>JARGYA010000289.1:0-178056 GCA_029204335.1 Mycena vulgaris | reverse complement strand
CTAATGGCACTTGATCAATTTTGATGAACAAGAGCAAATTTGATCTGTTGGATTACCGGCGCCAGTGCTCACTCAGTTTTTAATGGATGGGCTGATTTCAGGTGCGTTGGAAAGCGCTTAAGAGGCGCTTTCTATCCATACCATACTCGGTAGATAGAATGAAAAATTCACATTGTCCGAATTCTCCCTGTTTGTTTTCAGCTCAAAGTTTAATGTCCTGTTACTCTGTTAATTCTTATTCAATCTTGATGAGGCTAGGTCTGTTTTGAAACGGGGATTTAGACATTGGGTCCGTGCCATCTTGAGCAAATAGCCAAATAAGTACTCTATAATGCATTATGGATACTGGAAAGTAAACATCTATACTCAGGTCTTGCAACACATTTTCACAAAATTTACTGGCCCCATCATGGTTGCCACGCCTCTCACTCCCAGAAACATCCGAACTAAAGCGAATGCGACCAGAACTGACTGAGATATGGCTCTCGGGGATTCTGGCTCAAACAGATCAGCCCAAATTCTGGCTCATTCAAATATTTCTTTCTATATACCAAGTATGGTATGGGTCGAAAGCCTTGCCTAAGCGCTTTCCAATGCACCCAAATAAGCCCAATCCGTTAGGAACTGAGTAAGCGGCGGTGCCCACAATCCGACAGATCACATTTGCTCTTGTTCATCAAATTGATCTAGTGCCATTAGATATGCAAAGAGCTGTAAACCAGAGCTCAAAGCCAACTCAAAGCCCGTAAATAGAGAGCTTGTGCCAAGGCGGTATGCCGCTTTTGTGCATTGTGCAAAAGCGGCATGCAGCTTTTACAAATAGTATCTGGTAATCAAATTCCGATACCCCAATGCTAATAATGCTATTACAAAGTTGTAATGGCCTTTAGAGAGGGGGGGGAAAAAGCTGCATGCCGGTTTTTGCACAATCAAAAAGCGGCATGCCACTTTGGCACAAGCTCTCTTTGTCCTTTTTCCCCTCATCTCGCTTCATCTAATCAAGTTTATGACGCTACGCATGTAATCGCCCGAGGCGCCTCCGCGCGTCGAACTCCAGCCGGCATCCAACTTGGGATCCTCCACGTACATAGCCTTCCTGCTCTATAGATCTTAATGTTCCGCCTACAATCTCCAGCGCACATCTATCCCGGTAATCAAGGCTAAATGCGAGAGCCACAAAAGCTTAAAGGTACTGTCAGTTACTGTACATGCCTCAATAAAACCGCCCGTCGTCCCTGTCCCAAACCGATCCCCAAGCCCCTTCGCCTCCTTGAGCATCTTATTCCGCTTATCATCATCCATCAACCGCCCGCTCAGCGCCATATCGCGATCACGCTCCCAATGCCCTTCCGCTCATCCTCCTTCTCCCCCATCCCCCTTGCCCTTCCCGCCCTTCGCATGCATGTCCACCAGGGCAGACCGCGCGTGCGGCGCGTGTGCTCCTCGACGCCGGCGCGCAGCTCCTCGTCGATGCGCCGGCGCTTGCGCGCCTCGAGCTCCTCCGCGGGGGAGACGGCGGGGCCGCTGTTCGCCGCGCGGCGCTTCTTGCCGGAGACCTCGTCTGCGAGGCGCTGCTGCCGCTCCGCGGGCGTCTCCGTCCAGAGGGTGTTGTCGGTGCTCCGTGAGGGCGCGCGCTGCGCGCGAATTGCCGCGCTTTGAGCTTCGTGGGGTCGAGGTCTGTGTGTGTGCGTGAGTGGATGAGGGCAAGAGAATGGGAGGGAGGGACGCACTGCCGAGGACAGACGACGTCGGCGGGACGAGCATCCACTCGTCGCGCTTCGGCGCCTTGGGCTTCGCTGCTTCCTATTCATTCCGTCCACCCCTTCAGTTTCTTCATGCAAACCCAAGTTAAAAGGAAACGCACCTCGACCTCCTTCCGCCTTTTCTCCTCCTTCGCCATAAACTCCTTCACCGCATCGCGCTCCGCGAAGCCCACGCCTGCGGGCAGCGGCCGCGGGCCCACGTCGTCGTCGTCCGAGTCGTCGTAGTGCGCGCGCGGGTCGTACGTGGGCGGGTAGGCGGGCGGCATCGTGGGCCCCGCAACAGGCTTCTTGGGCGCAGAGGAGGAGGCTAACATATCCGGGGGGAGCGCCGGCGCGTAGTCGTCCTCCGAGTCGTCTTCGTCGTCGCGGCGGCGGGCCGGGGGAGCTGCGGGCCGGCGACGCTGGGACCCTCCTCGGCGTCGTCATCGGCGTCGCTGGTATCCGGGCGGGCGAGGAGGTGCGGAGGGAGGGCGGGGCCGATGGCGGACATGGCGGCGGAATGGGGAAGGAGTTTGGCAGTGTTTGGCTGGTTGTCCGGATGGGGATTCGATGCCGTGGGGCGGCCGTGGAGTTCAACCATAGTTCAGCAGACGCGCTAAGATGCGTTGAACGCTGAGCTTGGGATGCGGATGGTATGAGCTGTAGGGTACCTTTTCGCAGAGGAATAAAAGGAGAACACCAGACGAATGGCTCGGGCCCGAGTCGAACGAGCTTCGTCTGCAGAATTCGCTCAAGAATGACGTATTGAGAGCAGATGCGCTCCGAGCGCTACCAAGCGTTCCTTTACTTATTCAGACCTTGGGTAAGCTCTGCCCCAGAAAATTCTGGGCGGAGAGAAGGAGGACAAAAAGAGCGGAGCCGTAGCAGAAGGTCACGGCTTGGGCTCGAGTCAAACGAGCTTCTTCTGCAGAATTGTGCTTAGTCTCCATTGAGAGCTGATCACTTCATTGAGAGCAGACCTGCTCCGAGCGCTACCAAGCCTCATATCCTCTGATCCAGCCCTGCTAATAAGGATACTCCCAGTACGAGATCTACAGAAATGAGTGAAACGGGTGAGGAACAAAAATTGGACCGGAGTTTAAAAAACTTTGTATAGATTTATAACGACAGGATGGCTTGGGCTCGAGTCGAACGAGCTGCTTCTGCAGAAATGGTCTGCATGATATCTCATTGAGAGCAGACGCGCTCCGAGCGCTACCAAGCCATTCTATTCGCTGGTACGACCCTGGTCGTGTGGGATGAGCTCAGCTCGAGAAAAACTGAAGCGAGATCGGGAAGAAAAATGATCGTAAGGGCGCATGGCTTGGGCTCGAGTCGAACGAGCTCTTTCTGCAGAATGACTATGTTCCTCTAATAAGTGCAGAGGCGCTTGGAGCGCTACCAAGCCTTACATCCTCTTATATGGCCTGTCAGTGTGAATGACCGAAATAGGCGAAACGGATGGAGACCAAAAATACCACATCGAAGGAACCAAGGCTTGGGTTCGAGTCGAACGAGTTTCGTCTGCAGAATCTCCATAGGAATTCGCATATTGAGAGCAGATGCGCTCCGAGCGCTACCAAGCCGCTTCTATCTGCTTTCCGACCCTGGTTGTGTGGATAAGCTCAGTGAGAACCTCGGGTGAACTGACGGGGAGCAAAAAATCGGGAGAAAGACAATCTCATGGCTTAGGCTCGAGTTGAACAAGTTTCTTCTACAGAATATCCCTTCATTACTCATTGAGAGGAGACGCGCTCCGAGCGCCACCAAGCCTTTCAATTCTCTGTTCCGACCCTGGTTGTATGGGTGACCGCAGCGCGAAAAAAATGAAGCGAGACTCGGAAGAAAAACGATCGTAGAAGGGCGCATTGCTTGGGCTCGAGTCGAACGAGCTTCCTCTGCAGGAATGTTCCTGGAATTTGTTTATTGAGAGCAGATGCGCTCCGTGCGCTACCAAGGCCTTTCCTTCCTCTATTCCGACTCTAGCTACCTGAATAAGCTCAGCGAGGTGAACCGAGGACAGGGACAACAAAAAACAAGACTATGAATGGCTTGGGCTCGAGTCGAAACGAGCTGCTTCTGCAGACATGGTTTGCGCGAGACTCCATTGGGAGCAGACGCGCTCCGAGCGCTACCAAGCCTTTCTATTCTCTCGTGTGCCCCTGGGTATATCATAAGGCCAGCGCGAGAAAATTGGTGGAACCAGATAAGTAGGGAAGAAAAATGTCACAGGACGGCCAAACATGGCTTGGGCTCGAGTCGAACGAGCATCATCTGCAGACTTCCAGAGTTTCTGATAATTGAACGCAGATGCGCTCCGAGCGCTACGGTCCGCTACCAAGCCTTTTAATCCTTGTTATGACCCTGGTTCTATCGTGAGCTCAGCGCGACATGGGGAGCAGAAATTGCTATCAACCGACAGAAACAGTGGCTTGGGCTCGAGTCGAACGAGTTCTATCTGCAGAATTCTGTATCTACTATGTTCCTCTAATAAGTTCAGACGCCGCTCCGGAGCGCTACCAAGCCCTACCATCCTCCATTCCGACCTTAGCTTTATGGAGAAGATCAGCGCGAGAAAATTTGGCCACACGATTTTGCTTCTGAGTGGCTTCTCTTGTAAGCCTCGGGCGCCTCTAGATCTGCCCTCCGGGCTACCCATCCATCCCGCAGCGACCCTTGATTTAGGCGCGAGACCGCTGCGATCAATCTGACCCACCTATGTATCCCGACGCATCAACGAAGATCAAATCATACCAATCAAAGCACGTCTTTAGTCAGCACCTCTTGTTACGGACCCTCCAGGATTGCTCGAGCGGCGGTGTGAACAGTGCATCCAGCATCTCGAGTCCTCGACGATTTCGTTTCAAAAGAACTGCAACACTTCATAACCGCATACGTCGCGTTGAGCCTTGCGAGAACAAGAGACCGGCGGCCAACCGATCCTCTGAACACTGCAACCAGAAAGAGTAATGTTTCTCACGCCGGGTTGCACTGGGCAACCCGGGAATATCGAATCAGACTCGTTCCATCTAGGGTAATCATTGGGACCCCTACACCTGGGATATTCTTTCCAACCAGAGGCTGAGCGGCGATGTGGAGAATAGTTTCTTCGTTGGTTGAACCTGCCCTAGTGCACCGTGGTTAGGCTGACATAATCTGTGGTCAGTCACTGTGTTGAGCCCCCCCCCCACACTGTGGCCAATGACCATTTTCATGACTGATCTCAATAAGAAATTTGTCCTGATATTTTATGTACTAGTATCAGAATAAAATCAAGGCTTTCAGCATGATAGCATGATGAGCTTATTAACTATCACTATAGTATCATTGATTTTAAGGTGAATTACCTATAACATCACCATAAAATCAACTGATATTATTGTGATACTGTTACATAAGATATCCTTATGAATTTTGAGTGAAAGCAGCGGTAAAAGTGTACCTTGCCCGCAGTGCCATAGACAGAGGCTCTGTCTACCCACTTAGACATAAGGGTACACACAGATATATGTCTAGGTATGCCTACATGTAGTAGACACACGCCATCGACTTTTGTCTACCTATGTGTATGTTTGCAACATTGTGCCTACCTGAGCTAGACTTCATCTAGCCTCACCTGACCAATGTAGCCACATGTGCTGCACATAATTCTCCGTTCCAAATTGTCTATGAATTGTCTGTGAATTGTGAATTGAATATTTCCTGAATTCTGTTCAATTTCGGCAGACTCGGCACCCGGCCGCGTGCTTTGTTTGGCAGAGATGGCCACCGGCATCAAACCACATCATGCCAGGCATCGCTCGGCACCACACGGCATCGTGCCGGCTATGGTTGTGCGCAACAGGATGATGGAAGGTAGGTTTACCAGCGTTATCGGAAGGTATGCAAAGGTAGCTGAAGGTACACTAATGTGGACATTGCTTTGTCTACATGACGTGCAACGTAAATGAACGGACGCGAAGGGTGTCGATCCTGTGTAGATCTCCCGTCTACGCGAGTCGACACATCTAGACACATGTACACCCACGGAAGTGAACGGACATACACCTGTGCTTACGGGGGGGCCTCAATGCAGTGAGTGCATAACAGTTCAACCAGAATTTCGAGTTTTCTGGAGGTCCTATGTATAATGTCCATGAGATTACATACACATACGGCCTGGCTGAGTCGGGGACTCCACTGCATATTTGACTTGTAGCGTCGACAGATTAACTTGCGCACCCAATCCACGTCCAAGCCAAGCCAAGCCAATCTGCGCGGGCACAATTCAATTTGGCAAGTTAAAAAATGAACCCTCATACAACTCGGATCTAACACTTGTGGCGCGCCAGGAGTTTGAAATTCTTGATGGAAATCTTTCTGGCCTCAAAATCAGTGGTTTAAAGAATGGTGAAAGTACATAAGGTAGTATAAAACTTGATCCAAGATTGTTATGACCGTGATCGGCCCACCCACAATTTCAAACTCCTCGCGTGCCTCAGTTGTAAATCCTGAGTTGTAACAGGCTGCCTATGAATATTTTGCAGATCGTGGGCACACTAGGTTCCGAGTCTACAACCTTACACTCAAACCCAAAAATCAAAATATTAAATTTACATGCCGTAGTGTATCAATGGAACCCAACGGCGAAACGAGATGTTCGGTTCCGCGCGACGCAGTCTTGTAACAGCGAAATGCAGAGATTCGGCGGCTCTGGTGAGATCGGGAAGAACAGATGGCTCCCCCTCAGCACGGCTACCTCTGAACAAACATTCATAAAACGCGTCGGCGATGATCGGCGCGTCCGGATCCGCAATTGGCCTGTTGGCACAGACTCAACGACGAATGGGGGGGGAGAGGACCTGACGCACCACATAGTCGAAACAACCTCCTGAACGCCAGACCACAACAGCGTTGCGCCGAAATTCTTGGCTTCATCCGCGACATTCTCATCACCTGCAGCTGTCTGGCACGCACTCAAGAAGGCCAGCTTCATCTGGTGGCGCGTCAAATTTCGGGTCATCTCGGAGACCTTCATTCGACCATCGGCGAGGATGAGGCTACTGTTAAGAGGATTGTCGATGTCCTGGATACCGTGCATGCAAAAGTGGAAAATCGACGAGCGCCGCAGATGATCGAGTGCAATGTCGACGTTGGCTGGAGAGATATCGCCGAGGCTCGTGAGCCATTCCCGTGGGGACCCTAGCCTGATCCTCTCCAGTTCCCCTACCGTGGCCGGCAGGTCTGGAAATCCGTGTGTCATCGGCTGGACCAATGCTGTCATCCTGAATGGTACGGCGGTCTGCATTGTCGGTCGAGGTGAGACGTCTCAGCCATTGTATATGAGGACACGAAATAATCGGAGACACACTCCTTTCCCCTAGCGCTCCATACAGACCTGCAGCGTGGATTGGGAGGTAGGCCAAGGTGCCTGTGGGGTACCACCATAATCTACCAGGTTTGTCCGACTTCTGGGAGCAATGTTAGCCACTGAATATGCAGGCCCTCGAACCCCTCACCTTAAGTCTCAGTACATCGAATATTGGCTGTATGATGCTGGTCCACAGCTCCGCTAACAAGAACCCAAAAATTGTATCAGGGCTGTACTCTTAGTCTGGATCAATTGACAGGGTTCGAACCGTACCTGTCAAAATGTGACCATCACGTGTGTGCACGTGCGCACCCAATTGGGACGTAATTCAGACGCGCCGTATCATCGCCTTCTTCACGCGACGACGGTCACAGCTACATGCCTTCTGTCTTCAAATGGAGCACCCCCGAAGGTTTCGCACTTTCCCGACGCATCTTACGTGCCAGCGCCCTTCCATACGACCCACACGACCATCAGATCGAAGGAATTTGTTGCAGTCTGGACGGCACACATCTACTCGCAATCACACCAACAGGAAGCGGCAAGACGGGCTTTTATACGATGTATATGCTGGTCATGATCGCAGTTCTCAAGGATCCCACTCTGTGCCCCACTGCCCGGTTTCCCTCCGATCCATGCCTAATTGTAATCTGTCCAACGATCCCGCTGCAGCTCGAGATGGTGATTTGTCTCTGTGGTTAGGAAGTACCCATTTGACATTTTCTAGGCCGCAAAAATGACCTCTGTCGGCCTTGATGCACTTGCAATCAACTCCAGCACCCGTGAAGAGGCTCTACGTCTCCGCAACGAAGAACTTTGGGTCACCGCACGCAAATCTGTCAATGTTATCATTGCTGGGCCAGAGCAGCTCAAGTCGGATCAGTTTGAGAAAGCACTCCGCGATGAGAAATTCTTTGACAGGTGCTGTGGAACAGGCTTCGACGAGGTGCATCTCCTCAATACATGGGGAGCGCGCTTTCGGCAAGACTTTTCACAGATGGGTTTTGTCAAGGCTCGAATGACTGAAAAGCATAATCCCTGGATTCTCACTACTGCCACTCTGCGCCACGGCGTCCCTTACGACAATAGAGAGCTTGCGCAGAAGCCATTGGGGCCATTTGATGGCTAGTGGGGCGTGCGCAAATTTGGCGGGTGAATGGCTCCACAAAGCCACTGACATCAGATTTTGGTCAGATTTTGGCTGTGGAGCCATCCAGTTGCGCACAGGAAAAATGCCATCATATGGCTCCAATGGCTCCTGCGCAACCAGGCTAATGTCCTCGAACTCCTCGGCCTAATCCCCGGCCAATTCCACATCATCCGGCGCTCCAACCTACGTCCTGAGATTCAACTTCTTTTCCGCCAGCTCAAATCACCCCTCGACGGCGGAATATATCCAGAATTGGATTCCATTCTGACCGAAAATCGTTCCACCATTATCTTTCCCAAAACGATTTCTCTCGGGTCCAAGATCTACAGCTATTTGCTCGGGAAATGTCCACCCAGAAACCGCGGCACTCGTATCCGATTCTACAACTCCATGAACTTTGACTCCCATAACGAAATGACTCGTGCGTTACTGGATAATCCGGATATCGATGCTGGCTGCCAGGTTGTCATCGGAACGGACGCGCTATCCGTTGGAATCAACATCGCAGTCCGCCAGGATGCCATTCTGATTGGAGAGATTGAGGATGCAGATGAGTTGATTCAAAAGGGCGGGCGAGTCGGACGCAATCGCAAGCTCGTAGATGATGCTCGGGTCATCGTTTACGTTACACAGGCGGCACAATTGGCCGCGGAAAAGGCCCTGAAGGACCAGGACCTCCCTCCCACATCTAAATCAACACCCCCCGACCGCAGCATGGCAGAGATGACCGTTGCAAAATGCAAAGTGGCAGCGCAGAACCGTCTGTACAATAACCCCATCTCCGACCCTCCTTGCAAGTGTGAAACATGTCTTGATGATCCACCCCCTTCCCCACGCGCCTCGTGCAACTGCAGTGGTTGTGTTCCTGAAACAATTACTCTCCCTCCCAAACCGCCAGCCCCTCCGAAGCCGATCGATAAAATTCCAAAACATAAACGGCTAACTAAATTACAACGCGCGCATGGCACGATTCGCTTACAGGAATTTCAGTTCGATGCATGGCGGCAGACCGACATTAGCCTAAGGTCATTTCTCCCTCCCGAGGCCATCTTTCCTCCCGTTCTCATCAAGACTATCCTGGATTTATACTCCACCTTGAGCTCACAGGAAGCCGTCACTGCTCTTGTAAAAGCGCACCCATATTTAAATGATCACCACATTCAACTCTTCGACCTGCTATCCAAACTGAAACCGGAATTCGCAAAAATCGCGGCAGACCGCAAACGTGAACTCGCTTCAGGGAGGGCGGCGAATAAAGTGATGGAGGGAGGAGATGAGGATGCCGACGAGGAGATGGAAGAGCCGTCAGATGGGCAGGAGGAAGTTGTGGGAGATTTACCAAGGTACATTCCCTATTTTCGGCCCGCATTTCTCATCTCAGTGGGGCTATAGTCCGGATGCTCCAGTACCAAGTGCTGCCCCAGAGCTGCACGTATTACTTCTTTCATGCCAACTATTTCTCATCTTGCTGTCCAGGGTTGAATCGGTGCCTCAGGCAGTAGCAACACCCACAGGGCGCTACCAGCTCCGCAGCCGCGCACCGAAGAAGTAATAGATATATTTAGTCCAGACGAAATAGAGTACTATGCCTCGGTGTCCTCCTCTTCAGCTCCTGAAAAGTCTATTTCGTCCACAAGATCCACGACCACTTCTCCGTCAAACGCATGGATCAATCCCGGAGTCATCTCGGGCTCCTCCCCATCCTCAGAATCATCTGAATCGGACTCACTCGATGAATCCTCGTCCGGAACCTCGACGAGGAGTCCTCTGTCCATCGTCGTCCTCCTCACCCACTTGCTCAACCCGCCCTCCTGAAGCTTCTTGATCCCAGCTGTGAAGTTATCAACAAGGGCACTCTCCCCAGGAGTATACGTTCGACCGGGCCGTCGGTGATGCAGTTCCACATCTTTGTAGTGTTTCAGCAAGATCTTGACTTCAGGCTTCGCATGCGGCTCCTTGTGCCGTCCCGACCGCTTCGCAAGGCCAACGCTATCTCGCAGATCCGCTTTGAGATCATAGATATCCTTCAAGTTTCGTGACCACATGTTTCGAACATGATCGGAGCCGTAGTCGGTGTCCTTCCGCTGAATTATTGGTTCGAGTTCGCGGTTCATTCGCTCCTGGAAGATGTCACAAGCCTGAGAACCCCCTGCTTTACCGGATGGATTGCAGACAGTAGAATCGAGCGTGGCATTTCGAAGGGCGGGGCTTGACTCCAATTCGAGATCGCAGCTCATTTCCAGCAAGTAGCCCAGATATCGTGAGTGTCCCGACCCTGCAAAGTTGATCATCATGACCTGGCGCAAATATCAGTAGCGTCGCAGCGTGTAAAATTTAGTGATAACCTTTAGCCCCTCCCACATACGTCCTACCTCGCCAACTGCAACCGCAGAGGCAACCTCTCTGGAAATTGATGCATCTCGCATAAACCCGGCCCCATCGGAGATGACCTGATCGCCGTTGAACGGAAGGGGAGGCGGAGGAGGCACCGGTTCCTTCGGTGGTGCTTGGGATACTGAATTCTTCTTTGATTTCCTCTTCTTCTTTTGCTTCGGGACGGAGGCGCTAGTGGCATCGATTGCGAGGGGTATCCACGACTTTCCAGATTGAACATTGGCTGCCCATGGACTCTGACCGTCACGAGCGTCTCTCGCAGCCTCCCGTTGAGCAACGGTGGACGTGTAAGTATCATAGAGGTGTTTGGCGGCGATTTCGAGCTCTTCAAATGATGGGAGCTGGTTGAGATCAGCTAATTCGGTGAAGTGGGTATGTATGTCGTCGCATTTGAGATGTATCCTGTGATTCAATTAGAACAGCAGATTAATAGGGTGGAATATTACCTCCAACAGTCGAGCATCCTTGTGTCGTGGACAAGTGCGAGGAGATCTGCCGCTGGATAGTAATCTACTTTCTTCAGATTGGATGGAGCCGGGCGGCCGATCTTCTTTGCGCTGTTGCCGAGGGTCGCTGGATTTTCATTTAGAGGGGATCCCCAGTGCGTCTCGTGTATGCGGCAAATATCGGTCCACATGGTGTGCCAGACTTGCAACACCGGGCGCATCAACTCGAAGCTTTGAAAGGGGGATTCGGTGTGGTTCCGGAGGTATTTCTGGACCAGTAGCATATTGTTATATGACATACCGTCGCCACCGCCGAACCAAAGTCGGTTGTCGAAGTCCTTCTCTGTCTGTCCCAGTTGGTTTAAAAAATCAAGGAGGGCATCCTTCAGCTCGGGTATGTAGGCCTCGTTCTTACCGCTGCTTGCAAGCGTGTGGATGTCTGACTTGGCAAGAGGAACTTGGCGCTTCCGACATCGAGTCTTGTACCTCAGCGAAATCTCGGGCTTGTAGATGGCTGCCTCGGGGATATAGGTCGCCAGTGCCTGGATGAACTGCAAAACACCAACGTTCCGGAGATGCGGGAAGTCTATCATTTGCAGGATTTGGCCGACCGTGATGGTCCGGCGTAGATTCAACGAAATTCGAAATCGCTTGTCTGCGGGGTCGAGTGCGGTGCAATCGACGAGGAACTGGATAAAAGTGGCGGAGATCCCAATAACCATCACATTTTCGCGCCCAATCCGACGCTCGCGCTGCCGCCTGAAGTGTTGTGAATTGTCGAAAATAATGATTGTGGCTTTGACCATCTGGGCACCGTTGACTTCTACTATAGCTGTGTCGCGGCCCATGGACCGGATCTTGAGCGCTTTTTGGTTGGAAAAGCCTTTCATCACAGACTTGATTGTTCCGACGGAAGGCATCGTTCCGAGGTGGGAATTCAACGTTATAATGTCGATGGGAACGTGTGACGCCATGTATAGGATTCCGCGAACGAGGGGATACAGACGAGCGTGATGGTTCCGACAGAAATCAATCATGGCGACGGTGCTTATAGCAGTCTAAGTAAATGGATCAGGAGATGGACAGCGAAAGAGACAAGTGTTAATCATACCAGCTCCGGTGGTCTATAACGGCGCACAGCTACAACTCCGTGGCGGTTCACCGGATCGGGCGTCGCTAAAACGAGGACATAGTGGTAGAAGAGGCCTTGATTCGCTGTAAGGATCGCCTTCATGTTCTGAATTAGGGATGCGCCCAACTCCGCGAATTTTCCAGAAGCGTCCTCAGACCGAGTCTGCTTCTCCGTCGGAACGTGTAGTCCACCAGCGACCTTCACAGCAGCTTTCACATCCTTGACCAGTTTCTTTTCCACCATCTGCGCTGCGAACGCGGTGAGGCAGCCGCGAACATGATCAATGTCGGTATATGGTGTGGTGTAATCGTACAAGTCCTGCTCGTATCCAGCATCGTCGGGACTCGTAATCCAGGATTCAAGAATACCAGAAATCTTTCGATGATTCTGGCCAGAAAGATATCGCTGAACGATGTTGGCATGTCGCCGGGATCGATGGACATCTCTGTGGGCGAACACATGATACATGAAGTCGCCCAGGGTCCAAGAAACCTCGTCGAAGGCGTCGAAAATCTTGTCAAGCTTTTCGGTTACGGTCAGCGCGTCGTTGATGGACTTTTGCTTTTTGCGTTCCTGTTTGGATGGTGAATGCGGATCTGGGAGTTTTTTGCGCTTGGACGGTGACACTGGGGTAGTTTCGTGGAAGCCCATCGTGAAATCTTCAGAGCTGGTGAAATTCCCGAACGACGAGAACATGCTGTTCGTGGCGTCGGAGCCAAATGAGCGCGGCACACTTCGAGGGTTTGTAGTGGGTGTGGAAGTTGCAAGGAACGGATTGGAAGGTGGCTGAGTGAGAGTGGGTTCGAAAGGGGAGAAGTTCGCGGAAGGGATGAAATTGGAGCCTTTGAAAAAATCACCGTAGGTCTTGGGCGCGGACGGCGCAGAATTCGGCTCCATCTGCTTCCAGAAACCGGCATAGGAAGTGGTTGGGGTCGTTTCTGAGGCTAGAAATGGATCTTCGTCTGGGAATGTAAGGTTAGGAGACGCAGGACTGTGCCCTGTAGCGCGAGTAGTATTGTGGAAGTTGCGGTAACCAGCGGTTGCTTGGATCGTATCTCCGGAGAAGGATGTGCGACGGGGACGGGCTGAGGGCACATGAGGAGGCGGAAATGTGATATTGGAATGTACTGGGAGGTTCTGGGCCGCATATATTGACTGTCTGAGCTGGGAAGAGGCTGCAGTAGTGGGCGGCGGCAACAAGCGGTAGGTCAAGAAAGGCTCGTCTTGTCTCGATCTTTGGCTGGATTGAGTGGTCGGGATGTGATTGGGGGTTGAATTAGAGTCCATTCCGGGTATGACCGAGACTACGGCGCGTCTTGTAGGGGAACGGCGCGTCAGACGAGGGAGGCGGAAGAGTGTTTGCTTGGGGGTGTTTGCAGATCACCCCGATGAGGCCCATCAAAAGCCCACGTGAACACACGTGTTCGTCATGTTTTGGCAGGTACGGTTCGAACCCTGTCCGTTGAATCAGACTCCATATTAACTAAAAAATTTCGACTATCTTAATTTTTTGTTTATTGGAGTCTGACATGTGGGAGACTATGCTTCCCGTGCTTGAGGCGTTGGACGCGCACTTTCCAGGGGGCCCCCAGTTCCCAATCTGGGATACCTTGTGGCACTACTAAGACCGTACCTATTTGTCCTTCCTCCCTCTTTTTTTGGACCGTGGCAACATCAATCAGGGCTACACGGTATCAGCCTGTCGACAACGATGCTGTGCTCATCATGCTCGCGCATAGAGCTCCCATTCTAGCCGTCGTGACCATAATCCCTGACTGCCGTGCGCTTTCCAATTTTGTGCGCGCGTTGGCCCATCTCCTATTCTTGGACGTCGGCCGTCTTGATGCCCTCTTATTCACGTAGATCGGTCGAATGGCAGCTCTCGAAACCCCGAATACCTACCTCTCCACTCTGCTATCGTTCCCCACCACTACAAATAACCGCCTATTCAGCGGGCTTCGTGCGATTACCATGCTCACTCCCTCCGGACTGGCAGGAATTTCTGCATTTGTGCCGTTCATACGCACATGGGACAATCCTGCGATGGAGGTGCTTCGGTGACCGCCTACTGCAGTTCCGCATCGGAACAGGTCGAAGAGGTCTATTGCACACTTGTAGCCCATTGCGCGTACGGATTCCTCGAGACATTCAAGTTTTGATATTTTTTCCGTCCTTCGTACCACCAATGTGGAGGCGTTTGTGCACCCGGAGGATATGTTACGCCACCTTTTCGCCTTGCCTAACCTCAGGTTTGTATTCATCGGAGTCCCCGCTGGATACGACTTCCGCATCGCCAATGCATTCTCCGTCGCACGCTTCTCTCTTCCTTCCTCTTGAAGTTGAAGGAAGTAACCGCTAATGATGAGGAGGACGACGCAGTCGCCCATGGATATCCTCAGCGGTGGAAGGAGGTCGAAGCGTTCCTCCGGATCTGTTTGAAATACGCGGTGAGGAGTGGACACACGGGAATGACTGGGCCCGGCGAGGTATCAATGCTGAGTATGGGCCCTCCTTTCTGTTCGTCGCCGCTGACCGAGTCCCTGCCAGATTATAATGCTCACATTAGTCCACGTCTGAATCGGAGGCAAAGCGAGGAGGGCTGCACTGTCTTCAAATGCCCTTTTAATTCAATCGTCAATATTGTATCAGATCCACAGCCAGGGAAGACTCCGAAGAGCTTCGTAATCATCACAGCCATTCTTTATCGAGGGCCACTCCCAACGTAAATAATGTGGCGGCGTTGGTGTGAGGCTATATTCAATGGCGCTGTACATACGCCACGGTACACACCATATGACTAAACGGTCCAGCTCCCACCAAGTGGATGGCGCACGGGGTAAATGTTCTGGGATATTCCACGAAGCCACCAATATATTTGTCACCTCTCAATGCTGCGATATTGTCGGGCTGAAGATAGCTCAACATTCGATGCATAAACTAAATAAATCGATAGCTATTAAGACTGGCAGCCGAGCTGATACCCAAACGAATTCGTCCCCGGAGTCTTGATGCATCCGGAGCTGCCGGTGGGGCACGTCGCCGTCTTGAGCCCCGTTTCGTTGCCATTGCAGCCTGCGTTGTTCTAAGGGAGCTTGTTCAGCTGATGCCGTCCCGCGGAAAAAAAGAACGTACCCAGACGTGGATTCGAGCGCCGTCCACGGAGTTAATTCTCATGCTATTCGTGCCCCGGATGGTACTGCAAGCATTCGAGCTGAAAGTTGAATGGGAAGAGCCGAGGACGACCTGGCAATTGCTGTCTGAATAATATGTGACGTCGTATGCGGCAGCCTGGATGGAGTTAGTTTGGGGAGGAACTGCACATAAACCACGCACATTAGCATATCCAGCTACGGAGAGGAGGGAGAGAGCAATGGCCTGAGTGAAACGCATGATGAAGGAGGTCTGTTTTATGAGCTGCAGGGTATTTCAGCGGAGGCTTATATATTTTCAGCTGTCTCCTTCTGGATCTGACTTCCTCCACAGAGGCGGATGTATGTACGAGAAAGTGTTCGGTCGATCTGGTTCGGCAAGAATAACAGAACAGTCGGGGTCATCATTTGACCCTGTACCCTTGCCCGACGCTCAGTCGCTCTTAGGCGCTGAATTAATCACATCTCGGCAAGTTATTAGCGCAGCTGTGCTGCACCGTCGTTTCCGGTGGATACAGTCAAAATATGGAACATTTATCCGTGCTACTTCGCCATGCTCAGCTGAAGCATAAAACAATTCAAATATCGCTAATAGTGAGCATACGTGAAGAATCAGCAGGAGCAGTTGCACGGGCGGAACTTATATTTCCCACCCAAGTTTACATCGGCCGCCGGACCACTGAATACACGATACACTTCACCATCAAGGGTGACAGGCCCCCCTCCTGAGGTGCCGTTGCGTACCCCCAACTGACCGCTGAAACGGTCCCGAAATTCAATCATTGTAGTCCTTCTCCATTACAACCGGAGTAGTGATGCCCAGGGCCTGGCCTCAGGCCAGCAGGCTCGCCAAGCTAAACCAGGCCCGACGTCGGGCTTGAGCAGGCCTAGGACTTGGGCTTAAGTTGGCCTCGCTGCCAACCCGCGAGCCACGTGAAATGGGTAAGTGATCCTGTCTGAAATTCAAACCCTGGGAGCTTAACGAATTCCTTGTTTTCCTCGCCGTATCTGTGACGTTTTTCAACCGTTTTAGACCATGTGAACTATGGGAGTTCGCACCCTAACATGGAAAGAAGGCCCTGGAGAGCAGAATCTGCCAAGGCTGAAAACCGCCTCAGTCCATACGTAGCAGGAGTCTTGGCAAATCCGGAGAGTGAAGAATGATGATTGCGATTTGAACAGACTGGTTGACAGGATGACACCACTGTGGATAGAACTTACAGTCAGCTTGACTGACAAATCACTCAGATCGGAATTCTATCAATCGGGCCGAGTGAGCCGGACATGAGTGTATTTGGACTCACTCAGACCGATTGTACGGAATACAGTTATAAGAAATACAATCAAATTGAGATACTCTGGAGAACATTTTCCGCCCTCCGCCTCCTGGTCCTTCACCTCAAATCGAGCCATGGGTGCCCATCTTTGGCAATATCTGGCCTCAGAGCTGCCGGCGATCAATCTCGGTCACAATTTGCTTCCGCTTGCCTTCATCTCCTGCATGCACCTCACCGTCGACGCCGCGTACCTCGAATACATTCAATTCAAAGCACTTTCAGATATTCACCGATCAGAGCTCTCCCCGATCCTGCCGCTAGTCTCATTCCCCATCGCCTAATACCGCCGCAATACCTGCGTCGCTCCGATGCCCGAGTCGGATGACCTGAAGTACTGTCATTGCAAGCCCACCTGTGGCAAGCTCAGAAGCGCTCGAACACGTCGCGACCATTATTCTAAAGTTCCCCGCGCCTCTATCCGCCCATCTGTATCACCCATTCCTCTTTCACCAATCATCGGCGCGGACACTGAGATGAATTCATCCCTTTCCCGCTCTCCTTCACCATTTGAGAATTTTCCTGAGTTGTATTCCCAAAATCTTTCCGACTCTGATGATCGTCGCTCGTGCTCGGAGGACGCCCCAGACGCAATGGATATCGATTCATCGCCGTTCGACATCGTGTCCGAAGTTTCTTCAGAATCTGGCCCGGTCCCTAATACAGTTGAGCTGGATCCATGGAGTGGGTTTAACGAGTTTCAGGATTTGGATAGGCCAATTTCGCTTGATGAGATGATCGAGAGACTGGATGAAATGACAGGTCCCGATGAGGAGACAGCGCTTTGGGATGCCCGTAAGTATCTACCAGTTCTTCTCCATATTCCCCACTCATATACATGTCACCGCCCAGGAAACACTATTTTGACCGAGCAAGATCGAGACAACATCTGTGCGTTCAAGCTCAAGATGGTAGCGAAGATGCCGCGCGCAGCATATAACCAACTCGTCTACGCTTTCGACCACAAGATGGACCTCAGCACTGAGTGGGTCATGCTGCATCGAGTCGCAATCCTTTCGTGCATCGAACCTGTTTGGTACCACTGCTGTGTCAACTCTTGTGCCGCCTACACAGGGGTATTTTCCGACCTCCCAGCATGTCCCTATTGCGAGGAACCGCGTCTATCCCGGAGCGGGAAGCCGCGCCGAATGTTTTGTTACCTTCCCCTCATTCCCCGCCTTCAAGGGTTCTTCTTGAATCCAAAGATGATCGACCGTCTGCTCTACAGACACAATTATGTGCACATCCCAGGGACAATTTCCGACGTCTTCGACGGCGAGCATTACCGCACGCTCTGCAACCAATATGTGGTCGTTGACGGCGAAACACTCCCACACAAGTATTTTTCCGGAAAGTATGATATCTGCCTTGGCGTTGCAACGGACTCGTACCTGCTGTTCAAGCGGAACCGCGGTGGACCCTCCGCGACACCCATCCTTGTGAAAAATTACTGCATCAAGCCCGAAGTGCGTACACACCTCGATAGCCTGATCAGTCTCGGCTGCATCCCCGGCCCTCACCCTCCCAAGGATATTCGCAGCTTCATGGTACCATATGACGACGAATGTGCACGCTTGGCTGTCGGAGTCCGGACGTTCAACGCCGCGATACGGGAGTTCTTCATGCTTCGTGGCTATAACATCTTCGAGATGGGCGACATCATCGCGATGGAGAAATCCCTGAACATCAAAGGACACAACGGGGTTTGTCCGTGCAGATCTTGCCAAATCAAAGGCACGCGCAACGTCACAGGCGGCGAGAAGATTTACTATGTGCCGCTGACTTGGCCGGATGGACGGTCTTGGGACCCTGAGAAGCTCCCATTGCGATCGCCAGAGCACCTCGCGGATGTGATGCAGAAGCTAGCTGACTGTATCACGGCGACAGACAAGGAAGAGCAGATGAAGTTCTACGGGATCAAGGGTCTGCCGGCACTTCGACGTGTTGGCTCCCTTCACTACGGAAAGTCGGCGCCGTGGGAGGCAATGCACCTGATTTTCGAGAATATTGTTCAGAATCTAATCAAGTTCTGGAGCGGCAAGTACAAAGGCCTCGACACCGGGACCGAGAATTACGAGATTCTCGAAGCGATCTGGAGTATCATCTGGCAGGAGACTGCTGACACAGTCCAGCATCTTCCATCCGACTTCGTTCGCGTTCTGGGGGATAATCCCGCCTATTACACCGCGGAAGCGTGGTGTTTCTGGTTCGTTTATCTCGCCCCGGTTCTTCTCAAGGGTCGGTTCTCCGATGCAAAATATTACACACATGCATGTCAGCTCTCAGACATCATCAAGTATTGTCTACGCTTCACCATCACCCACGCTGAGATCCGCGACCTTAGGGAGAAGATTATTGACTGGGTCAAAACATATGAAAGGTGGGCCTGCTTTCTGTTCTTAGGTAAATGCTCATCTGTTCTGTACAGATATTACTACCAGTATGCAGAGGATCGTCTTTGCGCGTGTACCCTCACCATTCATGGCCTTTTGCACGTTCCTGATGACATTTTATTCTGTGGCCCTTGTTGGACTACTTGGACGTTTTGGATGGAGCGTTATTGCGGATTTTTACAGGCTGGACTGCGCTCAAAGCGCTTCCCGTGGGCGAATCTTAACAATAATATACTTCACAGGGCGTATCTGGAGCAACTTGGAGCAAGATACGATCTGGAAGATGAATTATCAAGTGTCAAAAAGTCAAAAAGTGGACTATCTGCCTCGGAGTATGCATATGAAGAGTGTACGCCCTTCACGATGGTTCTAGTGCTCGTCTAACATCGATTCCTCCCATCGGCAGACCCCCAGGCCATTTTGCGGCTCCCATACAAAAAGAACTACACTCCTGATCAGCATGTTAGGAAGCAAGTCATGATCTATTTGTCGGCGCTTCTCGCCAAACGTCAAAAGGATCTTGTCCCATTCATCCCGCAGATTATGCCCAGCTTCGGGAAAGTTCGCATTCTAGATGGGGATTCAATCCGGAGTGTGTCTGCGTGCGGAGATGGGTCTGTTGCCGAGAGAAATATGTCATTCATTCGCGTACGTTCTTTATCTCCATCCCGCTGCGGCCGAGATTAATCGGGGTAAAGTATGAAATACAAACCAGACGTACTGTCGCAGATGCATGGGTCTCCCAGATATCCTACGGCCGGCTTGAGCGAATTCTGGTATGTGTGCTACCCAAGGACAAAATCTTGGGTCCTATATCCGGAAAGAAGCGTCTCCTCGCAGTTATCACTCCCTGCAAAAATACCCATGGCCGAGACGCCTCTCTAGAAATCACAACATATCGCGGGATGGGAACATCAGTTGTGACAGACCTTCAATCCGTGGTTGCAGTTGTAGGTCGGGCAGAGAGTCGGGGTGTATGGACTATAATTGACCGGACTGGTGGTCTGATACATCCAGAATTTGTTCCTGCCGAGGAAGGTGTGGAGTTCCAGGACGAATAATGTCAATATTTGCCTGTAAAATAATCTTGCAGAAGGTTTCTGATATTTCAGAGTACATGAATCACAGTGAAAGATGGATAAATGCACTTAATATCTGTCTCTAAACGGTGTTCCACAGAGAATGCAGAAACGAGGACATCGCAGGTAGAGCAATCAAGGTGATTGATGGGCACGTGATCGTGTCGTCTCTTACCTTCCCGCCTCCACCATGCCGCGACCGAAAGCCCGCATCACCGCTGCTGAACAGCTTCACGTTCTCGAGGATACGATACGCAAACAGAGCGCGAAAATCGGTGTGCTGATGTCTTTGACCCACAACTTCCCGGCGCTCACGTGTGGATCAGCGACTCTGCAACGCGACGCCGCACGCGCTGCCGCTGCGAGCAAGCCCAAGAATTTGATTCCACGACCAAAGGGCCAGGTCGGACGCAGTACTGGATATAATCTTCAAGAGGAGATGGGTCTCAATGACGACCAAGAACGTTACTTGCGGCTGTCGGCACGTACTGCGCTGTCTTACCGAAATCTCGCATTCATCCTCATTACCAGCGGATTGTGAAGGATAATGTTCATGAGTACTTATCAGTGCAGAAAACAGTGTCCAAGCAGGACAAGACCCGACTGGCTAAGACAATTAGTTTGGTGCGTGAATGATCTCTGGGCTGTTTCATGAATCCAATTCTCTTCAGATCGCCCAGGCGGCGCCGTTCTTCGCCAAATTTGAGGGCTTCTGGCCCGTTCACGACATCATCTCTACGTATCTCTTGAATCTGCAGACGCGCCGCCGGAAAGACCTCAAGCTCGAACGCCTAGCTGAAGGCGGCACCCCCGAGTCAGCAGATGAGAGCGAGGACGGCATGCAAGACGGCGACAAAGATTACGACATTGATAGCAACAAATTCAGCACCAAAACCGTCCATATTCCCGATTCCGAGGACGACACTGACGAGATCGAGGTACCGAAGTCGAAAAAGAAGGTATGTCTATATGTCTACCCTTACTTTCTCATTTGACAGTTTTTTAGGCTAAATTGAGCTCTAAGAAGCGCCAGAATACAGACGAGCTTACGGAAGGGCATCCAGCGAAAAAGGTAGATGCGGACAGAAGCTCAGAAAAATCCTTCTTGACAGCTCTTCAGGTCAAAGCGCGCCACCAAGTGGACTTGACTCAGCACTCCTTTTTCGACTCGCCCCTCGCTAAACCGAAGCCTGCTCCAAAGGATAAACCTCGGCCCACCGTTCTGCGCCCTCTCGCGTGGTCGGACCTCCCTCCTGACTGTCCAACGGTCCTGTGCGACGAGGCTCTACCAGAGAATCCAGACCCTGCACTCCTATCTTTGTTTAACAAGCGTCAAGATCTCGTTCATAAAGCTGGGGCTACTGGCGCTGGCGTCGCTTGGATCGATCTTCAGATATGTGACGCGATCGGGAAGGCGAACAAGCGCGAGAGCTTCCTCAAGGACGGCGAGGAGCATGCCTGGCCCACAACAATTGACTATGCTGCTCTGCATGGGCGAATCCTTGCCTTGGACACGCAGATCCTGCGAATGATTGAGGACCCGATCGTCTTGGACAACTCGCCGATCTGGGAATTCTTTTTGCAGAACATTGGCTGCAATATTTTCGCGTTCTCCAAATCCAAGTCTAAACTACTGTTTGCCAATGCGTTGGACGGGCGCCGCTGTGGGTAGTAAGTCATCCTCCGTCGTTCGCACCCACCACCATAATTCTTTTTCATCAAGCTACGGGCCCAAGGGCGAGCTCCTAATTAACTCTACAATTATTCGAATGCTTGCGTTGAAAGAGGACGATCTAGGTGACAAACTCTACGAAACTCTGGTGACAATCGTCAAAGAAAATCCTGATGTGTTCGACAAATACGACGAGGACTCGGCACTCATATCCATCAGGGACTTTGTCTCCTTTATTCTAACGCCATTTGCCGTCACCTTGCTAATTTCCGAGGACAAGGGTCTGAGTTATGAGGACGCTACCAGCGAGCGCAATGCAAGCAATATGTTTAGGGAGCTCATGCAGCCAGAAGACGACGACCCAGTAATCGAGGACCTGCACCGCGCCAACATTCGAGCGATGAGAGGACTCGAAAATCCTTTTTTTTCTCAACCTCTGCGCCACCGAAAGTCACATCTTGCGGTTTATTTTTCCACTCGACTGAGAGTCCTCTACTGACGGGCCCTTCACCCAGATCTCCCCCGCGATCAACCAAAGCGCGTCCCATACCGTACATGATGCCACCAGCGCAAAGTCCAAGCCGAAGCCGAAGCCGAAGCCGAAGCCGAAGCCGAAGCCGAAGCCGAAGCCGAAGCCGAAGCCGAAGCCGAAGCCGAAGCCGAAGCCGAAGCCGAAGCCGAAGCCGAAGCAGAAGAAAGAAATCACCCTCTCCCTCGATGACTTCCCCGAGGTAGGGACAGCGTATACTTATTGCATTGAGGCTTACAAGATTGTGTCAGCCGAATCTAAAATCCAGGAAACCACCGCCCAAGGATAGGAAGTCGGGAGGCAAAGTAAATCAAGAATTATGTGCACCCATTGCGTGCTGAATTTTGTTCATTTAGGCAGAAGATGGCCAGCGACGTGAAATACAAGGCGCTTCCAATTGCGCCTCCCACCGGGCGCAGCACGCGCTCCAAGACGAAGATCCAAGTTGCGGCCGCTGAATTCGGAAATATGTTTGTACCATTTTCTAACTCCAAACGGAGCACTTTTGAAAACTCCAAACGGAGCACCCCCACTGAAAGTCCAAACGGAACCCGCATTCCTGAGTACCGACGGAGCACGAGGTCAACCGCAAACGGAACCTATGTTTAACTCCAAACGGAACCACGATTTCGACCGTCTCAACTCCAAACGGAACCACAGTTTCATCATTTCAACTCCAAACGGAACCACGGTTTCGCCATTTCAAACTCCAAACGGAACCACGGTTTCATCTTTTCAAACTCCAAATGGAACCACGGTTTCAAGTATTTTTTGAAGATCTGTATAAGCCAATAATATAATAGTATTGCGTATCTCTTGCTCTATTAGGCCCCTCTTGCGCCCTTTCTGCGTGTGCTTCGGCGAGGTAATACTGGTGTTTCTATCAAGGGAGTCAACGGAGAGCTGGAGACCGACCAATTAATAATATTTCCTCTTCGGCAACGAGTAAAAGTCACCTTGTGCACACAACGTCAGTGTCTTTTAGCGGTGTTGTGGGCCTGTCGGAACTTGAACGACAAGTCAAATCTCAGATTGACAAGTCCGAACTTGATTCAACTCACACAATCTCAATGTCACTGTCTTCGCACTCTTCCACCGGCATATCCACGGGTTTCTGAGAGCTGTGAAATCACATGTCAGCCAGGCACCCATTCAAACCGAAGTCAGCTCACATTATTACGGCGCCATTATCATCATTGGACTCGCTTTCCCGAATCACCACCTTGTCCAACAGCATCAAGAGGATATACCGAAATTTTTGAACAGCTTCGGGGGTAATAAATGTATTGAGGTTGTGAATGTCTGTAGTTGCCTGGTGGCGCAACGAGTGCATGGTGAAGCAGAGATAAATCCCACAGTCGAATAAATTGCTCTGGTATGGTTGATTCTCGGAGCAATATCAGTCTCAGAGAATTGGTGAATAATGGTTCGGACACACCTTGGGACACGGATCGATGTCCCATTCAGTCCAATCAATCGCGCTGCCTACGTTGATGAACAGCCTCTGGAGCCATTCTCGAATCAGCTGAAAGCACGTCAGACAACTACGCAGTGTCTAGCGGGACAGCACCAGCCTACCTCAAATACACGGACATGGGGACTTCGCTCCCAGTCGTTTTCGGGAACCCTTGTTTTGAGGGAATCATAAATGGCGAGCTTCTTCCTGTAGAAATCGACAAAACAACAAATCCAATGATTCTCCAAGTGGATAGGAATAATTATTGAACGGGTTACGTGCTCTTTGAACCACTGAAATCGTTTAGCATGCAGGGAAGGAGATCTGAATTGAATTCTTACTTTCATAGCTCCCCGTATAACACCCTCCCAAGCAGCCTCCCGCTCAGGCTTCATTGCGGTCTTTCTGCTTCTCAATAATTGAACGTAATAGCCCGGAGGTAAGACAATCATGTTTGTCTCCTCCGCACCATCCCTGAGAAGTAGGGCCCACACATCAACGATTGAGCCTGGGACCCAGCCCTGCAAGTCCGATAATCGGTACAGATCTTCCAGCAATACCTGAGATCGGCCAAGCACCAGTTTTTCGTTGCTGGCGCCAAGTTTGAGACAGAAATCGTCGGCCTGACGCCAAAAGAATTCAGCACGGAGGATGCAGAGGCTTCGTTGAAACATTTACCAATGCCTTCATTATCTGGAGCTTCATTTCCTCCGACACATTTTCCCAGTTGTTATCCTGTTTATTCTTCAACCGAGCTATCTCAGACATATCTTGCGTGCCAGCATGATAACTGACCTGTGTTTCCGGCACAGATGGATCAGCCTGTTGCTCTTCGACACGAGAAACCCAGGGAGGGCGTCTCGCAACCTAACTAGTGTAAGTAAAAGGGATTCAGCTGAAAAAAAAACTACGCACACAACCATCCGTTTCTTTTGTCTCGCGACCAAACCGCGCCAAAAGTCGGTTGAGCGCCGCAGCTTCAAGTCCATCTTCAGCGACACGCCAAGAGGTCCAGATCTCCTTCAGATGCTGTTTAACCTCCCCAATTCCAAGTTGTCTCAGAACTGCCATGGTTTCGTCGGAATTGACCCGAATCTCGCAGATATCAAGCAACATGAAAAGAGCAGCCCAGAAGCCGCATGAAGAGTCGTCCTTTTGAATTTTCAGATTGTACGAAGTGTAGTCATCTGACACTGGATCGGGCAACTGAAAATCCTTGTTAAACGGTTCGAAAAGCTGGAGAACGGCCACTAACCTTCCCAGGATTGAAATAGTAGTTTGCCACGAGATGCATAGATTCAGCGCTCTCGCTGATTTCTTGGTGAGTATCCAAGGGTTCAAAGCATTTCAACAATCCCATTGAGTGCGCGAACATAAGCCAGTGCACCCTTCCATCATCGTGATGCATGAACAGTGTGCGATCAACCTGTTCCATTTGTTCGGAGTAGTAGGTCAAATGTTCGAACAGAGATCCGTCGACGAACGGCCCCTGCTCATCAGTGAGCCAAGGGTCTCAAGATTTAAGATGGACTTACATCAGTCTTGCCGGCCTCCTGCGCTTCGTTGTTTGCAGCCGCGACAAGTTGCCGGGGATGAATCCTCCAATCTGCGTTGAGGAGATTGCGCGCAAGATGCTGATAATAACTCGGAAGGACGAGGGCGTCTACTTCCAAAGTGCACGCCAGTGCGTTTCCAATGTCTGCGAAGCCTTGAATTTCATCCTGACGCATTCTGTACTCACGCGAGTCCCATCGCAGCAGGTCGTCGATCCCATTAAACATCTCCAATTCATCTGCCTGGTCTTCCCTCTCGTGCGCTTGATTTCTTTTCTGCGGGCGTGGATCAGAAATGAGAATTGCTTAAATGAATGATCCTACCTTGCAAGACCTGAGACGTCTAGCCAGATCCTCGAGCTTCTCTTGCGCCGCTTTCTGTTCTGCCGCCTCCGCCTCGCGCTTTGCCTTTGCATCCAGTCGCGCACTCTGCCGTTTTTCCTCATCTCGCCTCCGCTTTTCCTTGGCCCTTTCCTTTTCCCTCCTCGCCTGAGATAAGTCGTGGTGAGATGTCATTGAGATTGTAATCGTTGGTCTGGGACTTGCCTTGTCTTTCTGTCGGTCCTTTCCACCCTTTTCCGGACTTCCGGTTAACAGACTGTTCTTGTGAGCACGTTTCGGTCCCGGAGGCCGTGAAAATTTGAGGGCTCCCTTGCGACGGGATTTTTCTGATTTACGCGAGCTTGCAGTGCGGCCAGGATGGAGAGGTGTAGTTTCAGGTCTCCGGCCGCTACTGACTAAAAGAGGATCAGACCTTGGAATATCATCAAGGAGAGTGATGTATACCTTGAATCCTCTTCAAGGGGTCATCCACCCCCATGGCATCCTCATTACCATCAGACTCTTCGCTGGTATTTAACGCAGCATCGCTACCACCACTGTCGGCGCCCCATGGATCAACACCTTTTTCGACCTGGCCCAGATGATAGTCCAAATCGGTCATAACGGAACGGTCAGACCGCCGCTGAGGTTGGCGACCTTTCGAGATGGAAGTTTTGACTGGATTATTTTGCTGTCCCCGACTTTGCTTCCCGCGCTCTTTCCGAATGGTCTCCAGCTCTAATTCATGGGGTGGACATTGGTGAACTGAGAAGCATGAGGCGAAATGACTTACCATTATATATATCCACAGAGCCGAAGTCAATTTCTAACTTGACTGCAAAGTTGTGCTCACAGGTTTTGCCTGTTTGCCTGAAGGCAGGGCATCGGCAAGTCAGAGTTCCGTCTGTCTGTTCAGTAACCTCATAGAAGTCATCCGCTTCGTCCGACTCCGACCTAGAAGATGACCCAGAAGATGAGGAGGAAGATTCGGACATGGTGGAGGCTTAGGGCTCAGAGGTGGCAACAGGAGGAGGCAACAGGAGGCGTCGAAGGGTCTTGATCAATAAAGATCAATAAATCCGAAACCCCTCGACAGTGAGAACAAAGTGCAGAGAGAGCCGGCTCACGCCGAAAAAACCGATAATCCTCCCTGACGTGACCGACAGTTCAAAGAAAATGACGGCTGCGGCAGGGAGGGTTGGTTGGTGCATTCTCCTGTGCATGAGTCCAGCAGCGAGCCCAGTCCAAGTGCCGTCCTGTTCCCTAGATTTTATGCAGCACCGGAGCACCTCATTGAGAGATTTCTTCCAGCTGTGCAGATGTTGTTCACAAAAGACAATTCGAGATTAATGTTTAGGTCCCGTGGAAGCAAATTGCGCCCGAGTCCGGAACTTGAATGTCCATCGAAGCGGTGAGCTTCCCAGCACTTAAGGAGCCAAAATAGGCCTAGGCCTATGCAATTTTGGAGGAAAGCCACACCGGGCACTGCATAAGAATAAGTAGTGATACTTAGCGTCGGTGCACGGAAGCAAAATTCGGAAGTAAACTAAGCGAGCACAGCCCTGGCACAGCCTCTTTTATCACCGGTGTCCGCTCTACCATCACACAGCCACTGGTAGAGACAGACACCGGCGCATTTAAACAATCTACTCAGGGACTCTCATACCTTTCTGGGCCACAGAAAGTCTACTTGGATCGTTTCTGAACAATTCTATGTAGCCAAAGGTAAATCATAACAGAAGACGGAATATATTATACGCTAAGAGTCAAAGCGTGCTAATCTGGCTTGTGTGTTGGCAACCCTCCAAACCCGTCTGCCTTTCGCGTCGCGGGGCATAGCAATGATGGCCGCTCCTGAGTTCCATAGCCGATGTCCCCACTCACTAACTTTAAATGCCTGTTTATCAACTTTTTGGGTTCCGACCTGCCAGTTCTCATAGAATGCGAACCACTCGGTCGCGATTATCATGACAAGTCGGTAAATTCTGTAAGGAATAATCAGCCGAGCATCACATTACCGAGGCAGGTGTACTGACGATTTATTGGCGCGATTCTCAAGGAAGATCTGATCAAATGTTTTGAAGGCGCGTTCAGTCCAATTGTTCGTCGAAATAGCATCGCGATTGTGTCCGTTGGGCAGACCAATGTCAGTCCAAGAATCTTGTGAGAAATTGAGCCCAGACACCACGACAACTAGAATATATTTACGCACCTCTCCATAAATCCACAAACCAGTTCTTCTCGAAGTATGCGATGATGGCTGTTTTGGTGGTGCGATTGGTGAAAGTTGCGATCCGGGATTTGAACATCTCGACGTCGTCCTCCCAGTCCTCTGCTGACCGGCACCGCTGCAGTTCCCGAACTGCGTAGAGAAGCTTGCTCTTGGCTTTGCGGGTCAGTTTGGGACGAGCGCCACTGGCATCTTGATCCCGCTCCCATCTCAAGATGGCCTGGGCATTGGTCAGATCAATTCAGGATCGGCAAGGTAAGAAATTATCGAGAATTACCTGGATGACGTGGAACTGGCACAGACGGATGATGATGTTCCGCCAGACTGTCGACAGAATCAGATGAAATCGGAGAAGTTAAGCCAGGAGAAACAGAACCTCCGCGTATCGCAATGAACTCAGCCATAGATTTGTCAATCATGAAAAACAGCGGAACCCAGTTCCAGTCGTTGTCCCGGACACGTTCCGCAGCTTCCATCAGCTGTTTGCGGAACTTTTCATGTCCAGGTGCGACCTCAACCTCCCCTGTTTCAGGCTGAGCAAATGGCAAGGAATACGCCGATAAATCTCATACCGTCAAGAAGATCTCGCGCCATTTGCTCGACTAGATCCTTTACTTGGCGCAAGAATTCTTCCAGAGTTTCAGCAGTCACATTGGCAGAGATCAGGACGGGGCCTTTGCATTCATCGTAAGGCAACATAATTTATTGAAGAAATCTGAGTACCTGGAAGCATACGGCCGTTCTGATCGATGGTGGTGATGAAAGTGACGGGCGCCCGATTCTCGTTTTTATGGCGCCAGCACGAGTCAAATCCAAGGCCATGGAGAAACGCCCAGAGGAGGATGGACTGGATCGCATGAGGGGTCTTGATACCAGTGGCAAACCTCGATGGGGGATTGGTGGACTCATCCACCGGACGGAAGCTATATGCCATCGTGTTAGTTGTGCCAACTCTGGCGAGGAAAATAATTCGGCTTACTAGAAAACCCTGTCTGGGTGCTCCTCGGCAAAGATTCCAATTGCTTTGAGAGGGTCGGTATCCATGCGTTCATTTCGTCGAATATTGGCTACGATATGTTCCACTTGGGCCGCAGTTGGCCGTCGATACTCGGGAGTTTTCTTGTCGCCATACATTTGGAGTAAACCTGTTCAATTGTAAGATGAAGGTAAAAGAAATACAAGAATGGAAAGGTTACGTCGTTTAATACGCCCCGCCGTCATATTGGAAATGCTTGCATACTCCATGATACACTGCCGAATGTGGGAAGAAGGTTCCAGGAATTCGTCGGGGACCTCCCAGTGGTCGTTTTTCTGATAAATAATCGCCTTCGAAAGATCATTGGACCAAACTTCGATCTAGAGATGGATGAGAAAGAGTACGCATGCAATGAATGACTGACATGTATAGTGACCCCATGCGGGCACTTCTTCTTCTTCCCCTTCTTCTTGGGTCCCGCTCGCGAGTCACCGCTTAACTTTGTTTGGTTTGCATCGTCGTCACCATTATCCTCGTCGTCCTCCCCAACAGGTTCCGAGGCACCATCTGCAACAGCGTCGCAATTGCCGCGGCATAGGTACTCAACTCGAACAACAGGGCGAGGATCGTCCTTCAGCGCTTCTGGGACGTCACGGTCTGGCGTATTCCACTGGACGATGAATGGACGTGCTCTAATGTCCTTCGGACGATCAACAGGGTGGCCAACATGCTTAACTTGTATCAGGTCGGATGTGTTGTACATGTGCGGTGTATAATCGTTGTGCTAAGTGGACGGTGTCAGTATAAAAGGAATGTTCGTGCAGGGATGTACACGTGCCCATTCCTCAAACGTCCGATAAACCTCTGTCGTATGACTATGACCAAGACGCTTCCAGCCGTCCTCCTTGCTATGCTTACTTTTTTTAAGCGGCTTCAAACCGGCTGTAGCCTTGGGAACAACATCGGATCAGAGTGAGTGAGAGTTTTAGGATTCACAGTGCGTACCTTGACTTTGTCTTCGGAATCATCGGACTTTTGCGACCTGAGATTGATGCTCGGGCCAAGGTGAAAGGCAACAGTGCGTGCAGTACGGGGGCTGAATTTGGTTGCCTTTGCCGGACGAGATGAGCGCGCAGATGAATTTTTACGCTTGACTGGTGTGGCAGGCAGGGGATGCAGTGTCGATGGAGGACTGGAAGCACGATCCAGGTCGGGAGAGTCCACGCGCCGCTTGCGAAGCGAGTGAGGAGTTCGTCCGCCCTTTGACCGCTGTGGCTGTAGGATCCGTGAAGAGTCAGTTGGATGCAGTGATGAATGGGTTGTGCACGAACAGCTAGGGGCTTGGGCCGGTAATTGTCATCTGATGCCTCATCTGAGGAATTTGGCGAGGGTGCATATGGACCCTTCGGATCGATAAATAAGTTCTAGTCATTGTGGTTTGGTGATAGTAAGCTTACCATCCGTTGCCGCTTCCGAGCCTTAAGGGGTGATGATGAAGATGAACGTGCATGCTGAATCATTGCACTCGTCAGATGTGAAGAGATATCTTTGCAAGCCTTGCTCACCTTGGACGGACGGGTTGGTGGACGGGCTGGCAGACGAGATGGCATGACAGGGGAAGAAGAAGAGTAGGTGAATGGAAGGTTGGGCAGTTGCCAGTCAATATTTATACCATTACAGGGCGAGATAGCCTACATGTTTTGCCAAATGGCAGAAAGGGAGACATAGCCTGTACCTTTCGCCGTACAGAAAGGCCGTATGGTTTCGCCTGTAGCCCGATCGATCATGACTTGAGTTCAGGAGAGCTTGAGAACCCGAGGACGACCACACATTATGTAAACGCCGCAGAAATTCCATACAATAACACTGAATCAATGGTTACATTTGGAGTAGAAAAGGTCAAACCGTGGTTCCGTTTGGAGTTGAAGATGCCAAAACCGTGGTTCCATTTGGAGTTTGAAATGGCGAAACCGTGGTTCCGCTTGGAGTTTGAAATGATGAAACTGTGGTTCCGTTTGGAGTTGAGACGGTCGAAATCGGGGTTCCGTTTGGAGTTGAGCATGGGTTCCGTTTGCGGTTGACCTCGTGCTCCGTCGGTACTCAGGAATGCGGGTTCCGTTTGGACTTTCGGTGGGGTTGCTCCGTTTGGAGTTTTCAAAAGTGCCCCGTTTGTAGTTAGAAAATGGTACAATCCTATTTTGCCGCTGAATTGGAGCCGGAGTCGGACTGATAGTCACCACTACTTACTCCATACTCATTGTGAATCCTGCTTTGATTATATCACGAAACCCAAGCAGGAAATATCCGAAAGACTACGCGGCCATCGATGCCTTGTTGCACGCGTGCGGGGCTCTAAATGTGTTCGTCGCGGCTGTTGTTTGTCCTTGTTATTGTATCACGTGTCCGCTGTCCCACTCCTCCTGCCTCCATCGTCGCACTCTCCCCACTCGAATATCGTGCTGTGTCCGGCCTATAAATGGCTCAAGTATAAGATACCCACGTCGCGCACCAACCCAAGCCTCTTCTAGCTCAACTACGGCCGAAATCCATCCACCAACGCGGCAATACACGATTTTTCGACCTCCCAGCAACAAGGCCGCGAATATTTCTTCTCTTGTTCCAAATATCCACCGGATGCTACCAGAATTCATGTGAGTGATTATTCTTCCCTGCTCAGACCTTTTTTTTGCCCCGCCTGGCGCTACACGACTCAAACCTGGGACATCGGCGAGCAGGTCACTATAAAGGTTTCTGGGCGGCTTTTGTTTGGATATCTGTTGGATCTAATCCCTTATACAAATCTTTCTAGGCACCCTCGCCTACGTGGAGATCCTTTTCCGACTCGTGGAACATTGCTGTGACGTGTGAGAGCGATTCGGCAGGCACAAGGTGCGTAGTGTAAATCACCTCCCGGCCGCCGTTCCCCTCGCTGACAATTCTGCAGAGGATCATCTTCCTATCCCGTTGCCTCGCTGCGTTCCTCGCCTTGGTCATGCATCAAGGGCGCGAACACGAGACCAACCTTAGACACCATCCGTCCGGTAGAAAAAACCCAAGGCATGTCCTGATATTATCCCCTGTTCTTCTTGGCTATATCATCCCCCTTTAAGTCTCCTTGTCTCCCATCATGTTTGATGGCGAAGGCACTCGTGCAGAAGGACGTGTCGCATATTTGGTACAAGGTGCGTGCTCTGCAGTCCTTTTGAAACCCGCGTGCTCATGCTCGCGGCCCGTAGTTGGCGTGAATATTCTCCCGCACTGGCATGGTGTCACATGTGTGCTGCAAATCACCCTGCGCTTTCCAGAGCTGATCTTCAGCACCGAAACAGCGCGTCGAGATCATTGCGGTGCGCACTGGGAACTCTGCAAGCCCCTGCCGGAGCCCACACTGCTCGGAGGGAGACTGTCCATGCCGACTGCAGCCGGCCGCACCGCACCCTCCGCACTCCCCTCGGTCGCACCAGCTACCATCCAATATTGGAAGTATCGACCGTGCACAACCTCGAATTTCGTCTACTGCTCCTACTGCTGCTACCCGAGCACGCGAGGTTGGACCTGGAGAAGACGCGCATGAACGCCCCGGGGACCACAAGGTCCCCCGAGCATAATATGTACGCATGTGTTCTTCCACGGCAATTACACCCTGTATTTACTTCAGCACCATTTCTGCGCACTCCTCACGTCTACCTCCCCTCTGCGTACCATCCTTGCATGTAACGCTACGACCACGACCGCCCTCACGCCCAAATCGTGAACTTATTACAGTCTTTTTTTCGTCCTGTTAATCCAGCTTCACATTGCGGGGGCGGCGCGCGATTCAATATACAACGGTACGTCATGCATACTGTACATTCCATGCATTTCAACGCTTATGTCTCCCTCGAACATATGTGTGCAAAGTCTAGCTCGCACTCACTCGTGAGCACTCCGGAACTGCTCCCAGCGTCGCGCAGACACGTGTGGACGCGTTGGGGATAGTGTATTAATTTCTACCCATCTCACTTCCGTTTACATTTCCGTGCTCGCTAACACCCCCCGCAGGTCCTCGTGTTCGCGCCTCGGAAGCGCCGTCGACCACTGGGAGTTACTATGCACTACGTGATTACGTGGGGATCATCTTTTCTGTCGTACTTTTATGCCTTCACTTACTCTCTCGTTCAGCGCGAGTCGCCCTCGAAATCCACGTGGACAGGCAACATTCCCGCCCCCTCTGCCGTGATTCACACCCGGGCCGCACTGCGACGCTGAAGGCGAACACCCCTCGTAACGGTAGTCGTTTCTCGGTGTGCCTAAATCTCTCCCTTCTCTCTCTCTCTGTTGCTCAGCAGCTGATCCCCACGGAAGCCAGATGCTCCCCCGCAATATATGTTCGCAAACCGCCGGCGTTGCGCGTCCCCAAAGTGGAACATCGTAGCAAGAGCGCCGCCCAATTTTACAACACAGGTACATCTTAACGTTACCATTCGCGACAACATTACTGATCAGCTCAAATCGGCGTGAATTCTCATCGCCTTCGTCGTGCCTTCAAACTCGCCCCCCCCTCCGCGGAAACTCCGATTTGACGACGTTCTCCTCGGTCCCCACCAGTTGATCGCATTCCCGAGCCACTTCCCCAGCACATGTTTGTAAGCCAAGGCTGCTTCTTGGATAGTCGACTTTCTGTCCTTTGCAGGTGCGAGCGCTTTTTCTTTACCCTCATCTTTCTCTGATCTAGTTTGGGTGGTGTTCTTCAAGTAAGCCTGGGGCGTGGATTCGGGCGCTAATGGTATCTATATGTATCCTGTATTGTATGTAATCGTGGTGAATAAATCCTTATTTGAACACTCAAACGAACTGAAAAATTCAATCAACGGAAATGACTGAAAGCCACCCATCTGAATGTATCCTACACTCAGACCGAGGGTAATTTCTGCCAAAACACAGTCAGCTCGAGTGTATATTCTCAATCGGAGTGAGTGAGCCGCCCCACTCAGGTTGATTGATTTTATACACTCAAACCGATGCAATTGACACGCTCAACCTGACTGTGAATCCTCCCCACAATGACACATTGCAATAGCCGGGCGCTTATTGTACCGGAGTTACTGACCAGACGATCAGTAGGTGCATGAGTAGACGAGGAGTCTGGAAGACCCTAGACCATTGCCCAGCCTGACACGAAACTCTTGGTGATGTTGCCGAAGGAGCAACGGCTTCATCTCATGACTCCCGCATTGGTAGCGAACCCTTGGTCCAACAGGCACGACCTGTCCGAAGGTATTCGCGTCGACCGGCGTCCGAGAAATTATAGGGGCCCTGGGATATGTGAACATACCGTGCTTGGTCGGGAGGCCGGGGTGGTAAGCGCTGGCGTATAAAAGCATCCCACACTACGCACCAATGAAACAATCCAATTAAACATGCGCCCCACCCAATCCATCGCTCTCGCCCTCCTCTCCGTCATCGGATATGCCAACGTGAGTCCCCACAGCCGTATCGTTCCATCCACTCACCTCGGGTATGTTTTTAGGCGGCGAATTACGAAGTCACCTACTTCTCCGACAGCAACTGCCAGAACGAAATCGGTACCTCGAGCGGAACGTTCAGCGCGAACGGCTGCACCACCATCCGCGGCACCAACAGCATGACGATCAACTTCGTCGACGGCGCGCGCATCCATGTTTGGGTACGTCTCCATTCCGCAACTCATTTTCTGTGAGCCGTGAGCTGATTCAAGTCGACAGAATAACGCGGGGTGCAACGGGAACGAGACGGGGCTCAAGACGGGCACGTGCCCGAAGGGAAACTCGGGGTGCATCAAGACCCCGGGGACGAACTCGTTCGGGTTCCAGCTGGGGTGCACTTCGTAGTCTGCTATTATAGCGATGGATGTAAATCCGTTCTTGACGCGAAAATTCGTTCATGGCCTTTGCACAATAATATATTGTTTTGCAACCATTCAGGACCGCTGGAGAGAGACTGATCGGCGTACCTTCCTCGTCGTGGAATGCCTTCTGAAGTCAATGATATTTGAACAGTGGAGGGCAGCGAGGAATCGACCAGATCACTCCAAGAAACAGGAGTACCGAAAAGCGTCTGGTCAAAATCCGAGTGAACGGAGGTAGCCTGTACTAAGAACCCGCAATTAGCATTCGATGCAGTTGCGGGCCGCTCCGTAATTAGCCTTGGGGCCGTTCAGGGTGCAAAACGCGGATGTATATGCTTTGGTATTTCTGTAAACCGTGGTCTCGAGCAGATTTGAGAGGAAGTGTTCACAAGCGTTCACGTTGGGAAGCATAGTACTCACTGCGCTTTAGACAAAGCTAAGCTAAGTTAGTGCAGGCGAGCCAAAGACATCTGGACATAGCTATGTAGAGGGCGTGCCGATTGTACATTTCACCGGTCGGTTGAGCCTTGCCAGTTGAGCTCAGAAGACGTCAACTAGCTTAACTCGGCAGACCTCTGGGCCGGCGAGATCTCCGGTGACTCTGGCGAGGCGAGTAAAAATACAATCGGCAGACCGTCACTCACCACTCCCAGTGTAAATCCACTGACGTGCGTACAGGTCTCCCAGTGTGCCACGACAGACGTGAGCAGCGTCAGGCTAGACTTGCCTTAAACGCAGTGAGTGTGACTGGAAAGAGTTGATTTGAGATGGATGACGGTGGTTCGAAATGCCCGAAATAAACATCAGATGTATCTAGGGGGAAGACTTGACGGCCACGTAGTCGAGACGACAGCTGGATAGCAGACCAATCAGGAAAATTGAAAGAGGCATGTGGCCGAGATTTCCGCATTCCGTGTCCAGTGGATGGGGCGGTAGCAGAGAGACTCTGAGAGAGGCAAGTAAGGTCTCCAGTCGGATTCTATTCAGATGGAACGCATGGACTCATCCAAGAGACATGAATGCAGAGAGAGTGCAGGAGGACGGCAAGCCACGGATCAAATGATTCAAGCCTCGGCAAACATTCGGCATCGCCATGGCTCATGCTTGCCTTTTGAACCCGACCACTCACTGCAGAGTCTCTGGGACGCCTGCCTGCCGTCTCTCCGGTGTTTATCTTGGGCAGGCAACCCTTCTGGTGATTAGGTTGGCATGTCGGCTTCGGCACTTGCTCCGAGTCTGTCTTGAGTCGGAGCAAAGTCTGTGCGGTCACTTGGCGGTCACTCGTTTCCTTTTCATTAGCGTGCAAAAACGTCCAGAAGCTTCTGCTCCCTGCGTCACTACGGACACTAACTGAGACTCTCCCTCAACATCCCCCGCACTCGCCTCACAGTCATATCCGCTGTTCTTTGCGCCGCGCCCTCCCCCCGTTCCCACCCTATTTTCACGACTCACTATATGGATACTCTTCGCTCGATGCCCCTCAATGCCCCACTCCCACTGAACCGTTACAGGACAAAAGGAAATAAAACAAAATCGGTGCAGCTGCCTTGTGCATGGCCGGGGTTTGATTAGAACACACACCGCGGTATTCGAGCCACTTCGACTCCGAGCCTTCACCGTCTATTCAATCACTCTCTATCCTCTGGTCACATAACGATTCGCCTCTGAGCCGTCCCTATCCCAATTGCGCCTCCCGGAGTGCTTTAAAAACTCACCTCTTATTCATTCCTCGGTTCTGATTAGAACAGACGACCCCCGTTCAAGAAATGTGTACCTCGGCCCATGAACCTGGCTGGTACAGGTACGACCCATTCATTTTCCGAGGATTCACTACCTCGTTCCGTTCCTTCACATATTTGTCTTCCGTAAACTCGTTGTTCAGCCTGTGGACCACGCGAGTACAATATATCCCCCCCGTCACAGTACTATGTACGCGCTATATTCGGTCACAACTCTCCATATTCTAAGCACGCGGCGACCGAGGTGTAATTTAGACTGTGAAACCACCCTATCCCCTCAATCCCTCGCAATAAATGGCACCGTCTTGTGTATACGAAAGATATTCGATTTCGTTCTCTCTTCTGAGGCCCTGCTCCGACCGTGAAAGATGAAGGATCTCTCAAGTTCCGCGCAATTTGAATGTTACCCTCAGTTGGTCAGGCTTGAGCCGACTCAGTAACCCTAGCAGGATTGCTTACTCCGGGGCTGTTGAGACAGGAATCCTGGATTAAAGCACAGATTTATGAAATTGTTTAATCAGTGGCTGAGCTGTGGTTAGCGAAGCAGCAAAAACTGAACCCGTGGCGTGGTTCAAACCCTCAACTAGGTGATACCCGCGTCAGTAACCGTTAGACTAAAGCGCTGTGTTGGATGTAGGTTTTGATGGCAATATAGTATGGTTCGGTGGCTATGTACATAACCTAACCGACTTCCGTTCTTTTTCATCAAGTCGATCCATCTGTGGTGCCACTGTCATATGAGTGACACATGAGGCTGGAATCCATCCTATATGACATCCCTGAATACTTTATGTACCTCCGTTTATGCTCAAGCCTCAATATCCCCCACTCACTGGCCCAAGTTGAGATTTTTGTTCAGCAGTGTCTATTGAATGATTCGAATCGCTGCTCAGTCTCTCGGCATTGATCCCGATGAATGAATTAATCGGTGGTAATTAATCAGCATTGAGCCCGTAACATTGATCATTGCTAAGACTAATTGCTTCGGGTACAAAATGTTGAATCACCTTCAATTGTTATGAAAGGTCCCACTATTGGGGTTTGTGACAGGAGATTCCCGAAATAGTCCCGAATATGCCCGGCGAAGGGTGCTGCAGTCTGCGTGGCTTTGGATCCTCCTCACCGCATAGATGGACTGTTTGCGGATGGTTCCCGCCTATATATATACTTGGACATAATTATTCATCTTGGCCTCTTGGCCTAGTGGTTGTGTCGTCGGGAGCACGAAAAATTCAGAGGTCTAGGGTTCAAATCCCACTCTGTCATGTGTTTTTGGTTCCTCCCTGTTTAAACCTCATTTAGCCGGTTTAATCCATTCATTCAACACGGCCACCCGATTAAGCAACCTCTCAAATCCGTGATTTAATCCAGGATTCATGTCTCAACAGGCGCGGATTAAGCAATCCTGCTAGGGCTTCATGCCAACTGAGTCCTAATAGTGCAAAGCTGTAGTCCAGGACGGCGAAAACCGGAGTTTAGTCGGAGAAGAAAGGAATGGAGGGCGATAATTAAGATAACTGTAGATGGGACTCTACGCAAGCTGCTCCTCTTTCATCTGTTCCAGCGCCTCCCAGCCGGAAAGCCCGAACCGTCCCGGCAACCCCTGCCAAAAATCTTTCCGGGCCTCCTGGAGTGCGGCCTTCATCGCCGATTCACACTGCTGACACACCTTCATCGTGTCCCAATCTTCTGTCACCCAGAGGCTCAAGGGAAGCGTATCTTGCACCCTCCACCTACTTTCGCGCTGCAATCCTAGCCATTGTACACTGATACCTGCTCGGACAACCTGGGATGGGTAACAGCTCCCACATAAAGTGTGTGATCTGAGAAGCCGCGGATCCGGCGAGTGCAAGTGACTGCTCGATGCACCTGAGTTTATCCGCGGAGGCGAGCGCAGAGTGGACTCCGTTAACATCTACCCCGTCCAGTATCTGGGCAAACGTGCAATGGGGCAGGACCCGATAGAAGGCAAGGGGTAAGATCCAGTCGAGCGACATCTCTCGGGCAAAGTTGACAACGCGGATCCACTCGAGACCGGCGATGTCCCAGGACACACTTCCGGGGTATTCGGCCGACGTAAGAGGGAAGCAGGACGAAAAATGTGTCAATGCCCGTTTCCGCCGACATTTCGCCTGGTATTTTGTGCTGAGTCTCACCATCCCAATCAGGGCATAAAGTGTGGTTTGTTCCGGGAATGGGAGGAAGAACCCGCATGCAGTCAGGAATCTACGACCGCTGCACGGCGACTGATAGACATACTCGTAGTTGAAGAGGGCCTTTAGGAAGTACCTCATATCATCCTCATTGTCGGAAAGATGAACCGCGGGACACCCATCGAAAACTTCCGCGTCGTCAGCTTGTGGGAACTCGAGCATGTCGTGAAAGATGGGGGATTTCTCCGCTAGCAGTCCGCCATAGACACGGAAAGGCGAGCGCTCCACCCCAAGCACGAGGGTGCCGTCCTTGAACCAGAGTTCCTCGACCCGTTGAAATTCGTCAAGGGATGAGCAGAGCGGACTCGCAGGAAGCGGGATATTGGAAGGCATCGGGGGAATCGACATTGATTGGGACGAAGGTGATGGTGGGACGGTGACGAGGCACTTTCCACGACGCCCCTGGGAACCAAACGTTCGAGATTTGATCCGTACGTCATGTCAGAGCGGTGCGATCGCCGATGACACTTGGTGCGGGAAGTGTGCGGCTTCAATGTGGCGGAGTGGCAACCTAACCACCGTTCAAGAAATTCGCTGATGTCTGGATAGTTCTGGTTCGATCGGAGTCAATCATTATCTGGAATTCATTTAGTCCATATAAAAATTCCAGGCATCCCGTAGAGTGAGACACTGCGAGAAGGTGATCCGCCGATTGAGCCACAGCGCATGGGCCCGGAAGGCCACATCCACCTCATAGCAAAACACTCCATCGATTCAACACGTTGGGACGGAAGTCGGAGGCAATCACAAGAGCTAGAACTTGGATACAGCCACTGACCAGTGGCGGCTTAGCGAGACTTGATGAGCTCCGTGTTCAGGTCGAAAGGTCATGAATGCAATGGAGACTTCAGCAGATATTGGAGGAGGAGATCTGGGCATAGAACTGCATAGCCTGAGGTGACTGGTGTCACAGACTTACAGGATGGTAGGTGGAGGAAGCCGCTGGCAGTGCTGGAAAGAAACAGCCTCAAATAAATCACAAACAAAGCTGCCTCCTCTTGTCTCTCACCACGTCCGCTGGCGTCGTTTTCCTCCACCACCAGCTCATATGCTATGTCCTGTTTGCCATCTTGCGGCTACTTATCATCCACCCAGAAACAACTGCTTGTGCTCTGGCTCCGACACTCGGCTTCCGCGCAATTCATCAGGAAATTGCATTCGCCAAGATTATGGCTACCGTGCCCTCGGACCGTGAACCAGTATCTGCATATCTGTATCTGCTTCAACCGCGTAGTGACTCTTGGCCCTCAGGTTTGGGGTGATTTGTCGAAGCTGCCTCACCTTTTGGCCTGTTACCATGAAGCTCTGAGAATTTATCGTTAGTTATCCCCCGGTCATTTTCCCTCGCCTGATATTCACATAAATGTGTAGCGGCTGGTGCAACGTTAACTAGGGAAATGACTGAAGATGTGGTGATCAAGATCAGACGATGGTCCTCAAGGAGGCGCTCATGGTAGTCGAGATTACTGCCGTCCGTGGGTTATCATTTTTACTTGCAATGTGCACTCTCTCATGCATTGGAACCTAGATCATAACCCCAACGTCTTCCCACATCCCGATGAATTCCGGCCTCGGGCTGGAAGCGGAAATACCTTTGTTTGGCACGTGTGTAATTTGGCACTGGCCCCTCTGAATCTCTATAGACAGCGGACCACTGGCATGTCTCGGGAGGAAGTTTAGTCATACGGGGGTAATGTGCTTCTTGTCCCTGTTCCTCCGGGATTGGATGTGCCCGTTCAGCAAGGGTAAATCCGATCTCAATAGGAGAAGCGATGGATGGGGAGGGCTGGCCATGTTGAGATGGCGTTTGGTTGTGGGTCCATAATCCATTGCCTTAGAAAATAGTTCTTGTTCTTCATCCGCCTTATAGCCGGGAATGCAGGGATTGGTTTGGCCCCCCCTCACAATGAAATTCGGGCGTGGAGAAGCACGGGCGATCCTGTGCTGAAACTCAAACTAAACCCATAATTACTCTTTGCGTCACTTTGCGTGGACCGATGGGGGCAAATGCCTAGGCTACACTGCCACTGATTGACACATGATCCCGATGCCCGATCGGGATCTCTCGGGAACCAAGGTACTTAAGTCCTGGTAAGTCCCGAGGATTGGAAATTTATCAGGGTCGCGGACAAACGCGAAATACCTGGGAAAGCGAATGGGCCCCAGCCATTTGGGTTTACCTCCCCGCGATGATCTTAATAGTCCCGATGACAACTCATGAGATCTCGTAACCCTACCTACTGCCGTGACCCGTGGTCCGTGGAATCTGGATGAGTCCAGCGGGTGAGACGAGATGCCCACAGAAATTGCAGAGCACGAAGCCTGTCGATCTCGGAAGTGGACCATCACAGCCCAATTATTCGTCCCTAGCGAGCCGTAAATATATACTGTGATGTATAATCAAGGCCGAATCTGCGGCTATTCGATCATTCTCCCATTGAAAAACGGAGGGTCTTCATGTCTCCGCCACTGATTTGATGTTACTCAAGACCTCGTCGGAGAACTGCGGATCTGAGGACACGGAAACCGGCGGGCTGTAACCCAAGCTGCGGTCCTGCCGAAGCGGGAACGGGAACAAGAGAAAAGAAAATCGAATCAATGAGAACCAGCGGACTGGGTGCGTTTCAAGGAGATTTGCACCCCAAGATCTGGACGCAGCAGGTTAGGCATAGATGAGGAATCTGTTCGCAAGAGAAATCAAAGTGCCCAATTTTGGAGACGCCATGGATTCTCACAGGTGTTTAACCCAGCGGTGCGATCCCCCCCATCTCATTTACTGCCTGGTGTTTCACACTCTGCCGGCGGTAGTAGGTATCCATTATCTACCTCGAGCAAACGTACTTTGAGTGGAGATGACACCCTCACCCCGCCGAAGCCATGCTGGGAAAGGTACGTGGAGGGAACGAGTGGTGCCATAGTTCCTGAATCCTATAGTTCATAAATCCAGCAAATCGATATATTCATACTAAGTAGATCAACCTATATTATGTATACATTCACGAAAGCTGAGGGTCCCTCCTAATCAGTCGCCAGCGTCTCATCCGCCATCGACTGTAGGCGGCCCCACTCGAGCAGCACTGCAGAAAAATAGCAATCGTTCTGCGCGTCCGTGAGAACGCGGTCCGCGAAGGCCTTGCCCGCCTTTTGGATCGCGTATGCCTCCGCATCATGCGCGATTGCCCATTCGATCTTCTCCACTAGGTCAGAGAGATCTGGCAGGATCGGGATGTAGTGCTCGAACGGACGGAGCCAAGCGTTGAAGTATTCCGCGAAGACCGTGGTCTTCGGTACGCATAGCATCAGTGTCTGAGCAGGGAAGGAAAGTGCCCAAACGCACTTTGAAGACGAGTGAGCCGCTGCGCAATAAGCCGAGGTAACGGCCTGAGAACGAGTTCCCGTCCGCGTCGAAAAGGTACTTGTATTTGTACACCTCCTCTCGCGGCGAGGAGGCACCGGTGATATCGTATTCGGCCTTGACTCTGTCGCTGTCACAGTGCTCTCCGCACAGCGAATCATGGAATGACGAGATCGCGACATCCATGAGCTCCGTGTGATTCCGCCCGATGTCAACGACGCGGAAACGCGGGAAGGCATGGTAATTGTCGTCGTACACCCAGCCGCCGGAGGACATGCCACGCCAGTCTGTAAGAGCGGGTGAGCAAATGAACGTGGTAATCAGCCAGGACCTACAGAGCTTGGAGGTCTTAGTCTCCCAGGGTATATTGTTTGGGTATCTATAATGCGGTGTCCAGGAGGAATCGCTGTAGTAGAACTACGCTCTCGTTAATTGGATCGTCCGGCTTGAGAATGCGAGGGATACAGATCTCGCTGGGTACTAGAATATCCGCAAAGCACGGTGAGACCTTGGTCATGCTCAGCATGGGATAGAGGTCCGTGGTGAACCGCGTGCTGGAGCTGTACAGCATGACTTCACGTAGTGTCAGGAGTCTGAGTTCACAGAGACACAGCTAACACGCACAGGCGCTCGCATCGTTCGCAAGTCCAGTGAACCCCTTGTCGCGCTTCGGAATGAGGCTGTGCATGTCGATTTTGAAGAACGATGCGGTGGGGTGCGTGGAGCGCTCAAAGGGGGTTGGGTCCGAGACATTGAGTGCTTTTTCCCGCATTCCTGGTTGGCGGTAGTTGAAGACGACACGTGGTTCGTCGCGGCCGTTAAGGATGAGGCTCATGTTAGGCATGAAGGACTCGAACTGATGGCCGGATGTTGGTGAGAGGTCGATAAATGATTGGCAAGCACGCACCCGTATAAACGTTCGAGGCCAGTCGCCGGTGTAGAGCGTGCCCTGGTCGTCCGTGAAGGAAAACTTTCCGTCCACGAACTGACCGGTCTTCATGCCGTTCCCGTCCTTCTTTACCTGGTCTAATGATGAGCGATGCGGAAGCCCAGAGAATTGCTGGCTCACCTTCACCGAACCCACCTCAACGATCCTCTTGAAATATGTGGGGTCGTCCTGCGCGAGCTGATAGAACACCTCAAAGTCCCTCGAGATCTGGTCGTATTCGTCGATAAGACACGAGTGTGCGCGTGCGAATGTGTACCACTCGCTGTACATCGGCGGTGGGGGACGGCTATTCCGTAGGGAGTACCGTGCCATCGCCTGGTCGAGGGTAGACGATTGAGCAGCATACAGCGCGTCGATCTCGGAATGTGGCGAGGCTTCCACCTCTGGTTCCAAATAAGCTTCGCTTCGAGGAGGTAGATTACAGACATACCACGAGAGCGGAGTATAACGGTCCCCAGCAGGCTGAGAGCTACCAGAATCCCTACCGGGATGCACCAAGGCAGCGGATTGAGACGACTGCAGACTCTCCAGCCTGACCGCCGTTGGTCGATGTCGAAGTGACCCATTTCTAGCTCAATATCATCATGATCCTGATCGTCGTGCTCGTGTGTAATGGTGCCAGTGGTGGGTAGCAAAGGGTGGCTATCTTCACTGGAAAGAGCGATATACGGGCGCTTGAACCGTACTGGGAGCCAGGCGGACACCGGCATTTTGCAAGAAAGAGGGGGATGAAACGCATCCCCGAAGGATTGCATTCCCCATTATCTGTCCTGAGGTGGGGCGGCGGTGCATCCGTTGTCCCGCGAAACCATGCCGTCACCTCGTTTTCCACTAAACATGCACGGGCAAGCCTCTCCGTGTGGTACCTCACGGGATACGGAGATATGCGATTCAAGCAAGTCTCAATCCGTTCCGCGCTGGTAAGGCTATGGATCTGGGTATTTGGTACGCGGTTTGCGGTCCTCGCGGAACAGCAGGCTTCTTTCTGCCTGATTCCCCCGAGCGTCCCGAAAAAAGGCGCTCCGGTTGTTTTTTTGACGCCGATGTCTAATTTTGGGGATCACCTGAATGGGAACTGAAAGAACCTAATTCAAACATGTAGCTAGCAAACGGCATACTGTGGAGGACCTCACACCCCCGCCAATTATATATGCGATTGAACTTGAATCGCCAAGCCTGATGAGGGTTCGCACCGTAGGAGGTCGCAGAACACATCGCACATTGACGCGTACCTCCGGTTTTTGTCTGGTCTGATCAGCCCGCAGAGACGCCGAACAACCCACAGGGGCGATACTGCGGACTCAGGGACCGCGTTATTCGTCACTTAACATTTCCCATACTGCGCCATTCCATATTCTCACATCGTCCGTGATCCTCACTCCCCCTACCCGTCCGCAGACACTCCCGAGTGGGAATGGGAATATCAGGCCCATCTCGAAACTTGGGGCGGAATGATTTGTACAAGGTCGAAAGGGGATCACGTTGGCGTAACCCTCTTGGCGGTCTCATCGTCCGTGATCCTCACTGTCGATTTCCACGCTCGGAGACCTTAAACTGCTCGTTATTCTCACAACATTGAAATTATGCCGCAATACGGCCAACGCGTCTGATATGTCTCCGCCTAAATTAAACTTGGTGTATTCATGCCGGGGGGTACATAGCCCCGTCGTACAATTCTACGTGGCGACCTCGTGGTGTTTTATAGATCCAGACAGGTAGCCGCAGCTCACCTTTTCTGGACTTCCTTATTCCGCCGCACTCAATGCCGGATGAATGGCGAAACAGCAGATGGCGAGCAATCATCCGGGGCGTCATTCCCTTCATTCTCTGGCAACTCACCTTCATTCTGTCCCTCTTGTTCAAGAAGGCCTTCATAACACTCCCAATAATCCTCTTCTGCGGCATTTACAGCTCCGTCCGCCTCTACTGGTTTATCGAGCTTTCGTCTGGGCTTTTTGAGCCCGCGTGGCCTGCTGCGCGGACTCGATTGGTACTATTAATGGCAGCTATCCCCGCGTGGGGGCTATCCATGGCCGTTGGCGTGGCACTACGGCCGTTGGCGAAGTACCTGCTCACAAAGGCCATGCGGCGGAAGCGTGGGGGTGGCGACTACGAGATTTTCATCCCAATGGGGGATCCTCACTCGCCCTCAGCGCGTACCCGATGGCCACGACGACGTCCGAAGGCTCTGGAGTGCAGCTCTCTGGCGATGGGCTCCTTCGTTATCTTTCTAGTCATGGCGCTGAGCGGGCTGTACATCATCGCGACATACGAGCTGCCTGGCGACCATAGATACAAGCCAGATGTGGAGGCTGCCCTCAAGGCGCCGAAGCCTGGTGGATATCACGACGGGAGTAAGTGAAATCAGATTTAGACAAGGACTTCAACTAATCGAACCTATGCAGCCAAGGTGTTCATCGCCGCCATGTTCACCAACAACATAGACATCCTCCCGCACTGGATCCAGGAGTTCACCAAGGTCATCCAATATATAGGAACAGTAGGCACATCTTGGATTCCGACAATATTGCACTGATTTGGAGGGCAGAAAAATGTATTTGTCTCCGTTGTAGAGTCCAACAGCTGGGACGGTACAGCCGAACTGCTCGACGAGTGGAAAGGCACACTGGAGAAGATGGGCGTCGCGCATTTCATACGTACCCGGGACCAGCAAGTCCCGCGCCCACCAGGTACGCCCGTCGCTGCCTAGCGGGCCATAGATGTTCACGAGTTCGATCCCAGATATGCCCGGAAACGTTCGGATCGACTTTCTATCGGCCACCCGCAATCTGGCCCTGGCACCACTGGTTGAGCAGGGGGGATACGACGTGGTTCTGTTCAGTAATGACGTGCTGATAGAGGCAGAGTCGGTCGTAGAGCTCTTGAAGACAAAGAATGGAGAGTGGGATATGGTTTGTGGACTGGATCTAGGGAGATGGGGGTGAGTTCTTTCTCGCTATAATATTCTCGATGATTGACGAAGCCACTCCCAGTCTCTACGACGCGTGGGTTGTGCGCGACCGTCTAGGCCGCCTGGTATCGTCGCTGTGGCCGTATTTCCTGGAAGACGCGGGCATGGAAGCCGTCATGGAGGACGAGCCCGCGCCGGTCTTCACATGCTGGAACGGAATCGTCGCATTCCGCGCCGATCCCGTGCTCCCCATCCCTCTTCGCACGGCCGGTCGGCTCTCAGTATCTCCGCTCTCACGCCCCCTCCCCGCCACGCACCCAGCGTACCCGCAACCCGCCTCCCTCACGCCTGCGCTGACGCCCCCGCTCGCGTTCCGCAGCTCAGGCGAGAGGGAGTGCTTCTCGTCCGAGTCGTTCAACCTGCCATACGACCTCCGGCGTCGGTTTGACATGCAGCGCATCTACGTCAATCCGCGTGTGATCACCGGGTACGAGTGGAAGTACTACGTGTGGTTTAAGTACATCACGCGGCACTGGGTGGTGGTGTGGTGGATGAAGACGGTCGAGGCAGGGAATGGGATGCAGTTCGCGAAGATGGTGGTTGGAGACGCGAAGCGCGTATGGACGTGGGATGGCGGCGAGTGTCACCCGGTGCGTTTGGTGCGGCTCTTTGAACTGCTCGGGCACTTATTTTTTTGCGTTCACAGTGGTAGTAATGGATCGAGGATCTTGGCGTATGGCGAAGACTATTCTTGTTGACCCTGAATTGAAGTTTTGGGGGTCAATTTGTTTGATGTGGCCTCCGATTTTGCTACTTGCTTTGAGGATCGCGGTGACGGTCACCAGACGGGCATTCTTCTACGATTCTCGGGACCTTGTCATATCTCTAGGTCTGTGATTGAAAGTTGTCTCCTCCGATTTGGACAGATCGAAATATTGATCATTGATATTCGGACCGGTGGGCCCCTGTCCGGGCATGGTCCTGAGATTATTTCCGCAGTCATTCCGGTGCACGACACTTTTTTTTTTTGAACCCGACGTTGGACACATCTGCAAGATATAAGCCACGGTCCATTGAATTCTGGTGCCTCAGAGAATTGAAACAGGCACTTTCCTGCGGAGTTTCGGCGAGAGAAACGGCATCCAGGCACCGGGAGGCGGTCAGAAAATCCCTATGCAAGGTGTGTTTCTCCAACTGTCTTAAATATGATACTACATGTCAATTGTTAATTTAGGAACCCTAAAGTGCACGACCGCTACCGAATTCAAATGGCAGGAAAGTGGTATGTAGTACAAACCAGTACAGTGGTACTCTCACACCGACCAGCACTGTAAGCAAGACCAATAGACGTCGCTGGGATAAACCCCAAGGCAAATCATGCGGCGATTTTATGGAGGAGGAGGTGTGAGAATGGGTGTGCCTGCAACTCCCGCTACAGCGCTGCCTGTGGCAGCGGCAATTCCCTGACGTCTGCGGGGGGGGAAATCATCTTTCTTGATATTCTCCTCAATCCCATGCAAACATTGAGTCACGAACTCCCGCTCCTTCTCCGAGTCGTATTCAAACCAGATATATAAGATCATCATATTTCCATGCTTCTTGTAAAACAACACTTGCGTACTTTAGCCTTTAATAGTCCGAAAAATTGGTCGATTCAAGTCTTGCGCCTAGAAACATATCAATCGAGCATTGCAGCGAATAAACAGGTATGCGAGCAGCGTGTACGGCGGTCTAGGCGAGCGGTCCAAGCGGTAGGCGACGCGGCGGCCCAGGCTGGGCGGAGCAGCAGAGAGTGGTGACTAGAAATACGACGAGGATGGCCCAGCCCGGTGGGCGTGCAGCAACGCGGTGGACGCGCGGCCAGTACCGGGGAGCAGGTACGCTACGGCGCGCACCCTCGGTGCACAGGGGTGCTGGCGGCAGATGGGCGCGTGTCAGGCGGTGCAGAAGAGCCGGGTGATCCTGGTACAGGGGGCGGCGGAGAAGCCAAATGAACAGCGCTGCACATGCGTGTGAGCAGCGTGTGCGGTCCAAGCGGAAGGTAGGAGGCGGCATGGTGATCCAGGTCGGGCGGGAAGTAAGTAGTATGGTCGTCGATGAAGAGTTGTCCGTGCGCGGTGGGGGTGCGGGCAGGCGGGGAGCAGGTATCGCGGAGCAGGTGCGCTACGGTGCGCAGCCGCAGCGCTCAAGAGTGCTGGCGGCGGACGTCCGGAGCAGTCTTTAGGTGGGTCGACATCGCTGGAGGCTAGCAAAAGGGGCCAGGAACGGGGGTAAGCCGGGAGGGGGGGCGGATTGGGTGCAATGCCGCGGGATTAATAGACGGCATAGAGGCTGGGGAAGGGCGGCATTCCACGACAAATAGTGGTAGGGATTGCTACCCCAGATTCAGGAAGAGTAGGGGCAGGGGGCAGCTGCGGAGGGGAGGAGCAAGGAGGGAGGACTCAGGGGATGGGGAAGTAACAGCAGCAAACAACAGCTGTTTGGGGTTCCGTTTGATGCGGCATCATTTGGCGCGTTTCGCGCACGGACCAGCAGGGCATGCGACACCGCCCCCCAACGGGCGGCAAGTCGTGCGGGCGGACGCACCATAAAAGGTAGTGCCTACAGGCGGATATATCACTGAACATCGGTAATTGTAGATGTTGATTTATCAACGCAGGTGCCCTGCCCACTTCCTGATATATCAAAACCCCACATACGCCTGGCCGTAAAATTCTGAAGTGGAAAATTATTGGAGTGCACATCTACCAAATGGGCCCAGAACACATATCTTTGGGTGTACCGAAAGTGTACCGGATACCGTTCGAGCTCTATGCCATGTATTCAATATCTCATGCTCTGTTTGCATACACACAGAACACAGAACACGACCCTTGATCCTCACTTGCTCAAATCTGCCTTCATCTACAAATGTTATCTTCAAGAAACCTGTTTGACTTCACCACCTCTAGTTTTTAATTGCGACTCCTACATTCAAAGTTCGGCCTTCATCCTGAAAGTTTGGGCATTCCCAAGCTCTGCCGCCTCCAGTTTTCTCCGATACCTTCAACCGGCTTTCGTCCGGCTCCCCAGCTAAATTAAAAGGCCCCCTTCATCGAACCTTCGTCTTCGTGTTACCCCGTTCTAAAACTCCGTCTTCATCTTGACCCTCCCCTTACCTCTATCATGCTCCCGAGTTCAATTGCATTCCAAACAGTTCAATTGCATTCCAAAACTCCCCCTTTATCCATGCAAAATCACCTTTACCCCCTTGCTAAATCTGGGCTACAAACTCGGCCAGCTTACCCACTGCCTAGATCAATATCGCTCAGAGCTGACGGTGCCCTCGTACCGTACTAAGTGTTACTTATTGAAATTTACAATCATCCCTTCGTCTGGCGAGTGAATGTTCAGAAGGATTTGTATCATGTTCATTGAGGGGCGTGTTTGCTCGAAAGGAACTATTCTACATCATAGTAATTTATGAATAGCAATCTAACAGTTGGGTGGATAATTGAACATTTTGGTGGAGCAGTGGGGCGGATGACATCACTCGGAGTTTGGCGCGAGCTTTGGACGAGACGACGGTGGCCAGGGGCCAATCAGGTTGTGTGGTCAAAGACAAACAGCTCTCGATTCTTATATAGATAGATAAATTCTTGGCTCCATTTCCAATATGTTTCCCACTCGGAATGCGAGGGCATGCTGAACAAATTGCCAACGAGGGACAACTTCCTTGGCCCCGGTGGGAGAGGCGGGGTAGAAGCTGAACGGCGCTTGAAGTAGGCTGAGATGATGATTAATAACAGCAAGCCACGGAATGTGGCGGGCAAAGCTCCAGACTCCATAGTGAATGTCTACGCCGCAGCTAACTGGCCTTATAAATACCGGCCATCCGACACACTCGGCTCATTACCCTTGATTCGGTTGGCCTGGGACTCCGGTTGATTTTTTGTTGCCCGTTATGTCACACGAGAAGCTGCCTTTCACACAGAATCCCAGGTATTCATGTGAATATCTTGACAGATATGGGAGGATCCGACGGTCAAGAGACTCAGTTTGGGGAGGTCGGTCGTAATGAAGTGGATAGTTGGTGAAATCGATGCAAGCTCTACACTCGTCTGTAAAATGTAGCGATTGTACTTCCCTGCTCGAAACCGAAAGAAACGAATCCCTTCAACACATAATGACTGTAGATCGAATAAGCTCCGCTGTATACCCCGACCTCGGCTTGATGGAACACTTGAAGGGTACAGGAAAACTGGACGAAATTCAGTAAACCCCAGTTGTAAAAATGCCACACGCACACTATAAGCTCAGATATGTGCCCTAGTGGGGTTTAATCACCGTTCCATCCTCCCCAGTAGGCTTGTTGATGTTGAAGACAGCCAACATTGACGCAATCATGACCCAGACTAAATCCAAGCCCATGTATCTCCCGGGGCAGGACCTCGGTGTTTTCAGCATACATATCGTACACAGTGGCCGCGAACTGACCGACGACCGAAGCCAAAAATGATATCCAATGGGTCTCTGACGGCTGGGTTCAACTTGCCGTCGAGCAAGAAGCGCTCCGGCTTGAACTTGTGGGGCTCAGGATACGCGGACTGAATGGGTTAGCGGCAGGTTGATATGAGCGGCGTTTGATTTTGTACCTCATCGTGGAGCATCGCCCTGCATGTTCCGATTGCGTCAGATTCAGTAACGAGAAATACGTCGTGCGCACTTACCAGGAATTCGCGATAACTACGGAACCGCCCGGTATGCGATAACCTCGGTAAGTGTCGTCTTCAGTCACAGCATGTGGCACAGCTGAAACATTTTCCAGCTTTTCCTGTCGATGCCGGAATAAAATGCCTACCAATGGGAACGACAGGCCACATTCTCATGGTTTCTTTTACCACGGCAGTAACGTAAGGTAGCTGATCCTCGTCCTCGAAACCAGGCAGATGGCCGGGTCTTATTACGGCGTCGATTTCTTGCTGTGCCTTTTTCTGAGCTGTCGGATTGACTAACATGGCTCGCAGGAACATTAGAAGGGTAGCTCGAGTCTGCGTGATTGCACCGTCATGAAAACACATTGATTGAAGATGAAACTGTGACCTACAGTATCCGTTCCAGTCGCGTAGATTGTTGCGGCAACTTCCTTTATGTCCTTTTCCTGGGACTCCAGCGACGTTTTAGTTCCGGCGTCACCGGAGAGGAGTCTGCTTGTTATGAACGATGGCCGCTCGATCCCGTTCGCCTTTCGATCAAAATTGGACGTTAAATTTCCCTCCAGAGTAATTTGGGACCTCAAAACACTCCCCATGGCGTCTTTCGAGGCCGCGAACGGCTGGTCAGCCATTTCTTGCACAAGTTCCTTCGACTCGGCCGCCTTCCGTTTGAATGCAGCCCCAGGGAACCAAGAGGGAACATGTTTCAAGGCCGGGATGACATCCTACTTTTCCTAAGGAAATGGTCGGGCTATGGACAAGGCACTCACTACTAGGAACCGTCCAGGAACTGCGGCATGGCTCAACACACGGAGGGTCATGTGTGCCAGGTTGATGTAGGGGTCGTTGTGAGGGAGAATGTCCAAACCGTACGCCATAGTCATCATAATCCCGCCAAACACACTGGACGTAGATTAATGTGATCCATGGCCCAAGTAAATTGGAGCTACGGACTAGTCAAAATGCTCGTTATATGCATCCGGGTTATCGAGCATACGTCTTAGCAAATCGTGGGCCTGCTGAATCTCTAGGGAGCGAAACCGTCGAGCTGATACGGCGTTGAGCTCGTGATGGAAGTGACGGCGTTGGGCACGCCTATCAAGAGCATAAACCAGGGGTTTAGACAGAACGTTGATTCATACCAGGTATCACCTAGAATAAACATTGGTTGCAAGTAGACGCGGGATACAGTCCGAGACTCACCATATCTCTGCAATGCTAAAGGAAGCAGAAGGTTAGAGACAAAAATGGGGCGAATTAGCTGCATACCAAACATAAAAGTGCCTCCCATTAGTTCCAGCATGTGCCCTCTCGGTCTAGGGAGTTCAATCTCAATTCAACGATGTGGACGAACGTAGAGCATACCTATCTGAATATATGGCCGAGCGTTTGTCAAGCAGATCTTCTGCTGCCTCGACCGAAGATAGCACGACGATGGAAGTTCCCATGACGCTGAGGTGTATCACGCCCGAGTCTGTTGGGTTTACATTAGGTTTTGATTTCCTTTCGGCAGTGTGCGTGCCATATTTTTTGCTCCACTTCCGATAGGTTTCCCACTCAGAATGAAGTGGCATGCTAAACAGATTGCCGACCAAGGGGAGTTTCCGTGGACCTGGTGGGAGAGGGGGGCCACGAAACCGAAATTTAAAGTAGAGTATAGACACAGTTGAAACACAGAGAGGCGCAGATCAAAGGCAGACGGCCAGAGTCCATGGCACCGTCGATGAGATGACTTTTGGGAGTGAAGCAAAGCGTTGAATTCCCCGCCCAGTAATCCACAGAGGTGGTTCGCAGGAAGGATGTGAAGGCCTTTTGCTTTTCGGTTGGGCTCAAGTCGGAAGATTAGGCTCCAAACGTAATCGAAATCTGCGATAGCGAAGCGTAAAAGCATAATTCATAAGGCCCTCCGGGCACCCTTGGTACCTCTTAGAGACTTAGCTACATACCCTAAGCGAAAGGCCTAGAGTGAGGTCTCGGAACTAACGGCATGATCGAGAAAAACATTAGTGCTTTCTGAGGCGCCGGAAAAGGAAACGGTCTAGACTCCGGTCTCGGAACTTACCGCACGATCGAGAAAAATACATTAGCGCTTTCTGAGGCGCTGGAAAAGGAAACGGTCTAGACCGCGTTCTCGGAACTTACCGCACGATCGAGAAAAATACATTAGCGCTTTTTGAAGCGCCGGAAAAGGGAAGGGCCTAGGCCGCGGTCTCGGATCACAAGATCATAGATAACGTGATATCTGACTTTAGGAATTTTTGGACGTAGACCTGGTCCCTAAATCGGTACCAGGAATTTATAGGGATCCCTTCGTAACCGTAATTACGGTTTATAGTTGTGGTTATAGGGTCGCGTAACCGCACCGTATGACCTTCCAGTGCGGTTCTTACGGTTACGGCCGTCACCGTAGGTGGACCGTATGAAGCCGTAAGAATATGGCCTTATACGGTTCTATACGGACCGAAATTATAATATCGATTGAGCTGGTTCTTCGTGCATGTTTTGATGAGAATTATGCATCTTTATCTTCCTCTCCTTTGATTGGAACCTCTGTAGCAAAAAATCCCTCAAACTCTCACTGGGAAAGATTAATTTTGCAACCTGTGCCACCGAAAACCGGACAATGAGGGTGTACAGTTGAAGCCGGAACATAGAAAATAATCCAGATCTTGATGCTGCCTAAGGAGCATCTGTGTTTACAACGCCAGGGCAGTGAGCAAGTACTGGAGGGCATACAATAGGCCTAAATATCTGTCTGAAACCACTTTTAAATTTTATTGTGAGGTATACGGCCGTAATGACCGTAATTTACCGTAAATATCCCGTACCGTACCGTAAGAGGGTCTGAGAAAAGCTTTACGGTTACGGTTACGGCCGGTTTCGGCCGTAAACCGGCATAAACGTATACGGTACGGTGCGGTGGGGATCCCTAACAGTCTGCATAAAGGTGAGAGCGGCCGCTGATTCACTGTCGCTGCGAAGTCGCATAACGGAGTACCAGGGCCGCTAATGAGAGCGATTTTCTCAGGAGAGACTCCCTGAGTGTAAACGGTGCGAAATCCCGCCGGGCCTTGAGCGATGAGGTATTGGAGGCAAAACGACGGCCGCACGATCATTGCGCCGTACTCAGACCCGGATCGACTTTCAAGTTCGCGACACTGGTGCCTTTCACATGCGCATCACCCCCCGTCTTCACTGCGTGTATCCGACGCATTCGATTTCCGAGCAGTGCACTGCCGCCCATTGAAGCGCGGTGAAGACAAGACCAATTCCCAAGACCCACCAAGACCCGCTTGACACCCGCGCTCAGGACAAGGTTCGCCAGCCTTCCCTCTAGGATGGAGAGAGTTAGCTCGCCTGGGTCCTGCGCCCACCAAGTTCGGAGCTGTCTGGGCAGTGAAGAGAACGCACTGGGTCCACATAACCGTTATGTGTCACAGCCACTGATGGCACCTAATTTGAGGCCGTCGTTCTCTGCTTTTTACTCCGTCATAATTCATGAAAATATTCCGAGAGCAGTAGGACTAGGTTATATCCGTGGGCGAGGTCCAAAAATCGCATTACCAGGTACGTTGAGCACCATCAGAGCATACGAGCGGTTGATGGCTAGTCATGTGATCTGTGTCACATAACAGTTACTCCCAGTTGCCCGTGCGGAGTAATCTGCATTCATTTAGACATTCTTCAATGGCCTAAAGCAATCCCTGGACCAAATATTGAACCTGGTAGCACATTTCTGAAGACGCCGCTCGTCGTCAACCTCCGGTTGACTCCTCGCGGCCTCGTGAACACCTACATCCTACTGTCTTCCATTAGAGATGTGGCATGGCCTCAACATGTACATATCTTTTAATTTTGTTTAAAAACCCAGACAACGAAAGACTCTGAATTTTAAACAGTTGCATATCGTCCTATAGGTAGGTAGCAATTCACTGGTTACATTTGATGGCCACAGTATAATTGGAGCCTCAGTGATGAGACTCTGCAACATATTCGAGTATTCGACTGCGGTAACTCTCTCGATATCTGCATTCACGCCGGGGATTATTCACCCCGTATTCAAGATCAAGTACCCAGTCCAGAGCTCACCTCGGATCTACCAGAAATCAGTGAGATCCAATGAATTGTAGATGACTCGGAGACATACGTACCACAATTTGGCTCAGACTCCAAATACCTTTCTCCTCTTTCGACTCTCCGTAAGGTTTGAGCTTGGGTTCGAATGTTCCTATAGTCTCGTGAGTGTAGTAGGCTTTCTATTGTGTTGGCAACTTCTCCTGCCATCGGGCCCACTGAGCACCAGAACGCCGGGGATTCATCGATTTAGAGTTCTTCGACTGGACAACATATCAAACGAATAATGGGACCAATACAATATATATACATTCTCCCTTGGCTTCTGTTTAGCCGCTCTTTTTGACCAATTTAGCATCGTTCGAATTCGCGCGCAGGCTTGAGAAAATGATAGATACTTGGCACTGTACGGTGGAGAGAAAAATAGAAGACATACTTGTCTAGACATTTTAGGACTCAAACCCTTATCAAATTTCTGAAAGCCAACAGTACCATCGTCTTCCGGTCCCAATGTACTCTGAGAAAGGTCAGCTACTGCCTCCATGAAGCTCATGATTAGGTCTGTGTGGCGCGCCTTCAATAACTTGGGTTAACAATCGTCGCAATGTGGGAGGTACCCGTCTGGTTGAAAGGTTTACTGAAGCAAGAACTCGAGTGAAAGTCATAACTGCACAGTTATAAATAGAAACTCAACAGTCGAGTGGAGCGACTGCGGACAATTCAACATTTAGGTAGATTTGAGTGGAGCATTGGAGCGTATGACCTCACTCGGAGCCCCCGGCAGCCAGTATGAAATTTGAATGTACCGGAGTCAAATGGTCTTGTGGTTCATGTCTGGATCAGCTGGGCAGTTATCTGCCAGTGGCTGTGAAGTTATCTGCCACTTTCGTTGTTTCACTCTGTTCCGGGTCTCCAAAAATCTGAGGAATAATCAGTGATGTAGAATAAAGAACTTAAAGCCGATCCAAGTATTCAAAATGATCGAAATGACCCAGAGTATGATATACCGGACGGATGGCAGATAACTTTCGTGACTGGCAGATAACCGTGACGTCACAGCTATCTGTCATTTCATCGCCGAGTCGCCACCACTTGCTGTCTTCACTCGGGGTCCTTACAAATCACTCCTCAAATGTTTAAGGCTCTCTGCTTCATTGTTTACAGCGTCTAACAGCACGAAATCTGCATGATTTCGGCCATTCTTCTGTTTGATTCTGCCTGGCAAGATGCCTGCCCGTGGTTGACCCAAGGGATCCAAGGATGAACCACGGCCCGGGAATGCATCTCCACGCGGACTTCCTAGGACGAGACCGCGCTCTGAATCCGACTCGGATTCAGAAGGTCCGTTGGATCATCGCGCGCCGTCGCCTCAATCTGACAGTTTCAATATCACAAATGCAAGTGCAACTCGCTCCACAGAGAGATCCAATGCTTCCCAGAAGAGGTCCAAGTCTAAACAAACTCCGCCATGCCCTGCTAGAGTCAATCAGTGGACAATGCCAAGCTCAGAAGCGCTATGATGGATGCAGAGGGGTGGACAAGGGGAAGAAATGCATATTTAATTTGGCGTGATGGCGATTCACTGTATCCTTTGCGTGTCTGGTTCATTTTGAATGTATATATCTGGATTGTGATGTGATTTACTTGGATCCTTCAATCTCTCCCTCTCTCCTTCCTTTTTCGATTTCTTTTTCGATTGTGTCCCCGTTGACACCCAATACAATGGAATATAAACCGGTCTTGTCTCGCAGGGACAAGGGGTCCTCAATTGTAATATAGATAAAACTCCAATCTGTACCATGCGGACACCATTGGTGATCTCAGCCCAAATATATTTCAGAAGACTCTTACTAGTGCCTAGACCCCATCCTATCTAGTTGCATGGGCGAAATCGATTTTGGTACCCCCGCGCAGGCCTACTTCACAACCTACTGCAAACAAGAACCAAATAAAGTACAACCAGTGCCATGTGGACATCACTGGTTCTCTCAGCCCAAATATATTTGAGAGGACACTCACTAGTGTATAGACCCCATTCTACCTAGTTAAATGGGCGAAATCAAGTTTTGAACCAGGAAAAGAAGGCTAGTTTGGTTATCGATGCCGTGGCAGCACAGCCATGGATCTGCAACTGACCTGAGATGCACTGAGTAGGAACCGGATTGTCCTGGGATTGTCGTAGTATTTGCAGATGAAATCAACTATATAGGAGTGCCTAATGAGCACTACCAATTTATGCCCTCGTTCGCGGTGACTAAATTACGGAATAAACCGTTCACTGATATAGAGTGACTTTGCTTTCCACGGCGCAAAGGCCAAAGAACAACAATGCATGATTGATCTCAACTACAGTGACCTTGCATGTAAACACGATAGACTGGCATTCATCTGAGTCTGGCAGGCACCTTTAAACTCCCTGGTCCTCTTGATGCTGCTGGCTGTTGCTTTCTGCCGGCTCGGGGCGTGAAAAATCACCTTTGAGCCGAGCATTGTAATGCAGCCATCGTGTCCGACCGCATATCGCGGAAAGCCTACCCTATCAAATGGCTGCCCACCATTGAATTTAGATGTGTTGGCCTCTCCGTGATGTCCTATCCTCAGCCCAATAAGATGTGGAGTTAACTGAGTGTACGGAAAAATACAAGCAGGTAACCAGCCCGAGTAAGTATACAAAATATGTTGGAAATCGGCCCGATAATCCTGCTCGATCACTACGCTACTGATATCTAATACGTACAAACATGATGTACTGGATCGGCAATCTTAGCGTTCCCGTCATCTGTGCGGGTCTGTCTGAGTCCTTCGAGTCCTCTAGGAGTCTACAAATTAACAAAATACGGGAGGGTGCAAGGGGTTGCCGAGGAGATCTGATCAATGTCCCGGCCCAATGCGATGATCGCGCGCACGTGTTCAAGTCGCGTCGACACGTTTTTGGTGTTTTCCATGATGCTTGGACCGAGTATGCGGTTTTATCATGCTCCTGCTCACGGCTTTCACTTGAAGGGGCGTTATTCAGTGGATAAACCACCCTGACAAGCCTTGTCATTTGCCGGATGTGTTGGTCTCGTGTGTTTGGCTAAGAATCAAGGTGGTGGCTCTCGGCTTTGGTCCATGATCAAAGGGTAATATTAATAGAAGCAGTCGTCTAAGTCACAGAGAGTCATTCGGTGGCCAACCGGTCAAAGCAGGAGTACGAGTGGCCCGGCATTGTACGCAGAATGTAGCCCTTCCTTTCTTAAAATGGTAACTCAGTATATCCAACCGTCTTTACCGAACTGCACTGACAATCTATTTATAGCCGTTGGCTCTGGACTAAATGAGCAACCGGTCCCTCCCTCCATATACTCGGATATTCACCTATCCCCGTTGAACCCCACAGTGGTGTTGCGCCTGCGCTGGGTTTCAGCTCCTTGCCTCCCCTCCCCCCGAGACTGTGTGCCTTCGAGAGGAGAGATGTCGGTGCTCGGATATTCACCTGTCCCCGTTGACCCCAGCAGCGATGTTGCGCCTGCGTGGAGTTTCAACTCCTTGCCCGTCCTGCCTCAATTCCTCGTATTCCCTAGTTTCTGGGTAGCGGTTTCCACATCACTGTTGTGCTCCTCGTGGACTAGTGTTAGAGCTTACTTCCTAGCATGAAGAATATGTTTCCTAGGCTTTGTTAGCTGGTACTCTGTCCTGTAGTCACGTATACATGAGGACCAATGTTTATAGGCCACAGGGGATAGAACTCATTTTAGAGAAGGGGCCGCGGCGGGGTGAGAAGAGGTTGAAAGAACAGCATATTGCTGTGTATTATACGCCACTTATATTTTTAGCCTTCCACCCTAATCGATACCAAACGATTATTAATTAAATTCGGCTACACATTGAGGAACTACATCCAGCCGCACTCCGCTTCACAAAGTGCTGATTTGGCAAACGAAGCCCCGCGCGCCGTGCATCAGGCCGAGTGACTACCAACTCCATGGGCACTACTGAGCATCAATCGTTACTGAACTCCTCTGTGAATAGCCCCTCGCCGGCACCGGGAGGCTGAAAAGGGGAGCTTGGTCAGACGAGACGTCAAAGACGCTGCACCTGGGGCCGCAGACTTGGTCGGTGGGTATCTGTGGCACCGCGGCATAGCCTGCTTCGTGGGCTGTCGATCCTGTCTCATTTGAGCAAACAGGAAGGAAGGGGAAGGAAAAGACACGTCGCAGAAGGTATACGGCTGTGGAAGGACTGCGGGCGCGAGGGTTTTGGCCGGGGTCGTGCTCGAGATTAATACGAAATGCAAAGACATCTGGGTGCACGGTACAACAATCGATGAATAGGTTGGCCTAGACCGAATGAAGACCAAGCGAGGAATGGAATCCAAGGAGCAGAAAAGGAGTGCAAGTCAGTAGCACGCCCCATGCAGCTAAGAGCCGGGCAACCAGTGGGCATCTGATCGAGATGTGGTGCGGAGCAAGATTCGGACGCGGGAGTGAACAACGGCAGGCTCGGACGTCAAAGTATGTGGGAATCGAACGCTGGAAGGGAGGAAAGCTGGGGAAGGGAAGAGGAGGAAAAAGCTCTCATCACGTTCGGGGCGAAATTCCGGTCCTCGGCCGTCCAATTATCCAGCACACTGAGGGGGTACAAGATGACAGCTTGGAGAACTTGAGCTCACGGAGGTGTTCGGAGAATGAGATTGTTTGAAGAGTCTGCGCCAGAATCAATGTACCATTATCAGAGCCAGCATGAAGGACAGAAGACCAATTCATGCATCTCCACGTGCATTGCGTACTCCATCTGCGCGGTGAGCAGCATACTGGAGAGTCATGCTCCTCTTGAGTACGAACTCGACGCGTACCTTCGATATATATATATTGCACAAGATTTCTTGGAGCTGAAAAAAAAGTGAATATGTAGCGCATAATGCACTTGAAAAATAAGTATGTATATGTCGCGGGATTGACAAAGTTTGTAAGTAGCGCGATCGGAAACCGGTCAATAAAGTAGCGCAAAACCTATTCGGGTGAATGTGTGTAGCGCAGAATCACACTTTTCGCGCTACATACTTTGGTCCTTTTTTAACTCCGATAAGTAGCGCAAAGGTGTCAGTTTCATGATATAAGTAGCGCAAAAGTGAAAAACGTAAAAATGTATAGCGCATGATTGAAAGTGCATTTGGACCGCCATAGGAGCGGGCATCATTGTTCCAATGAATTCCATCATTATCCGCTCCTGTTCAAACGACGAAGTTCAAAAGATGTTAATATTCCGCATTCCTGTCACTTGCGAGTAGCAATAAAACCCCAGGTTGAAACCCAGAAGAGATGCAAGCCGTCACCAAAAGATGTCAGCCTTTGTTGCGCCCGGGTTGAGTTGTATCAGAAAACCTTGTTTCCAGTTGGTAGATGTCAGCAAATATTGTTTGCACACTATATGTGCCATATCCAAACAACGACAATGCACCGCTTGATCTCAACCACCATGACACGGCTGTCTGCCGTCAGACTGAGCTCGGACGCCAGAGTCCAAGCCCGAAGCGTGTTCCTCTGCAGTCTTCAGGGTGGATTCGAGTGCCTGCGACGATCTGTAGGCTCGGGGCTCGGAAAATAACCCTTGACCTTCTGCGGATGTAGCCGCTGCTTCCACTCTCAGACTCGGGATCCCGCATGGAAGGCCCCGAAAGGCCTCGTATGGCTGGGCCTGTACCTTCTTAGTTGGTTCATCTCGGGAATACCCATCTATCGAGTTCTATCCTGGGCTGGTGATGTGCGATGCCCTCATACGAAGGACCTCTCGGCGCTCAGAGAAATATGAGACTGCGGTGTTGTCCAAGCCCGCCACCCGGATCAGAGTCCACGATGAGTGCCACGGGATGTACACATCCCATTGAATTGTCGCCGATGTCGTTTTCACACACCCAAATTACAATCTGCATCGTATGGATTTCCTTGCTTCGTTGTCATTGGAATATATCATCACAAAATCTCCTCATCATATGAATCCTGGGTTTCTACCCTCCTTCTCCCATCCTCATCCACATGTTTCAAAAATCCTAACTTCGGCAGTGTAGAGAGTAGAGCCCTTTCCTGCATCCATTGAGTTGCAGTCCGGACGGATAAGACACAGACCCACCTGAAGCCACAGCTCAAACGGAGATACACCATAGCTGCGGGACGTGTAGATAACTGCTGGCGCCCCGAGTACGCAGATCCAGTCGGTGAACCACGGGATATAGGCCCAGGTGCGTCCTCGATATTTGGCTGGGCGGGAAATCAGCGGGTGTCAATTGAGGATCGGGCAAAGCGGGCACGAACCTCAAGTCTCTGGAGAATACGCCGCAGCTCGCCCTCACATGCGTTGATCTGATTTACCCGTTCCCGGCGTTTGAATAACCCCTTGACTCGATTCGGTTTCTGCCCGCTTTCCATTACCACACAGAGTTTTTCAAGCGTCCTGAGTCGAATCCCCGTCAATCCCAATCCACAAATCCGGAGATAAATACCTACGCTTCGAATATCGTGACATCTTCGAGCACCACGTCCGACATGTCACCGCTTCTGGTGTGGATGCCGATGATGCCGCATAGTATTTTGGGCGTGAACTCTACCACAGGTTGAATACTCCCAGTCTTTTCTTCCCCTAGCTAGCCCGGGGCCGTCAATAATTTGCATTGGAGAAGCGGTATCCATGTCACCTCGCAGAGCTGCATACTCGCCGCAGCGGCGGCGGCGAGACCTGGAATACTTTGCGCGTGCGAGATGTCCTGGACCACAGAAGCGGCGAACTTCGTGTGTTCAAGCAGGTCGTGTAGTGAGGTGGTCGGATGCATGTAGAGTCTGTGGTGTGACTGCAAATGGCGAGCTCGGTTGATGTTACGCTGACGTCATTGCGCGAATCGCCGTTCTTCTGAGAAGATCACGGCAGGAACCGAGGACAAAAATAAAAATAATACAACTACAAATCATATGTATCGGCAGTCATTGATCCCTGAACTTCATTCCGGAGTCAGTGAGAAAAGCAGTGAAGCATTGAAACAACTTGGTAGCGTCCGACCATACCGTTATTCCTGTAATCATCACGAAAGTAGACGGACTTTTTCAAGGTGCCGACGAACGTGCATTCTTAATGCGCTCTGATGTAATTGGTTGAATCACAACCGAACACGAAAAATATCTACATCGAGAATTGTTTCGAGCTACCGGAATTTCCTAGAATAAAACAGGATGTTCTCTCCCTCTGCAAAATCTTGCACCTACTGTCTTGCCTCATCAGATACTCATAGCATACCGTCTCAATTGAGAAGGTCTACAATGAATATTGTACATACATTTCGAGTTTACAGAATGTCCAGTGGGAAGATCGCTGTATATTTAATATATATGATTCCGTTGGTTATCGAGATCACAGTAGCACAAGATCCATGGTCCTCTCCCCATCAGTTTACAAGATTCTTCTCCTTTGGCTGAATATTTCCCAGAGTGGGGATACATGCAGGGAGAACTGATACTGGAAGGCTGTGCCTAATGCTATCAAGTCTTTCATCAATGCCAGCATATGCTGTTCACTCTGTAAAAAAATTAAAAGGCCCATCGGTTTTCTTTTTTGGCAGCCAATGTGATTTTGAGACACAATCACGCAATTTTCAAGCTCACACCGCGATTTTCGGCCATGCTCCATCGCGATTTTGACCAGGGTCATGTCGCGATTCTCACAAGATACCACATCAGCCTTTTGACAAATTTCTGGTGACCTTTTGGGGCTTGTGGGCTGGTGCACAAGGTCACAAGGTCAAAAAGGTCAAAAGGTACAGAAACGACCCACATGAAATGGTGAACTGACCCCAGTACACATTTTGAAAAAAAAAATCTGAGGCAAAAAGATTACCTTGTGAATATCACGACCTCTCTTGCGAACTTTTGACCTTTTGACCTTTTTGACCTTTTTAGGCCTTGTTTGGCCTTGTACATACAAGAGGCCTTGTTTGGCCTTGTACATACAAGGCCAAACAAGGCCCACCAGAGATCTGTCAAACTAAACGAGTCTTTGAGATTTCGCCCCCAGCACGTGCTTCCATAACAGGCAGTTTGCGTGCCCTGTTTGTTCCTGGCCCCTAAACGGCAATTGCAAGTTCGCTATTGCTGGCTCGGTTCAGCTCTGGTGGACCATTGTCTGCAAAGTTCTGCCCAGTATGGGGATCAATTCACCTGAAACTCTGCCACTCTCCCTCTCATCCTGCCAAATTCCGTCCTTTCGATGGCAGCATCGTCCTTTCGCTTCTCTGCCACTGCCGACGCGTTGGGCGCGTCCCCGAGCAACATCGACGCGTCGTGGGCATCAAAATCTTCGGAAACGACAGCGGAATTACCACACTACGACGTCACACCCCCCTTCGCCGTGCCCGGTTACGACCCGGGTCCTGCATTCCATGTGCCACCGTCCGATGGCACCGTCCCTCCTTCTTCGGCTCCCGTCGGAAGCTTCGACTACGACGTACACCATGATTATGAACTTCGATGGCCGTCTCTGTCTGCAATGCAGGCTTGGATGAAACAGGAGTGCCGTGACAAGACCATCGAATTTGTTAAAAAAGATGACCGGCCTCGCGACCCAGCCATAATCACATGGACACAGAAAAGTGTCTATGTCTGCTCGCGACAGGGAAGCGGTGGGAAGTCCAAATACCGTGCCAAAAATGCTTGGACGAGGAAGATTGGATCCAAGCGCAGTGGCTGCCCATGCCGCTTGACCGATAAATCATATCCCGGTACCTCGGAGGTGCTGGGGTTCTACAAACGGGATCACACCCATGCCATCGGAGATGATAACCTCAAGTACACGCGACTCGATGCCGATACACGCAAAGAAATTGAAAAGCTGTTGCGTCTGGGAGTGGAACCGAAGAAAGTTGTAAGTGACTTCTACTGAATCACCATTTGTCTAGTGCTCATTATGCACGCTTGTAGCTCGAAAATATTACCCGAAACATGTACCACCACGAGAGCAACATCGACAAGACTCGATCCAATAAGGCCACTCGACGCCATTTTGCGACTCGCGCCGACATCCGGCGGATCCAGAAGATGATCGAGGAAGAGTCAATCCGACTCGCAGCGCAGGACGGTCCCTCCGTTTTGGAATGGGTGGCAAAATTACGAGAAGAGGGCCACTTCGTGAACCTAAAGTGTAGCAACGAAGCGGCGCCACCGGGCTCAAACCTCGATGCGGACAGCTTTGTGCTGATCATTCAAACAAAATATCAACGAGAATGCTGGGAAAAATACGGGTCTAAATTCGCCGGCATAGACGGCACCCATAACACGATCCCACAGCTCGCCTATTCCTTTGCTGGTGGCACGTTCTCCATGCGTGGCAACGCCATTTCGTCACTCAGCATTACCCCATTCTATGGGAACGACTCAGACTCTCGCCCCTGATAGTGTTGTTGCATATCTCAAGAGCCATTGGATGGGTGTCGTTCACATGTGGTCCGCTTTCTATCGCTCAGACCGGTCAATTTTCGAGACATGTGACACCAATATGCTCGTCGAAGCGTGGCATCATTTGCTCAAAGGAGATTTTCTCGAGGGGAAGAGGAACCGCCGTCTGGACCACTTAATTCACGTCCTCTACGACGTGGCAATCCCTCATTTCATCGCACGGCACCGACGGCAGGAGATGGGCTTTGAAGGGCCAAATATGGAGTTAAAGCATCGGCTGAAGGTCACCGAACGCGCGTCTTCTATTTCGAAGGAGGACATCCAATTCGACCCCGCAACGGGGAAATTCATCATCCGCTCCCAGAGCGACCCCGAGATTTTTTACGAGGTTGATCTCGACGCGTATGACTGCACATGTCTGTCATTCCCTCTGATTCGGCTCTGCAAGCACCTTTGTGCCGTTCAGCACCACTTTCCGGAGAAGCACTTGGCGCTCCCTGTCTCTTCGCTTACCGCCCCTCCTTTGGCCGCCCCCGGGTCCGACGACTCTGATTTTTCTGACGACTCCGACGATGAACGCGAATCGGAGATCAAGAAGCCCGACACCGATGTTGATCCCATTGTGGCCCTCACCGAGCGCTTACAATCCTTGGCACTCTTATTTTCTGGCCGGACACCATTGCGGCTCAGTGATATGATGCTTGAATCGGTAGAACATGCCACTCGGGTCCTGGATCTCCTTTCCATTGATCTTGCACCTGCTGTTCCTATCCTCCCGGCTCGAGTGAAGCTTGCTCCAAATCAGAAATCTTGGTCCGAGACCCAGGCGGTCATGGGTGTTCCGGTGAAGAACAAGAAGCGGAAGACGATATACGACCCCTACAGTGGCAACGAACAATCCGGCAAGAAAGCGAAATCTGATGCACGCGATGGACCATCTAGTGATGCGCCCACGACGGTAGCTTCACTCACGAGCGCCCCAACGACCGAGGCAAACTCATACTATAGAGCACGCCCAAATGTTCCCGCAGCCGGCTCCAGTCTACCTCCACCGACAGGGCCGCCACTCGACAATACATACCTGATGAAACCCAAACTCGTTGCTGCATCATTCGACCCGAACACGTTTGATCTCGGCGATGAACAGGCCCTCGCGATGCTCAATAATAAGCAGCTCAAGGCTCTCTGCGAGAAGTACACCGTGGACACAGCGCGAGCAAATGCGGACATGGTGTCGAACCTTCGGGCACATCATGTAAAATCTCGCAATCCGCGTCTCCAGCCTCGTCTCTTCCCCCCTTATCCAGCCAGTCTTCCCACATATTCAATGTATCCATACTACTATAATTACGCTCCTGTACACCTGCAGAATCCGCCACAATAATATCTTGACTCGGAACTCCTCATTCACGAGTCCTTACTGAAACCACGAGAAAATAAAATAAAATCCGACTTCAATTCCTGCATATGCCCACTAACTTTAGGTAGTGGGTCCTGAAGTGCCCTAATGGTGCAGAGCGTCCGCCAAAATGTAGCTTTCCCACGGCCAAGCAGAGCCAAACATGGCGATTTTGCGCATGAGTTCGAGTCCCAGCATGTGCGATTTTATTTTCATTTACTTTCTTGCCAAATCCAACAGGAGTTGATTGGTCTACTATTATAAAATTTATTTGGGGTTCAACTGACATGCCTAGGGAATGTATTTCTTGATATTAAGTTACCTCTCAAACAAACCTTCAATCTCGAGTGATCTTCTCCAAAGTGGTTGCCAAAACTTCCGTTCAAACAAGAGAAGAATTCAGCCAAAACTGTGCTTTAACCCTTGTCAATCATTCCACCTGGCTCTGGAGTTAATGCCAATACATAGGTAGGGATATTCACCGATGAATTACCCCAGGCAGAGATGTTGCACCCAATTGAGTTCCAATTCCTTTGTTCACTTAAGGCTTTCCTAGAACATTCAATTTCATCAGGTAGTGCTCGCTCTGGCTGATGGTATAAAACCCCCAAGAAATTCAAAATGCAGCGGTGTCTGGTCGCTCAATCTGGTAAAATCCTTGGAACCTGGATTGATCTGGAGTCAACTGAGTATATTATGCTCAGACCTGCATCCCATCGAGATTCAGATCCATCGAAATTTAACAGGGTGTGTGTTACAATCAGCTGTGACAGTCTTTAACCTGCCTCCAATGAGATGTAACCAAAACCAAGGGCCAACTCATTTCAACCTGGTGAGAAGGCAACACACACTCTAGAGTCAATATGAATTTGTCTCTCTGTGTTGGAACAGCTCTGAGCACCCGACATAGTCGGGGCTTCCTGGCCCAATGCGGGCTGGTAAATGTGACAACAGAGCGAGATTTGGGCTCGAGAGGGATTGCATGTCCTTTGGCAATACTATTATGTTACATGTGGCTAGCCCCAATTTAAAGCACTCTCGGCTTGGCTTGGGTACGACCTGTTGCAAAAATTGGGAGAGCTCAGGTCCTAAGGCCCCAACCCTTTCCGTTTTTAAACACTGGTAAATGGTCAAAACCATTTGTTTTTCCATTTAGTTTATGGACCTTAGGAAACGGTAAATAAATGGAAAAGTAAACAGTAAACAGTTATGTTTTTGAGAGGTAGGGATTGGGTAGGGACGGAACTTTAACTTAGGCGCGTAACGCGGCTATCTTGTGATTCTTCGGTGTCCGGATCAACAAATTACTTGTTTGTTCTGTTGTCACTCGCCGCTCACTTTGCCTATGCCTGCCTGGGCTGCAATGAAAACCCCCTGTCAGCCTCCGATGGCCGTGAAACAATTACGAGCAATTACACAATACCTTGACTCATCCTTGGCGCCACCTGGCGCATAAACTCGTGATATCTGTGACTGGACACATCTCACCTCTCACACTCGCAAAGTTGTTGATGCACCCCTCGCGCGACCTTAGCCAGGCCACTATTAAAAAGCCCGCCGAAAACAACAACCGTCCTCCAGTGTCACTGATGCTGCTAACGGCAAAGCACACAGCGCCGCACAGCGGAATGTTATTGCCAGTGAGTTCTGTATCTGCACGCATCAAGCTTCCGCAAGGCATCAAATTGTTTGCTCGTCTGCGTCCCGGATCCACCGCTGCATTCCTCATCAATGTCTGTATGGTGGACTCGGAATCTGCTGACAATACTCCTCTGGTTGGCGGCGTGATTGAGATTGACCAGTTTTTCAGATACGATCATGAAGGTGATGCTTGCCAAGATGTAGATTAAGGCGGGGTTCTTGGGCTACTAATATCATGGTCTGCAGTAAGTAACCCATATAGCGTGTACAGCCTCTAAAAAATACTGTTTATGAACTGTTTTAAGCTGTTTTAAATTGTTTTCGCACTGTTTCCGTTTAGTTTACGCCCGAGTGTAAACAAAAACTAAATGGTTGGAGCCTTACCGGGTCCGTGAAGTAAGTAAAGGCTAATTTTCTCCAATGTAGCACTGAATTAAATACTTAGTTAGTGGGCTCTGCCGCAAAGCGCGCTACAATTGTTATATTTGTATGCCACCGTGCCACCACAGCAACAATGGCTCATCGCAGGAGTTGAGCCAAGACGAACGGCTCGACATTGAGTTACTGCATTTAGGGAGAAAGCAAACGCGACACGCGAATTTCCTTTCTGGGAAGCACGTGTTGGGGGCGAAAAGTAGCCAACTGTCAAAACTCTGATCATTGAAGATATGCATCGCAATTCTCATGGCAAGAGGTCGTGAGTTTTGAGAGTGGATCTGAAGCCTTTGATGGCAATGTCGAAGGGGTTCTGCTCGCCATCGGACACGATGAGCGGGGTTCTGGCAGCCGCGGCGGCGTCGCGTCGGGCATCGGGTGTGGTAATCACGTGGTCCGGATCGCCGCGCCGGTGCTTGGTGCTGTGTGCCTTTCGTCCATTTCCGATCGACGCCCCTATCTGTCCTGTGCACCCTTTCTTTCATTGCGCAACTCTTCTCCGTCCACCTCCCGCCGATGACTGCTGCCAGTTCGGTTATCCGGCACTGACATTTCATCAATCTGTGGGCCGAGCTTGAGGTCCACCGCGATGTAGTTGTTCATCAGCTAATAGCCGATCGGCGTTTTCGCACTCCTTCAATGAGCATGGCCTCGCTGCAGACTCAAGGGGATGTTATGGTATATATGGGTTAGCTTGTATGCACATACATATGCGAGTACTTGTGTGACTCGACTCGGACACTAAACATTCTTCGCTGTCTGTGGCAGCAGGTGCGTGGCTTTGGGCTGAGCCCGCCGTCGAAGGAACAACTCGAAGATGGCTAGGAATAGTACTAGATGTTCGTGGAACTTATAAACCCAATATAAACCCAGTGCGAGGTCCTCAGCGTGCACCATGTGATTACTTACCAGCGACGGGTACATCAACGTTGATCAATCAACAAGCAGGGGAGGTAATGCAAACTGAAGCTATGCAGCAGCGGAATGGATGTAATTGCTACTCTGGGGTAGAATGTATCGGATATCAGAAATGAAAGAGGGGAGACATCGAGGCAGAGGGAATTCTATGATCAAGGAATATCTATATAAGAAAAGTCGTGGGTGTCTCAGGACAGATTTGATTGGCTGTCGCCGCTCCAAATGATGGCATCCACAGCTCCACCGCATTTTGAGTACCCGAACGTTCAGTTTCTATTTATAATGTTGGGATGCTCACGTCTGCTCCGGCTCCTAGTTGAACTCAGCCTTGGCCAATGATTTTATTGACCCCGGTAACACTAATTAGATGCAGCTCCTTTCCGTGGCGCAGCACGGGCAACTGCTAGTAGTTCTCAAATCTCGTTCCCGCCGCAGGATGTTTCGAAAGAGGGTGTCCAAACAGGGTGTAACAGCTGGTTGTGTTAATCAATACCTAAGTGGAGTTGCAAGATGTTGCAGTTGAGGTCACGGTGGTTCTAACTGAGGCCATGCCATTGTGGTATTGATCAGGGCCCAGGGGCCGAGGGTGGTTGGAATTGAATTTGAGGCAGGAGCCCCTATGAGTGTGTAGGATGAATTAGAAACACATAGTTTCAGAGAGAGGTAATGTGGAAGTGGGGATTGCCCTGGCACCAAAGCAGCTGTATATGAATATGAAAAGTTAAGCCCAGATAGGAGGTGTCATCCGGAAATGGACGACCGCCACACAGCACCAAGCATCGGTGCGTTGATCCGAGTCACGTGATTGCAAATGCCCGACGCCCGACACCACGCGGCCGTGGCTGCCAGAACCCCGCTCATCGTGCCTGACGGTGGGCGCAGGCCTCTCAAAATTGTGATCAATGTACTCCGAGCCACTTTCAGAATTGTAACCTGCTCACATCAGAATCGCGATGAGTATCTCTTGAAAATCGCGATCAGATCAGAACTTGATCAAAATCACGATCGCGTCCAGCTGAAAATCGAGATGGGGCCTGAAACTCATGTGATTGTGCTTCAGAATCACATTTGCTGCCAAAATGTCAAAACCAATGTGCTATTTATTTATTTTACAAAGTGAACAGCATATGATACACCTATTTCTATATCAATCTCTGCAATGTTGAGCAAGGCAAAGGGATGATGAATTGGGCTTGCTCAATAGAACATTGTGGAGGATCTGAGTCTGGATGTTACGAGCATCTGCATATTCAGATTTCAACCGGTGGACCTCAGCCATAGAGTTCAGGACATCCTGGTCAAGTGAGCCACCGGACATCCCACAGAGACCAAGACGATCCCGTGCCTTGTTGCATAGAGAAATGCTGTGCTGATAGCTACCGCGCCAATACCAGCAATGAGACTCTGTTCGGAGCGAGTCGGCTTCTCCGTACAAATCCGCACAAGTCCTTGCCAATAGCCATGCTTGATATGCATGCACTTGGGCTGCAGAATAATCACCAATTTGTATTTTGATGTCTGCTAGTGTGGTCAATGCAACAACTTTCTTTTTAGGATTCTTGGTCGCAGTTGACAGGAATAAGGACGGTCAGAGTGGCGGTTATCGGCCAGTTATGAGGCCAGTTATCAACCCAGTTATAGATCCAGTTATGGAAAATGTTTTGATCATAACCGTGTGATAACTGACCTCAATTCTGACCGCCCCACTTTTAAAACCAGTTATGCATTCAGTTATGGATCTTTTGATGGGTTGATAACTGGTTATAACCATAACCGGATCCATAACTGATGTAAAACGAGCTCCATAACTGCCTCATAACTGGCATGTTAAACCAGCTCCAGAGCTGGTTTTACATCAGTTATGGATCCAGTTATCGGTTTTCGTCAGCTTCTGAGGTCGTTTTGGCATCGTTTTGTGATGAGACAAAACCGGACCCAGAACCGGCCTCATAACTCTCATAACTGCCTCTAAGCTAGGTTATGCAAATTGAAATGATTATTATCTAACCATTTTCCATAACCAGATCCATAACTGGGTCCATAACTGGCCTCATAACCGCTACTCTGACCGTCCCTAATGTCGGTGTTGTGGAATCTGTAATAATGTATGATCGTGTCATAGAATCTGCCTAAGCAAGCGCCATTAGCATTTCACAACGGAAATTTCGTGTTGAACCCACATTTGAGGTCTGAATCATCCAACTGTGGAAAATATTCTAAAGCTTGCTCAACTTGGTGGTCAACATTGGAGATGAGCCGGAATTTCCAACCGGCACTGAGCCGTGTGAGGACATAAACTTCCAGTCGCTGATCACTGAGGTGGAGTAGAATGCCGGGAAGCTGGTGTATTGCCTGAATTTGCCCATGTCCAGTCTGTCTACTCCAGCGATCGAAATGACAGGTGCAGTAGATAATGCTGAGAAGGTCAGGATTATCCTACCTCAGACCTGCAACCAGGATCTTCTCGATGTTGGCACAGTTTGATGTGACTCGAGCCATATCCCTGGATTGGAGGCAGTTCCAAAATATGTCTGATGAATTTGAAGAAGGTCCTCGAAATATTTAAGAACACTGGATGAACATTTCAAGTTTTTTGGTGAAAAATATTTTGAATTTTACAGAAATTTTTCTCCAAAAAAGTAGGTGAAAAACTTGAAACATTTTCAGCACGTTTTTCATTTTATTTCAGATTTTTCACCTCAAAGTCAAAAAGTACTGAAAAAGTTTTAATTTTTTTACATACTTTTTCAGTGAAAAAATTCTGCAAAATGCAAAACATTTTTCACCAATATTTTCACCGAAAAACTTGAAATTCTCAACCAGTGGGATGGGGGGGACAATGTGAGGCATGGGAGGGTGCATCCTGTTGACATGTTCTTGAATAGGTATTAACACCTTGAGACAACTCTGATCATCTGTGTAGGCCAGAGACGTGCGAAGTAGAGTAGCTTTACAGGCCGAAATACTGTCAATTGACAATTTGCTTTGCAAAAGCCGTGGGCTTGCAAGGGATAGGGAAATTGATAGATCCAAATGTGAGCCTTTGTTGTAACCCTCTGAGAGCAGTGAGGTAGTCTCTGTATCCCAGCATGTCAACACACTGGAAACCCCTTCATAGGCCACCAAATGTGCCATAAGACCGATCGACAGTGGTATGTTATTGGCGAGGACAAGAATGTTGTCAACATCTTCCCTAGTCTGGCCATCATCTGCAATATCAATGAAGATTCTGTGAGCAGCCTCTGGTGTCAAAGGTTTCAGAGGCGCTAGGAACGGATGGTTCCATTGGACAATGCCCGGCCTTTCAGCTGCCCACATGGGGATCTGAAATGCTATCAAGTAGTGAATAGAGTAGTAATCAGTTTATCAGCTCACAATAGGGTCGTTCACAGTTCACTTTTTTCCTCCATTTTTCTCCCCATTTTTTGTTGGATCTTTGGTTTTAAGTACTTAGTTTTTGCTCGGGATTTTTTCCCTTTTCAATCAAGTGATGTAAAAAGGGTTGAAAATGGAAGAAACGAAGTGTTTAGATGCAGAATTCATGAAACGGCAGAAAAGAGGGGAGAAAAATGGCCAGAAAAAGTGAACTGTGAAACCCCCCGACGGAAGCTACCATTTCCCACCATTTTTGTGCCCCTCTTTGTGCTCATTTTTCCTGGTCTGCAGGTTTTACATCGTCAGCATACCTCAACCCTCCACGGTGTGTTGTCTGCGCGCGATCAGAGATTCCATAATACTGATCCAATCATCTCCACCTCGACCTCAAGCCAAGGGCTGGCTCTTCAATGCCCTCCATAGGCCAATGAGCAGAGATTCTACAAGATCTCGAGGCTCATCACTGTCAAGTCGTACACTGGGGTCGATTCATCAGCCGCAAAGGTGCACGGGCATGGCAGGCCGAGTATCAGTGTTCAGAAAGGGACGGAGTTAAATACATGCACAGAGGCCAGGAAAAAGGGACCGGAAAATGGAACAAAAATTGGACAGAAAAAGGGAACTGTGAACAACCTTAATCAGTGCTAGACGTTCCACATCTGCAAGTAAGGCGAGAAACTTCTCAACTTTGCCGCGAGACGCTCTTGGTTCCCAAATTGTCTCCAGGTTGTCCAAAATCATCAAAATAGAGGAGTTGCTAGAAAAATGACGGACAACTGGCTGTGTGAGATCTTTTCCGTGTTTAAGGCCTATATGTGAACCAATGAGTGTGGCAAGTTAAACACTACTCGAGGCAGTGTCACAAGCAACGAGAACTCGGTGCTGGTGATATCTATCACAGATTTCCGCGTGGTGCAAAATGGCTTTCACCAGGCTTGTCTTCCCCATTCCTCCTGGTCCTCACATTGTGATCCTAGGTGCCTTCTGGCTGAAAGTTTGAATGATGGCAAAAACCTTAGATTCTCGACCGTGAAATATCTTTGGCTCTGATGGCAACAAGTAAGGTGAACTGGAGCTGGATAATGTTTAGATGGTCTAAACATAATTGGATCCTGGGCAATACCTGCTTCGTGAGGTGAGAGAAAGTTTGGTAATGTGCGAAGAGAACCTGTTATTATTGCGCCGAGGACTGGTCATAGGAATACACATGATGGATCCCTTGTCAGAACTTCCTTCATCTGAAAGACTCGCAATCAAGTCCAGGACATCCTGGTGGGTCTTTTGGGCATATTGTTGCAGGACTGTAATGTCATCTAAAATGTGGATTTATGGCACTTGAAACTCAGATATATATATATATTAATCAGCTGTGCTACTGTAAGTTCTCTATGTAGCCCATAACTCAACCTCAACGGAGTACCCGAGTGCGAAGGCTGCACACTCGGTTTGGTGTCCCTCCCAATCGGCCGCGCGTCCGCTGTCGCACAGTCGCGCCGCAGCGGATCCGATGCTGTGCTATCGAGGTATAATGTGTTCCGCTGATCCCGGCGAGCCGGGCCTGTGACGCATTGCCTCGATGGTGCAGAGGCCAACGGTGCCGCAGACGCCGCACACCCAGAGGTACATATATATCAGCCACGCGCCGCTGTATCTAAATTCAAATTCTTACGCATCCATTTGAATGCACTCGCACGTTGACGATGAATGCAGTAATCTGCGCGAGATGTTGGATACGGGGGAAGATGAAGGTTCAGAAGAGAATCTCACCAAAAATATCTGAAGCGACCGACGCGGGGCTGCGAGAACTAGAATATTCAGTCCATGGGTAGGACGTCAAGTGTAATGACCATACCGGAAGTTGTGTCAACATGAGTCTACCTCAGGTAAACACACTGTTGCACAAGTAAACACAAGTAGACAAATGTCGATGCTCTGTGTCTACTTCATGTAGCCATACCTAGACATAGATCTGTGTCTACCCGGGGGTCTACGTGGGTAGACATAGCCTGTGTCTACGGGGGGCCTCAACGCAGCGAATATCTTACGGGAACGCCGCGGAGAACAGGCTACACTTACTTATTCGTAAAAGTCCGCTGCAATCCCTGGGCATGAGGCTAAGAGGCTGAGGAGTGAGTCGGACTGGTATGATGCGATAGAAAGAGCTGGAACGGACGAACAACCGTGAATCCTCACCCGGAGCCGGTGCTGGTATCAAGAAACTCCCTATCGGACAGTTCAGTGGTCAGATGAGAGACGGACACGCCCCACAGCCCGGTGACTAGCATGTGAGCAAGGTCGGACCCGTGTAAAGACACGGTGACTGGACGGAGGCGATCCGCTTACTTCAAATTCTCCACGGCCGCATCCTGGGCACGGCAACCCGGAAAAGAAGATGTGCAGCACCTATATAAGTCAATGATCACTGTGCTGACCCACACAGGAATCTGAGTCGCGCCCTGCTTCAAATGCCATTGTAAGAAATGGAGGGCGATAATAAAGATAATTGTAGACGGGACTCTACGCAAGCTGTTCCTCTTTCATCTGTTCCAGCACCTCCCAGCCGGAAAGCCCGAACCGTCCCGGCAACCCCTGCCAAAAATCTTCCCGGGCCTCCTGGTATGCGGTCTTCATCGCCGATTCACACCGCTGACACACCTTCATCGTGTCCCAATCCTCTGTCACCCAGAGGCTCAGGGGAAGCGTATTTTGCACCCTCCATCCCTCCACCTCTTTTCGGGCTGCAATCCTAGCCATTGTACACTGGTACCCGCTCGGACAACCTGGGATGGGCAGCGGCTCCCACATGAAGTGTGTGATCTGAGAAGCCGCGGATCCGGCGAGTGCAAGAGCCTGCTCGATGCACTTGAGTTTATCCGCGGGGGCGAGCGCTAAGTGGACTCCGTTAACATCTACCCCGTCCAGTATCTGGGCAAACGTGCAATGGGCCACGACCCGATAGAAGGCGAGCGGTAAGATCCAGTCGAGTGACATCTCTCGGGCAAAGTTGACGAAGCGGATCCACTCGAGACCGGCGATGTCCCAGGAGACGCTTCCGGGGTATTCGGCCGACGTAAGAGGGAAGCAGGACGATAGATGTGTCAATGCCCGTTTCCGCAGAGCGCTCGCCTGGTATTTCGTGCTGAGTCTCACGATCCCAATCAGGGTATCAAGTGTGGTTTCTTCCGGGAATGGGAGGAAGAACCTGAATCCAGTCAGGAATGAACGACCGCTGCACGGCGACTGGTAGACGTACTCGTAGTCAAAGAGGGCCTTTAGGAAGTGCCTCATATCATCCTCATTGTCGGAAAGATGAACCACCGGACACCCATCGAAAACTTCCGCGCCGCCAGGGTGTGGGAACTCGAGCATGTCGTGGAAGACGGGAGATTTCTCCGCCAGCAGCCCGCCATAGACACGGAAAAGCGAGCGCCCCACCCCAAGCACGAGGGTGCCGTCCTTGAACCAGAGTTCCTCGACCCGTTGAAATTCGTCCAGGGATGAGCAGAGCGGGCTCGCAGGAAGCGGAATATTGGAAGGCATCGGGGAAATCGACATCGATCCAGGGCGAAAGGTGATGGTGGGACGGTGACGAGGCACTTTCCACGACGCCCCTGGGAACCAAACGTTCGAGATTTGATCCGTACGTCATGTCAGAGCGATGCGATGACACTTGGTGCGGGGAGTGTGCGGCTTCAATGTGGCGGAGTGGCAACCTAACTGTCGTTCAAGAAATTCGCTGACGTCTAGGTAGTCCTGATTCGATCGGAGTGAATCATTATCAGGAATTCATTTAGTCCATATAAAAGTTCCAGGCATCCCGCAGAGTGAGACGCTGCGAGGAGGTGATCCGCCGATTGAGCCACAGCGCATGGGCTCGGAAGGACACACTGTCCACCTCATAACAAGACACTCCATCGATTCAACACGTTGTGACGCAAGTCGGAGGCAATCACAATAGCTCGAACTTGGATGTAGCCTTGATGCAGCCGCTGGCCGGTGGCGGCTGAGCGAGACTTAATGAGCTCGGTGTTATGTCGAAAGTTCATTAATGCAATGTAAACTTCAGATATTGGAAGAGACCTGTGCATAGAACTGCAGAGCCTGAGGTGACTGGTCAGAGACTCACAGAGTGGTAGGTGGAAGAAGCTGGTGGCAGTGCTGGAAAGAAACAGACCGGCTACCGTTACCTAGCAACAAGAAGGTAGCGCCAGATTGCCCTGCGGCGAGACGGCCGTGGCTAGCCGACTAGCCGGTGGATAGCCGAAGGTACCGACACCTTGCCGAACATCTCCGGGACCATCGCTATTAAGGCGTTGAATGTAGTGAGTCACAAACAAGCAACAAACAAAGCTACTTCCTCTTGTCTCTCACCGTGTCGTTTTCCTCAGCCACCAGCTCATATACGCACCACCTCTCTTGATTGCTACAACCGTGCAAATGAGGCCCTAAACATGCCTTCCTGGATCCGTTGGGGCACTTCGAAGTGCGAGGATTGGAATGTCAGAATCTGTCAAAATTGAGCTCAGGTTTTTGTTTACCGGTCGTAACGAGGTCGTAACTCATTGCACAGTCTCAAGCGCCCCTCGATTATCGGAACCGAATGGTCTACTCGAGTCTAGGTACAACGTCTCAGGACCAGGAGGAAAAAGTGGCGTCGATATTTACGCCGCGAGGCGCGAAAATTGATGCCTCCTGACAATTTTTACTCGTAGGCCGGATCCTATTGAGTAATAATGCTCTACCTTTCGTCTGCATTCCCGCCTCCGCCCCTTGCTGCGACTCAGTGCAATCTTCCCTCCGCCGACTTGCAGTACTTGATTGTCCTCGTATCGAGCCATCCCCCCCCTTCTTCCCCTTCTCTTGTCATCGCCCGCTCTTCCCTCCATCCTGAAAGAGCCCGGTAATGTTTGTTAGGTCTCTCCAGCCCGACGGTGCCGCTTTTTCGGTCCAGGACCAATCGTCCATCCCGAGGTGAGTCCTTGCGGCCCCGTTTCTCGAGGTCCTGGGGTCTGGATGGGACAATGTCGGCGCGGAACGGTGGTACGGGACGCTATCGCGACAGCGTGGCTGCGGGCAATGCGACGCGCTTCTTCGCGTTATATTGGAGCCGTGGTCGTCCCAGGGGTATCCCTACCTTTCGTTGCCTGTGCGGATCTGCAACGAGCATGCACCTCCAATTATCAGCGCTGGCATTGGGCTTGCGCGGAGCTTGAGTGGTGGTGCCTACGAGGCAGCGCACCGAGATGTGTTGCTTGTCTTGTTTGGTGGAGGTGTCATCCCCACTGCGGTCTGCGTTGATGCGACGCTTCTGTGCCTCGCCGACTTTGCAGATGTCCTCGTCCAGCCTCGAATGCTTTCGGTGACGCGTTCGGCGATCATTCTCTTCCCCTTGTGCCCAGACATTGCATGTGTCGGGACTTCGTGCATCATCGCTGACATCTCGGACGAAATTGTGTGGCTGGCATCCGCGTATTCGTTCACAATATTAATATCGGTGTAGCCTCCCCCCGGCGCACATCTCACAGCGGGGTATCACTCGGCGCCATCTTTCCCAGCCATACAAGATTTTATCCCAGGCAAATGTCGGAAGAAATCTAGACGACATCCGGAGTCATGCATAGGGAGCACCGATTCAGAGCTCAGCTCAGGGCGGACGGTGGCGCGCCGTGTCACGGGCACGTGATGGTTTGACATACGTATCGCGCTGCGGGTCCCCAGAAACTTTGCGTGGGTTCGAGTCTCTTCGAGTATCATCCGGATCGATTCTCTCTTGTTTTTTTTTCGCTGTAGACCTAACTTCGCTTCTAATTTCATCCCAGCTGCAGCAGTTGGCAAGGCGCCGTCGACCGACTTCACCCACTTCCGAGTCGAAGATATTACCACCTCCATCGGCGGTGGATTGGAACACGAGGCCGCGACACGAATCAGACAAAAAATAAACGCCGATGTTGCTGGATCGCGTCACCTGACTATCTTTCACCGCCGATCAAATGTTGAGCGCTCCTTCAGCGCGGTGGACCCTCAGACGGACTTCCCTCGAACCAAATCCTTCAGAACTTCAAAACCTCCCTCGTGATGCTCCTCACCGTCGCGGCTACTGAGGCTGCGATTCTTGTGTACCGCTTCTTCAACAATCTCGCTGTGAGCTCAAAACCCCCGAATATTCAGGCTGATATTGAACTGGTGGCTGATAGCGCGCAAACCATCTGTAACCCTACCACCTTGGTTTAAACAATCTGCGTCTAGACGGACATCAGTGTTTAAACAGACTGTTAAACTAGCACTGTTTAATCGCTTGTAAGGTGAGTTCCAGCAAAAATTGGTGAATGCCAGGTTCGAACCTCTGACTGACATCCAAATGTTGTGAAGAGGAACATTCCATTAGACTAAGGGACCATGATGAGCAGTTGAACTATGCCATTCTCAGGCCGTAACGGGTCATCGAAGTTCGGATTTGGCAGATTCAAACTTGATCTCTCACCTAACACATTCTGCCATGAGCTGAATGCACATTAGATGCTTTGTGGATTGACTAGATAACAGATAAATATGGGAATATCTACTTAGACACTTCTGCTAAATGGATAACTGACTCCTCTCCTAGTATGATCATGAAGGCAGTCAACTTGAATAATGGTGCCTGACACCGGTCAGATTCTGTAAAGGAGCCAATTTGTAAATAGTCTCCTAATATGGGAGAAAGGATGAGTGACCAAATCGGGAATGGCAGGGGATTCAGGGTTTGAAGTGGGAGGACACAGCAAGTAGTCCACCAGAGTAAAGGATGAGTTCACCTAGAGCTGGAGCACCGGATCTGGGTCGGCAGTGATATCAGCAGATGTGATTTAATTTTGACCCAACTTACTGAGCTGAAAAGTTTAAATTTTGTGCACAAGTTGCTGTGGAAATAACAGCAATTGGCAGTACCGAAGGCGCGGATTGAGAACTTTCTGTTTTGGGATGTTTTCGAAGAATTCCCGATATCTCGACGAGTTCTGCACCGATTCACATGAAACCTAGATAAAAATACTCCGCTAATTCATGCCAAATTAGTGATAGAAAGAAAGTTGTAAAAATGATGTATATTCAGTAATATTGGTTTAATGGGTCATTTTATGAATGAATGCAGTTTACAGGCATCTAGACACATCCAAATGATGTCAACCTTTGTCAGGTAAAGATTTGATACATTCTGCAAGTTGTCATAGAGTCAGATTTGCAAAGACATCAGCAGTGGATTCAAATTTGGCAATATTCCCTGATTGCAGTGTATTGCTCATTGTCTCAATGTGTTTACAAGCATGATAGATTGAACTTTTGAGGATTATGACTCTATGGCCAGTTTCAGGATGTATCAAAGTTTGACTTGACAAAAATCCGCATTATTTGGATGTCTCTAGATGCTTGTAAACTGCATTCATCCACAAAATGGCCCATTAAACCAATGTCACTGAATATACATCATTTTTACAACTTTCTTTCTATCACTAATTTGGCATGAATTAGCGGAGTATTTTTATCTAGGTTTCATGTGAATCGGTGCAGAACTCGTTGAGATATCGGGAATTCTTTGAAAACATCCCAAAGCAGAGAATTTTCGATCCGCGCCTTCGGGACTGCCAATTGCTGAAATTAAATTTTCGCACAAGTTGCTGCAGCAGGATTAATCTGAAGCGAAGTCAAAAGGAAAGGACTGCAGAAGTGGGATTTTAACCACCGACCACAGCAAGATGGCCATATTAATAGCAACCACGTAGCATACCAGTAGACTAACTGAGCGCTGAAGAAGCTCAAGATATTGCCATCATAGCACCAAGCTGTTTATGGAAACGAACACTGAGGGAAAGGTTAGCTGACTGGCCAAGAAATCATCCTCGAAAAGGAGACATAGAGAGTAGGAATCAGCTGCAATTGGGGCAAAACCCAAGGTTAGAGATTAGTCCATGGACATGATGTAATGGTGGCAGTTTTGGCCACCATCACTCCCTGGTAGTGTAGTGGTAAAGTTAGTATGTCTTAAAAATCTCTGCGTTCCATGGGATGGCATTAGTCTGTGGTTCAAACCCCGCTGTTGTTATTCATTCTGTTGAATCGATTCATCTGCGCAAGATTACAGCCGTTTGCAGTACCGAAGGCGCGAACAGAAAAATTACCCTTTTGGGCAGATTTTGATCCTCGCGACCGATTTCCTCGTAGCTCTCTGAGTTCTGCACCGATTGAGCTGAAACATAGCTAGATAATTCGGGCTAATTCGTACGCAATTAGTGATAGAGAGAGATTTTCAAAAATATCATATTCTGTATCTGTGAGCATTCGAGGCTCGGGTCAGCGTAAATTGAGACTAGTTGGTTCAGTTTTTGTCCGAGCAAGCTGATTTATTGGAACTGGGTACTTCTACATGTAAAGAGGAACTTGATAGAGTCAAATGTACCGATAACTCTTACCTGCCTTATCCCTGCCCCGTTCGACCGTGTTTTGTACTGTAAAAGCAAATCTGGTTGTCATTACCCGATTGTCAAAGGTATTCAAGTGATCACAGTCTCTTAGGGCACCCTTGGATACTTACCCATCGTCCAGCGTCCGAAAACGCGTGTTTCGTCCAGGTAATTAGGTCGCGTCGCGGCTATTTACAGTCACGGCCATGCATGATTTCCCGTGATTTCATCACTTCCGACCCGTCACTCGACGCGCATCTTTCTTCTCTACCACGACGACGGCACCACTCCCATTCATCAATGTCTCAAGCCACCCCGGATCCACTTCAAGTCCTGCTTTCCCTCTCTTCAACTCCTCCCTGTGCCTGATTCAAGTTCTGATTCTGTAGATTGGGATTGCCAGTGACATTACCGAGGACTCTGGGCCTGCTGACACCGATACCAACGTTGTATGGTACGACAAACCACCTACCATATCATCGCCTCCGAAACGTCCCAGAATCCGGGGTGTTCCTGCTGTTTTTGTACATGGTTTCCAATATGTCAATCTGTCCGAGTCAGTGCTCCTCTGTTGAATATTCTGACATTGCAATATAGGCTCTCCCGGCTCTGAGAATCCGCAGCGATGGAGAGAGATGCACGGAAATATGGCTACTGCAATGCTGAAACCCCGCCCATAATCATCGTGGCGACATCATCTGGCAACAGTGAATTGGATTCTGAAAGAGTCTGAGGCTGAGTACTGCTGGTATCTAGTTCCTTCTTGCGCTGACGAGCTGCTTGAAGAGATTTTCTACTAGGCATCCGCTTGGGATGACTGGCACCGACGACGCGCGTCGAGTGACGAGTCGGAAATGATGAAATCACGGGAAGCCATGCATGGTCGTGACTGTAAATAGCCGCGACGCGACCTAATTACCTGGACGAAACACGCGTTTTCGGACGCTGGACGATGGGTAAGTATCCAAGGGTGCCCTAAGAGACTGTGATCACTTGAATACCTTTGACAATCGGGTAATGACAACCAGATTTGCTTTTACAGTACAAAACACGGTCGAACGGGGCAGGGATAAGGCAAGTAAGAGTTATCGGTACATTTGACTTTATCAAGTTCCTCTTTACATGTAGAAGTACCCAGTTCCAATAAATCAGCTTGCTCGGACAAAAACTGAACCAACTAGTCTCAATTTACGCTGACCCGAGCCTCGAATGCTCACAGATACAGAATATGATATTTTTGAAAATCTCTCTCTATCACTAATTGCGTACGAATTAGCCCGAATTATCTAGCTATGTTTCAGCTCAATCGGTGCAGAACTCAGAGAGCTACGAGGAAATCGGTCGCGAGGATCAAAATCTGCCCAAAAGGGTAATTTTTCTGTTCGCGCCTTCGGTACTGCAAACGGCTGTAATCTGGAACAATTAAATTTTTCTTCCCAGATTAATCTCGAATTTTTTTTCCCCCCTCTCGGGCTCATTGATATAAGCTACTACGGGCTGTAAAATACAGCAACTTGTGTGAAGATTAATTTTTTTCTACAGCAACTTGTGTAGAAAATTTAAATTTTTCAGTCCATGAACTTGTGTCAAAATTAAATCACAGCTGCTGCAACCGTTGGGGTCGGCGTAATGAGCGGGATTCAAGGTGTGGGTATGTTCACTTTAGTGTAGTGGTTATGCTGTTTTCCAATTTCGACTGCAAGTCCTGGCTCTGGGTTCGAACCTCTCGTGCTGACAGTCTTTTTTTTGAGCTGTTTAATCAGTTGATTAACCACCGCTTAAGCACTGTTTAATCCGCCTCCGTTTAACAGAGGATTGATGATGCCTAGGAGTATGTACTCTCATGCTTCTGTAGTAGGGCTACAAGCATTAATCGCTGTTTAATTATCCCCCTGTTTAAACAGCAATTTCCGTCTCGACGGGAATTGTTTAAACAAAGGTCGTTGCATTTCTTAAACCATGATCCCGGCATGCGCCCCTTGTTCGCTCCTCTGGGCTTATTCAGAGCCATTATTCCGACTGGTTGGGGAAACGCTGGGCTGAAATGGGTTTGGGAGTGGCGGAAAACCAGTGAGTAATGTAACAGTACGCCCGTACGCAACACATTCTCTCCCGAAGCCGACTTTAACCTATCCCCAGATATCTTCTGGTCGTGACAGGAACGACAGCCGCCTACAGGAGTATATACAAGAAACGAAAACGAAAGCGTATATATATAGATTGCCGAGTGATGGCCGCCGATGCCTTGAGTAACACCTCGGCTAAGATAGGCGGTCACTCCGGCCGGCACCAAATGAAACAAGAAATAAAACCCAGCAAAAAAAATACCAGCGCCCGTCAAATTGATAATGTTTGGCTTTAGCGTAAATGCCAGCGACCAATTGATTCACTTGTACATCCAATCTCAAAGCAACGGCGAAATTTGTACCTTGAATACCTTTGAACCAACCTCGCGGACGTGGATCCGGCTGCTGGATCATTGTATTTCATCATTACTGACCTGTACCAACATCCACTGACAATTGATAGCTTGGAATTTCGGGGTTGTATGATAAATTGCATTCGGGTTCATGTTTCGTTCAAGTTTAAGTTAACCTCATATTACTCACCTGTGGCCTGTTTTTTCTAGCTGCACTCCAGCTTCAACCTCAAGTGCAAGGTGAGTAAAGCTCAGACTTGACTCAAGTATTCTCCGACTGCAACTGACCTATCCTTGTGGTTTCAATCTAGGTTCTTATCCTCCATCCACTTTACTGGATTCAACGTTGATAACATTACGATTCAACGCCACTAATACTCTGCTAGCTTTCATTCACTTGGATGGATGTACGGTAAGATTTCGAATTCTGCCCCAGATTTTCTATATTACACACATTTTCCCTAAGTTCTAGCAGCTTCTAATGAGCGCCATTATTACTCTTCGCAGCAAGGCAAGGTGCACGCTCTCTTGTCCCCTGCTTCATTCCAATGCTGACCTTGGGATGAATTCCGGAAACTCCGCGGTCAGTTTCCTGCAAACTCGGCAGTTATCCGGCAAGCTTGGGGTTTCGTCTTTGGTAGTTTGAACCCAAGTGCGTCTTGCATTTCTCTCGCACGCACTCAGTAAATCCCGCCCAGTTTTGGGTACAAATGGGAATTTTATTCAACATAGATGCGTACACAGCGTATGGGCGCCGTGCGGAGGTCCAAAAATGGTCGTTCAGAGATGTGGGGCTGCTGCGGCACGCGCCGAATTCCTATCGAGCTCAAGATTTAGGCAGACAACAACTCGGTGAGTTGCCGGGCCTCCGAATTCCATCGGATTAAGCGAAACTGTGTGACCGGCGTCGCCCGAAGGCCAGCGCTTCCGAATGATGGGGCCGTGCATGCCGGGTTTTCGTTTTCGCTTCTCGTTTATACCGCGCCTACAGGGAGAGATGGTCGCTTCGGAGGGTCGGGAAGATCAGGACCATGTTGAGGTTTCAGACGTAAACTCTCTTCCACATAAGGTGCCTTAGTTTGAAGTCTTACGCCAGGGTTTTAATCAGTGGGTCTGCACACAGCTGGTATTAATCATCATCGCCCGCTGTGGGTATGGGTTCCGCATGCCTTGGAATGACGCTCCCGTAGCCACTGGGGAAATGACGTTCAGGGAGTCGTTGACCGGCGTCTCCGAGTCCGCAATTGCTCGGCTCATCCTTCCCAACTGGGCTTCCAGGCTGCCAATCACGAGGTAACGATCTTCAGTTCGTGTGTCGGTCCAATTGATTCATCCTGCGCAGCGTCAAAATCATGAGCCGCCCTGGAAGATGTTGGCCTCTTTTATGAAGCGTTTCATGGAAACTCGTCGAACAGAGTTGAACGAAATGACGGATGACGACGGTCAACGCGGGGACCTATATTCCCGCTTGGTTTCCGCAATGGACGCCTATGACACCAGCGAGGTGGTACTCACGAAGGGCAAGGTCGTAAGTCTCTGCTCCGTTCTTCCGTTGCATGCGTATAAACCTCAGACTACTCAGCTCGGGAGTAATTTGGCCCTCATGTTCGCTGGCCGCAGTACAATGTCCCATCTGCGAGCTTGCGGCTACTTATCATGCACCTAGAAATGACCGCATGTGCTCTAGTTGCGCCGCTCGGGTTCCTCGCAATTCATCAGGAAGAGCAACAAACTGCGTACGCCGAGATAATGGCTACTGTTCCTCCGACCGTGAACAAGTATATGCATATATGCATCTGATACAACCGCATAGTGACACCTTTGTTTGGTATGTGCGTAATTTGGCACTGGCTCCTCTGAATCTCTATAGACGGCGAACCACTGGCATGTCTCGGGAGGAAGTTTAGTCGTACGGAGGCAATGTGACCGCTTGAGGCTAAGTGAGCCTGCGAGCTAAGGCGCAAAGCCGGCTGACTAAGAGAGTGCGCGAAATGATGCCTTCCATCTTCATTCTTCTTTCCGCCGCACTCTCGTTTTTTGCAACCCACCCACCAATCCGAGTCATGCTTTTCGGATATCCAAGGAAGTGGTCATCCGATTACCCACAGAGAACCCAAAACCTAGATCAGGCTCTATGACTCCTTTTCCCAAAGACTTATTCCCTTTATTTGGTAGCTGCTTCTTGTCCCTGTTCCTCCGGGATTGGAAGTTGGATGTGCCCTTTTGAGATGGGGAAATCCGATCTCAATATGAGAACCGCGTGTGGAAGCCACAGCTGTGGGAAGCTATTAGAACGAGTTAGACCAAGTGAGAGGAGGACGTACGCGGCGCCGCGCTTCGTTCCTCAGCCGCCTTATATCCAGAGCCGGCTATAGCCGGGAATGCAGGGATTGGTTCGACCCTCCTTCAATAAATTTCGGGCGTGAAGCACGGGCGATCCTTCGCTGGAACTCAAACTGAACCCATACTTACTCTTTGCGTGGACCGATGGGGTCAAATCTGGTCAAATGCCTAGACTACACTGCCACTGATTGACACATGATCACCATGCCCGATCGGGATCTCTCGGGAACCAAGGTAAGTCCCGAGGGTTGGAAATTTATCAGGGTCACGGACAAACGCGAAATACCTGGGAAAACGAATGGGCCCCAGCCATTTGGGTTTACCTCCCCGCGATGATCCTACAGCAGCCTACAGCTGTTTCCGAATATATTGACACTCGGTGATTTCTTTTCGCGCTCATCAGATTTTGATCGCAGGCGAAGCATTTCCTTTTTGAGAAGGACTTGGCAACACCTCTTCCCACGACGTCGCCATGGTCTATCGCCAGATCAGCAACGACTTGAAGGAGCGCGCTCTGTGGCTACTCGAGGCTGGCCACATCACAAGCAGTTAGGTAGGTAGGTAGAGGAAGTGTGTGAGCTCCTTGGTGTGTCCCGGAGTAGCCTCTTTCGGTAGAAGGCAAACCAGGCGGCCTATAACTCTCTAAAGCCTCCATACAATTCTCTCCGGGGCCACCCCTGCATTCTAGATAATAATAACTCAGTCTTTGTGCGCAGAGAATAGCGCAAGTCTGTTGTGTTCACCTAGATAATAAATAGCTAGATACGAGTCAGAATGAAGAAGTAAGTAAGAATGAGTCGCTTACCTCAGTCTTCGCACACAAAGAATAGCGGAAGTCTGAAGAGAGGCGACTCAACTACAGAGAATAAGGTCGTTCACGGTTCCATTTTTCCTCCCATTTTTCGTTCCATTTTTCGTTCCATTTTTCGTTCCATTTTTGTTTCTTTTGCCAAATAATGTACCCACATCAAACAGGGTGGGGGATAGGCTCTTGTCACGCCATGTATGCATAAGGCCCCCTGAAATGTCCTGTAGGGATCTGAACTACACAAGGATGTAAAACGAAAAAAGGAGTGCAAAAAGGGAGAGAAAAAGGGAGCTTTCGTCGGGGGGTTTCACAGTTCACTTTTTCTGGCCATTTTTCTTCCATTTTTTCTTCCCTCTTTTCTGCTGTTTCATGAATTATGCTCCTAGACACTTCGTTTCTTCCATTTTCAACCCTTTTTACATCACTGAATTGAAAAGGGAAAAAATCCCGAGCAAAAACCAAGTAAAACCAATAATCCAGTAAAAAATGGTGGAAAAAATGGGAGAAAAAAGTGAACTGTGAACGACCCTAATATATACTAAACATGAGTGCCTGAGTATAACTAAAGGAAACTAGGAGGGCCTTAAAAGAAGAAGAGAAAATCTACGAGTTGGCCGTCTAGTTACTATCCGTCTTCCTTACAGTTACTATCCGTCTTCCTTACAAATACCGCACACGGCCGTGTGGCGAGACAAGGTCCCCGCGTTGGGCAATGGGTAGTGTTGCCGCGGCTTGGCGTGGCTCGGCTAGCCGATCAAGCCGAGCCGCAATTAAGCCAAGCCTAGCCAGCCGTTTCCCATGCGGCTATAGGTGGCTCGGCTTCGGCTGGAGCCGGCTTTGACCTCGGCTCAGCCGCAGCTCCAGGCGGCTCCCCACTATTGTTGGTCGCTGCTTACCTCTCCTCTCCTCGCTACTCTACATGCTGCCTGTCGTTCCCCTGGATCATACCTCCTCCTAAAGTACCACATACAACAATTCTCGGCCCAAATCCCATGACAACAGTGCCACGAGGCAAACTTGTTCGCTCTGCCTTGCGCCCTGTTATCACATATCTTGGCGCCGCATCGAGACAATGTTACTTTGGATGAAAGCGAGGGGGGCAAGCGGGAGGTACAGAGCTTCTGCTGTTGACGCAGAATTTGATTTATTTTTGTAGAAGTAACTGACGGCGTCACAAGAGCAGGACTGGTGAAATGTGTATTAAGTGTGCGCGCACTTAGGGAACTCAAATTGATTCATTGGCAATATATATTGGTACAAACGGTCTGCGCTGTCCCCGTCCGAGTCGCCCGAGTCCGTCGGCGCCCGCTGCCTTACGCTTCGCGTGCGGCGCCCGCGCCAATTGCGTCCACGGCACACACCCGGTTTCCCGCTGCTACGGATGTCGTCGTGCACGTGGCACACGTCCGCGCTCATTGCGATGACGGTCTTGCCGAGTGCGTCGAGTGCACGAGAATGCCGACGGGGATGAACTCGGTGGAGGCAATATTGGAGAAAACGGACGATGCTGTACTGCGGGTCGCGCACAAGCACCTCGGCAAGGCGGGCGCCATGAGCGCGGGGTCCGTGAGCTGGTACTTCTCCATCACTTGGATGGAGGTCGTCGTGGGGGGAGATGGCGAAGCACTGGATGAATTGGGAGAGGGAGCGGAAATCAGACCCAAAGGAGTGGTCCCAGGAGAGCGCGGCGGCGCAGAGGCCAGATGCGTCATTGTTGGAAGCCGTCCAACAGGGTGCACACAAACTGCGTTCGGGGGATTCTCGCGCTTCTCCGCGGGCGTGGGGGTGACACCGAGCTCGAAACACTAGGAATGGTGAGGTGTATGCCGCACAAAGTGCCATAAAAATGGCAATGATAACTGGAGAATCTAGCGCTCACTTGCGGCTTGAGGGTCCTGGTACTCGACGCACACGACGACCTTGCCATCGAACATGTTGCAGTACCTTTCCGGCAGGATCGCCCGCATGTGGTGGTCGGCGTCGTCACCATTCAGGAAAAGCTGTAAGATTGAGGGAAGATCTATGCGACAAACAGGTCACGCACCTTCCCTTTCCTCACTGAATCTATGTCCAAACCCCTCTGGGGATGTCGATGCACCAACGAGTCGACTTCTTGGTTGACAAACTGCGTGCGTGAGTAGATGCCCTCCCTTTCTAAGTGTAAATTAAGATTGTATTAAGCACGGCTTCATGAACTCAGACTGAGAAAATTTCTAGTCCTTTCGCCTGCCTGTGTAGCTGAGACAGCGCTGATCCTGTTTCTCGGTCGTTAACACCGTCGATGGTGTCGGTGACGCAAGTAGAAACGGAGCTATATGCTGAATCCAGAGTGTAGGACTTCAGGAGGGCTTGAGGCATGTCCTGGGATGTGTGGGATGGCGCAGCGGACGGCAGAAAAGTGCAGGAAGCCAGCCAAGCAAATGTACCACCAAGTGCCACTAAGCCAGGATAAGCCACGGCTGAGCCGAACCTAGGGCTGCCACCCGTTGCCGTGACGGCAACGGCCGTCGATTCGACGGCCGTTTTTCTTCTTCCCGAAACCTTGACGGGACGGGACGGGCGACGGGACGGCCGTCGCGGCCGTCTCGACGGGTAGGGTGGGAATTTAAACTTTAACTTGCCTTTTGACCCTAATAAAATGTGGATTAGTACTGCAATGTCATAAGTTTAACTCCCACATGCACACCGTGATATTTTCGTGCTTCCAGCTAGAGAAATCGACCCAAACCTTGATGTTGCACGTCGGCAATCATGATCGGGAGTTGCCGAGAACCCAACACAAGCAATATACCGTCTGTTTGGAGCCAGCAAAAATGTAAGGCAAGCAGGAAAGTGTATCCCATCCAAGATGGAAGTCTCTGTGGACTAATCAATGACGGAAAGCGTCAATTTACAGGTAGATTTACATGACCCGTTGAAACGGCCGTCGCGGCCGTCGTTTGACGGGCCGTTGCTTGAGGAAAAAAATGGTCGACGGGACGGGCACGGCACCCGTTCGACGGGTGCCGTCGAACCGTTGCGACGGCAACGGGCGGCAGCCCTAGCCGAACCCAAGCCGAAAGTCGTGGGAGCCAGCTGTTTATAAATGGCTTGGCTTGGCTTAATCGGTGATGGCTTCCGCAGCCATCAAAAGCCGAGCCGAGCCAGCCGTAGGCGAGCCGCGGCAGCACAGGGCAGCACTGGATACAAGGCACTACAACAACAACAAGCACGTGTTTGCCGAAATTTGAAATTACTGTACTAAGTATGTATTTCATTCAATTCGAATGTCACGCGTCACAGCCGATTTGTGAAAAGCCTTGCAATTCTTTCTCGATTTAGCGGATTTTGGACATTTGTCGGAAAAATTAAAAGTCACGTGTATTTTTGAATTGAATGAATTAGTACAGTACAAGTATATTTGACCCGTAGCTCGCCAACACCCGGTGGACTCCGAGTTTTGCCAGTGACACGGCGGATTCCGAGACCGTGGGGAAGTGCATGTGACCTATCAGGTGACCTATCAAAAAGGCTGTGTCCTTTGTAGAGGTAGATAGGTATTATTACACGGCACGGTCCGAATAACGAACGCCGGTTTCCAGGAGTTCTCCCAGTGTACAAAGCAAGCTAGAAAATACACCTTCGCCCCTGGGCCTCCAAACACCTTCCAAGCCGAGCTCGCCGATAGCATAAGTAGCCTTGCCGCTGCTCATGTCCAGCGGTAGAACCCAGTCGGCGCCTTAAAGCAATTAGTAATAGCACCACTTCACCGAAATGATCCCCTTCACGCGACAATGTATTTCCTGTACTTGGACTGCAGATTGAAACCTCGAGGACTCATGCACAAGTTTGACCACAATGAAAATGCTACTTTTTTGTAATGCTGAAAATGGCCGTCGAATCTCCCATGTGCACACGAGGACGGCAGTGAATACAGTCTAGTCCGGTTTAGTATGTCTGAGAGGTTGTACGGTGTTGACAGAAAATAACAAAGGCGTAGTTGATGTGGCAGTGCATGATAATGCGGCGAATAATGTGAACGGCCGAGAGATGGGATCATGGCAGAGGTTGAGTCTTCCTGATATGTATTAGATAGCGCCGTGCATGAAGTGTGATTGCCGCGAGAGGTTTCTTTCTGTGATAATGTCCATGCAACAGGCATGACTTGTCAGAGGCGATAACTTGACGTTGTAACCATTTGAATGCCAAAGAAAAGATCAATAAGAATCAACACCTGTAGAACACACTTTCATAATATGCACAGGTGGTATTCTGTGTTTTTGGAGAGGGGCATTCGACAGGCAAGTGCTGCTGCATAGAAATCTCCAAGCCAGGAATCATTGTCGAGGGCCTTAAGTTTGATTAAACTGTTATGGCCGGATCACACAAGATGACGTGGGTGGGTGCCAGGAGATACGATGAATGTATCAGCAGTGCCAGATAGCGTCAGACTCGCGGAGGAACAACCCCGGTTTCGGTGAGTAGCGACCAAGAAGACAGGTTTCGACACTGCAGATATATTCAAAGAGCAACTGATTCTCCGAACGAAAAATGGGCTAAGCTGGACTTTAAGTGCAGTTAACCTTCACGCACAGTGCTCGTTGAAGTCTAATGAGGCCGAGAACTGACTCTTCAGGACCATATGATACTAGCTTGCTTTCTTCCAGCATCATATGGATTTAAAGGATAATTTGAGATGGTGTTATGTTACATGCTGAACTTGAAGCGAACAAATACGGGAAAATATGCAAGTGCTCGAGGTTAATTCTACCGTTATCCCCGGAGATTCCAGATAATATTGTTGAATGAACATTCTTGCAGTTGTAATATTCCGTGCCAAGACAAGCCAATGTTACGCGTCCGATCGCAGGGCGGGTATGCCAATAATGACTTGAAAGGCAGTTGAAGCTCAAGTCAAATTTATTTCGCGCTATAATTCAGCCCCAGAGGGATTGCAGAAGGTCCACAGGCAGTGAAAGAAGGTGCAATGCGATGAGAAAATGATGAATGCACGCCGCATCATCTGGATGACGTGGGCTTCTGCAAACGGCGCGCGGCGGGTTTTCAATCTAACAATGACAGCCTGAGGTGGGACAATGAGGCCAGCATCTGAGCTATATCATACATGAGGAAGTGGGGATGGGGTATAACATTGCACTTCTAGCGAATCCTGAGACAAGCAGAGGGACAGGGTTTGGTCCAGAAGCAGCCAGAATATGTGCATGGCACGCAGAGTGCGAGGGATGAGACCGGCACGACACTCACAAAAGTGGAAAATGGTGGAGGCGACTTTTTCGATCCGACGCTCAGAGGTGTGGGTGGTTAATGCTCCTGAGAGACATTCAGAGGTACATTCTCGAGGGTGTTCGTCGGTATCGAGGTCGTTCAACGGTTTCGACTTTTGATGGTGGTGGAAGCCAGGAAACTACCTTCAAAGACATACTGACGCATGTCTGTTGGGACCCGTCAACCCGTCGACGGCCGGGGACGGGTGTTTCCGTTGATGGGTCTACCCGTCCCGTACCCGTCCGTCACGAAACGATATCTTATCGCTTGTCGGACGGGTCCCGTCGCCGTTGCTGACGGGAACGGGTCGGAGCCCTAGATAAATCCCGAGGGTTGGAAATTTATCAGGTCGCGGACAAACGCGAAATAGTGGGAAAGCGAATTGGGTTTACCTCCCCGCGATGATCTTAAAGGTCCCGATGACAACTCATGAGATCTCGTAACCCTGCCTACTGCCGTGGCCCATGAACCGTGGAATCTGGATGAGTCTAGCGGGTGAGACGAGATGCCTCCAGAAGTGGACCATCACAGCCCAGTTATGCGCCCCTAGCGAGCCGTAAATTTGATGCCTTGTGCAAAGTATATATACTATGATGTATGATCAGGGCCGAATCTGCGGCTATTCGATCATTCTCCCATTGAAAACAGAGGGTCTTCGTGTCTTCGCCACTGATTTGATATTACTCAAGACCTCGTCCGAGAACTGCGGATCTGAGGACACGGAAACCGGCGAGCTGTAACCCAAGCTGCGGTCCTGCCGAAGCGGGAACGGAAACAAGAGAAGAAAACTTGGATCAATGAGAACCAGGGGACTGGGTACGTTTCAAAGGGGTTTGCACCCCAAGATCTAGACGCAGCAGGACTAGGCATGGATGAGGAATCTGTTCGCAAGAGAAATCAAAGTGTCCAATTTTGGAGACACCATGGATTCTCACAGGTGGATGTTTAGCCTAGCGGTGCCCCCCACCCCCCCTCATCCTATTTACCGCCTAGTGTTTCACACTCCACCGGCGATAGTAGGTATCCATTACATATGTCGAGCAGACTTACTTCGGGTGGAGATGTCACCCGAATCCCGCCGAAGCCATGCTGGGAAGGGTACGTGGAGGGAACGAGTAGTGCCATATTCCCTGAATCTTAGAGTCCATAAATCCAGCAAATCGATATTCATACTAATTAGATCACCCTATATTATGTATACATTCACGAAAGCTGAGGGTCCCTTCTAATCAGTCCCCAACGCCTCATCCGCCATCGACTGTAGGCGGCCCCACTCGAGCAGAACTGCAGAAAAATAGCAATCGTTCTGCGCGTCCGTGAGAACGCGGTCCGCGAAGGCCTTGCCCGCCTTTTGAATCGCGTGTGCCTCCGCATCATGCGCGATTGCCCATTCGACCTTCTCCACTAGGTCAGAGAGGTCTGGCAGGATCGGGATGTAGTGCTCGAACGGACGGAGCCAAGCGTTGAAGTATTCCGCGAAGACCGTGGTCTTCAGTACGCATAGCATCAATGTCTGAGCAGGGAAGGAGAATGCCCAAACGCACTTTGAAGACGAGTGAGCCGCTGCGCAATAGGCCGAGGTAACGGCCTGAGAACGAGTTCCCGTCCGCGTCGAAAAGGTACTTGTATTTGTACACCTCCTCTCGCGGCGAGGAGGCACCGGTGATATCGTATTCGGCCTTGATTCTGTCGCTGTCACAGTGTTCTCCGCACAGCGAATCATGGAATGACGAGATCGCGACATCCATGAGCTCCGTGTGATTCCGCCCGATGTCAACGACGCGGAAGCGCGGGAAGGCATGGTAATTGTCGTCGTACACCCAGCCGCCGGAGGACATGCCACGCCAGTCTGTAAGAGCGGGTGAGCAAATGAACGTGGTAATCAGCCAGGACCTACAGAGCTTGGAGGTCTTAGTCTCCCAGGGTATATTGTTTGGGTATCTATAATGCGGTGTCCAGGAGGAATCGCTGTAGTAGAACTACGCTCTCGTTAATTGGATCGTCCGGCTTGAGAATGCGAGGGATACAGACCTCGCTGGGTACTAGAATATCCGCAAAGCACGGTGAGACCTTGGTCATGCTCAGCACGGGATAGAGGTCCGTGGTGAACTGCGTGCTAGAGCTGTACAGCATGACTTCACGTAGCGTCAGGAGTCGTAGTTCGCAGAGACAGCCAACACGCACAGGCGCTCGCATCGTTCGCAAGCCCAGTGAACCCCTTGTCACGGTTCGGAATGAGGCAGTGCATGTCGTCTTTGAAGAACGATGCGGTGGGGTGCGGGGAGTGCTCAAAGGGGGTTGGGTCCGAGACATTGAGTGCTTTTTCCCGCATTCCTGGTTGGCGGTAGTTGAAGATGACACGCGGCTCGTCGCGGCCATTGAGGATGAGGCTCATGTCAGGCATGAAGGACTCGAACTAATGGCCAGGATTTGAGTGAGAGCCACACCTGATTGGCAAACACGCACCCGTGCAAACGTTCGAGGCCAGTCGCCTGTGTAGAGGGTGCCCTGGACGTCCGTGAAGGAAAACTTTCCGTCCACAAACTGACCGGTCTTCATACCGTTCCCGTCCTTCTTTACCTGTTCTAATGATCAGCGATGCGGAACCCCAAAGAATTGCTGGCTTACCTTGACCGAACATGCCTCAACCATCCTCTTAAAATACGTGGGGTCGTCCTGCGCGAGCTGATAGAACGCCTCAAAGTCCCTCGAGATCTGGTCGTATTCGTCGATGAGACACGAGTGTGCGCGTGCGAATGTGTACCACTCGCTGTACATCGGCGGTGGGGGACGGCTATTCCGTAGGGAGTACCGTGCCATCGCCTGGTCGAGGGTAGACGATTGAGCAGCATACAGCGCGTCGATCTCGGAATGTGGCGAGGCTTCCACCTCTGGTTCCAAATAAGCTTCGCTTCGAGGAGGTAGATTACAGACATACCACGAGAGCGGAGTATAACGGTCCCCAGCAGGCTGAGAGCTACCAGAATCCCTACCGGGATGCACCAAGGCAGCGGATTGAGACGACTGCAGACTCTCCAGCCTGACCGCCGTTGGTCGATGTCGAAGTGACCCATTTCTAGCTCAATATCATCATGATCCTGATCGTCGTGCTCGTGTGTAATGGTGCCAGTGGTGGGTAGCAAAGGGTGGCTATCTTCACTGGAAAGAGCGATATACGGGCGCTTGAACCGTACTGGGAGCCAGGCGGACACCGGCATTTTGCAAGAAAGAGGGGGATGAAACGCATCCCCGAAGGATTGCATTCCCCATTATCTGTCCTGAGGTGGGGCGGCGGTGCATCCGTTGTCCCGCGAAACCATGCCGTCACCTCGTTTTCCACTAAACATGCACGGGCAAGCCTCTCCGTGTGGTACCTCACGGGATACGGAGATATGCGATTCAAGCAAGTCTCAATCCGTTCCGCGCTGGTAAGGCTATGGATCTGGGTATTTGGTACGCGGTTTGCGGTCCTCGCGGAACAGCAGGCTTCTTTCTGCCTGATTCCCCCGAGCGTCCCGAAAAAAGGCGCTCCGGTTGTTTTTTTGACGCCGATGTCTAATTTTGGGGATCACCTGAATGGGAACTGAAAGAACCTAATTCAAACATGTAGCTAGCAAACGGCATACTGTGGTGGCCCTCACACCCCCGCCAATTATATATGCGATTGAACTTGAATCGCCAAGCCTGATGAGGGTTCGCACCGTAGGAGGTCGCAGAACACATCGCACATTGACGCGTACCTCCGGTTTTTGTCTGGTCTGATCAGCCCGCAGAGACGCCGAACAACCCACAGGGCGATACTGCGGACTCGGGGACCGCGTTATTCGTCACTTAACATTTCCCATACTGCGCCATTCCATATTCTCACATCGTCCGTGATCCTCACTCCCCCTACCCGTCCGCAGACACTCCCGAGTGGGAGTGGGAATATCAGGCCCATCTCGAAACTTGGGGCGGAATGATTTGTACAAGGTCGCCAAGGTCGAATGGGGATCATGTTGGCGTAACCCTCTTGGCGGTCTCATCGTCCGTGATCCTCACTGTCGATTTCCACGCTCGGAGACCTTAAACTGCTCGTTATTCTCACAACATTGAAATTATGCCGCAATACGGCCAATGCGTCTGATATGTCTCCGCCTAAATTAAACTTGGTGTATTCACGCCGGGGGGTACATAGCTCCGTCGTACAATTCTACGTGGCGACCTCGTGGTGTTTTATAGATCCAGACAGGTAGCCGCAGCTCACCTTTTCTGGACTTCCTTATTCCGCCGCACTCAATGCCGGATGGATGGCGAAACAGCAGATGGCGAGCAATCATCCGGGGCGTCATTCCCTTCATTCTCTGGCAACTCACCTTCATTCTGTCCCTCTTGTTCAAGAAGGCCTTCATAACACTCCCAATAATCCTCTTCTGCGGCATTTACAGCTCCGTCCGCCTCTACTGGTTTATCGAGCTTTCGTCTGGGCTTTTTGAGCCCGCGTGGCCTGCTGCGCGGACTCGATTGGTACTATTAATGGCAGCTATCCCCGCGTGGGGGCTATCCATGGCCGTGGGCGTGGCGCTGTGGCCTTTGGCGAAGTACCTCCACACAAAGGCCATGCGGCGGAAGCTTGGGCGTAGCGACTACGAGATGGTCATCCCAATGGAGGATCCTCACTCGTCCTCAACGCGTACTCGATGGCCACGGCGACGTCCAAAGGCTCTGGAGTACAGCGCTCTGGCGATGGGTTCCTTCGTTATCTTTCTAGTCATGGTGTATTCGTCTCCGTTGTAGAGTCCAACAGCTGGGACGGTACAGCCGAGCTGCTCGACGAGTGGAAAGGCACACTGGAGAAGATGGGCGTCGCGAATTTCATACGTACCCGTGACCAGCAAGTCCCCCGCCCACTAGGTACGCCCGCCGCTGGCGATCGGGCCATAGATGTTCACGAGTTCGGTCCCAGATATGCCTGGAAACGTTCGGATCGACTTTCTATCGGCCACCCGCAATCTGGCGCTGGCACCACTGGTTGAGCGGGGCGGATACGACGTGATTCTGTTCAGCAATGACGTGCTTATAGAGGCAGAGTCGGTCGTAGAGCTCTTGAAGACAAAGAATGGAGAGTGGGATATGGTTTGTGGACTGGATCTAGGGAGATGGGGGTGAACTCTTTCTCGCTATAATATTCTCGATGATTGACGAAGCCACTCCCAGTCTCTACGACGCGTGGGTTGTGCGCGACCGTCTAGGCCGCCTGGTATCGTCGCTGTGGCCGTATTTCCTGGAAGACGCGGGCATGGAAGCCGTCATGGAGGACGAGCCCGCGCCGGTCTTCACATGCTGGAACGGAATCGTCGCATTCCGCGCCGATCCCGTGCTCCCCATCCCTCTTCGCACGGCCGGTCGGCTCTCAGTATCTCCGCTCTCACACCCCCTCCCCGCCACGCACCCAGCGTATCCGCAACCCGCCTCCCTCACGCCTGCGCTGACGCCCCCGCTCGCGTTCCGCAGCTCAAGCGAGAGGGAGTGCTTCTCGTCCGAGTCGTTCAACCTGCCATACGACCTCCGGCGTCGGTTTGACATGCAGCGCATCTACGTCAATCCGCGTGTGATCACCGGGTACGAGTGGAAGTACTACGTGTGGTTTAAGTACATCACGCGGCACTGGTTGGTGGTGTGGTGGATTAAGACGGTTGAGGCGGGGAATGGGATGCAGTTCGCGAAGATGGTGGTTGGAGACGCGAAGCGCGTGTGGACGTGGGATGGCGGCGAATGTCATCCGGTGCGTTTTTTGAGGCTCTTTCGAATTGTTCGATCGCTTATCTTTTGCGTTTGCAGTGGTGGTGATGGATCCGGTCCAGGGATCTTTGCGACTGGTAAATACTGGTATTGTTTAGCCTGAATTGAAGTTTTTCGTAGTCAGTCTGTTTCATGTGGCCTCCGATTTTGCTGGTTGGGTTGAGGGTCGCAGTGAGGGCCACCAGACGTGTATTCTTCTGGACCCGGATGGCAGCGTGAGCGGGAGCGCAACCTGTCCGTTCAATTTCACGATGGCACCTCCCATTAGTTGGATCACAACTTGTCCCAGGACGGCGGCGCCCCAAAAGCCGAACAATTCGGGACCTTGTGATATCTCTGTGAACGATAGTGGTCTTTTGTGATTTGGAGGGATGGAAGTACTGTTCATTCGGATCAGTGTGATCATGTCCGGCAGCGTCCTAAGATTATTTCCGCAGTACTCGAGAGTCCCAGCCGGGACCGAAGGTGTGGCACTGGAGCAGGGCGAGCGGTCCAGGGCACCGTGAAGCCGCGTGGGAGCAGCGGCGCCCGACCAACCCGCTTCATCTGACGGATTTGTCAAATCGGGTGCCCATCCCAGACTAACCGCCTCGTTTGACGATTCAAATCCGGGAGCCACGCGTCGAATAGAAGTTGATAAAGATGATAAGAACCCAGAAGATAATTTTGGAAGGAAGAAATCCGTGTGAAAGCAAATGTCGCCGCAAAAAGGTGTCGTCGTCATCCGGGCCTCAGAATGACTTGTGGCCAGCCAGGGCAGCAGTGGTGGGCTCGAATCGAATCACCTTCTCATCACCGCATGGAGCAGGGCGAGTGGTCCAGGGCACCGTGAGGCCGCGTGGGAGCAGCGGCGCGGTCGAGCGTGGAGGTCAAGGATGTACTTATGAGGCTGTGTTACAACATCCGGGACTAACAGCATCACCAAAAGTGTCCAAATGTGGCTAGGCCTCGTGACTTTGCCAAGGCCGATCAAGGGAGCTCGAGGCCTTGGACGCGTCTACCAAGGTCCTTGCAACGCGTCTCCAGGCCTGGGAACCCCTCGACAGCGACCTCCCAGCCTCGGGTGCAACTTCCGACGGGCACGCAGGGCTTACCTGAACCTCCAGCTCTCCCGGCGCCCCACGGCTCATACTTGGCTCATACTTCGCCAAAATTTTCGCCACTCGGGCACCTCTCGACCGTTTCCTCTATGCAACCTGGCGTCGGCTTCATCCTATTTATTTTCGCTCTGCTCATGGTTCTCTGTGACTTCTGCCATGGTCCCTACTCTGAAGGCAGGGGGATCCGCAATCATTTAAACAAATGCGGCGCGAAAAAACTGCGCTCGGCCCACTCTCCTGCCCAAGCAGTCGCACAAGAAAATGCGAGGATCGCCGCTGAGGCTGAGGCTGCAGCTGCCGGCGCAGCTCTCGCCGCAGCCCAACACAATCATTTTGAAGAGGTAAATCCGTTCGAACGAAGAATTTATGGGACACATCTAATAGCACAGCGTAGCCGCTCCCTGAACCCCCGCGCGCGCCGAGCCCGCTACCACCTGGCCCTAACGGTTGCCCCCAACGCACCAACCGACGTCGTCCCGAAAGGTACAGATATGAAGATGATCCGCCCGAGCCGCCCGCCCCAATTCCAGAACTGCCGCAGGAAGAGCCACCCATTCCTGATGCAACAAGTCCGGAAGTCCTCCCTCGCAAATGGGTGAGGACGGAGCCTAACGCACACGGTGTTTGCAAAGTCTTCCCGAATCGCCCCACCCACGACCCAGAGGATTCCGTCTCGCTCGACGATTTGTGCCGATCATCTGAGCTTCTAACGGCGAGTCCGCCGACTATACCGACATCTCCCCCTTGGTTCCCATTTCTTAACTCGACAACCGCTCGCTTGATGACCTGGTTTCACGGCGGCTCAAACATCAAATCCATAGCAGAACTCGACTCGCTCATAAACGATGTTATCCTGCAGGAAGATTTTGATCGGATGCACCTTCAAGGCTTCAGTGCGGCACGAGAGAACAAGCGACTCGACGACGAGGCGAATACCCTCCCCGGACAGCCGCCGAGTGGGTGGACCCTCGGATCCGTCAAAATAAAACTCCCTGCTCCGAAAGTTTGCACACCGGAAGCGGAGGCCGCCGAGTTCGAGGTCACGGGGATCCTTTACCGCCCTCTTCTGGATGTCATGACAGAGGCATTTCAGAGCCCCGCCTTCTCCAAATTCCACACCACCCCCTTTGAATGTCGCCTTGATCCCACCCACGACCCCGAAAATCCCGATACAACGCTGGATGATGTCGACGTCCCGCTGGATGAGCACGGGCTCCCGCCACTACCAGACGGACACGAAGTCATATACGGCGAGATCTACACCTCCTCCGCCATGTTAAAGGCCCATAAAGCCCTGCCGCGCGGTGATGAGCTGCACCTCGAGACCATTATTGCGACATACATGTTCTGCTTCAATTTGTTTTCGATGTTTGTGCCCGATCTCCTGCATGATGTCGAACTCGGCGTCGTCAAGTCCGTGTTCATCCACACGCTACGGCTCCTACAGGCATACGCAGTGGACGCGATCGGAAAGCTCGACGAAAGTATATTTCCATGTCTCCACCGAAACAAATTTACTGACCATTTCTGAGGCTCCGCAAGATCCCCACCTTTGGTCGGAGTACAATACGACGTTTCCACGCCAACGTATCGGAGATGAAGAAGCTCGCGGCGCGCGATTTCGAAGACATCCTGCAGGTATGCGCAAGATCCTTGAAAAAAAATCTAGCCTTCTAATTTCGTCCAGTGTTTAATGCCAGCGTTGGAAGGTCTGTTGCCGTCGCCCCACAACGAAATAATCCTCGATCTGTGGCTCACCCTCGCCACATGGCACGCGTACGCCAAACTTCGACTACACAGCAGCTCCACCGTCCGATGTTTCAAGAGTGTCACTACGGAAGTCGGCGTCCAAGCCCGCCGTTTTATTCGGACCACCTGCGAAGCTTATATTACATGTGAGCGACCTACGGAGTCTAAGCGACGGGCTCGACGGGATGCACAGAAGAAGGCGGCCGGTGAAAACTCGAAGACGCGTGGCCAAACCTCGAACACAACGGAAAAGCGGCGCAAAACTTGGAATACGGCGACATACAAATATCATTCTTTGGGTGATTACCGCAGCGTCATAACCACACTAGGTACAACAGACTCGTACTCGACACAAATTGTGAGTTGTCCTGTTTGATCTATGTATGATCACTTACGAAACGACTCCATCAACGCAGGGGGAGCTCGCGCATCGCCTCGTCAAGAGATTTTACGCCTGGACCAATAAACGCAACTTCAGCCAACAAAACGCGGCCCACGAGCGTCGACAGCGGCTGTGCCGCGGGATCAAGCAGCGGACAATCTTCAGCCCCAAAATGAAGATCTCCCGCACACTCCGCCACGGCAACATCACCACATCTCCGAGTCGAAGAGGACCCACGTGCATGCCTGGGGCTTCCCTGCGAAGCTGACTGACGATCCTGCGGCCGAGGTAAGCAAGGAATCGACACGAAAAACGTACGCTGACCAAAAATCCAGAATTTCTTAACCAAATTACGCACACACCTCTTGAGCTGGCTACTGGGGCTCTCGTAAGATGGCGACGAGACTCAATTTTCGCCGCAAGATCTCCTGGATGTGACGTTTGTCCGGGACCGCCTGTATACCCACAAGATTATGCGGGTCAATTACACAACATATGACATGCAGCGCGACGAAGATTCCATTAATCCTCGTACCCACGGTGATGTTATGCTCCTATCCCATGAAGACGATGACGACGGCGAGCCCCATCCGTATTGGTACGCTCGCGCCGTTGGAATTTTCCATGCGGAAGTCCGGCACGTAGGCTCAAGATCGAAAAGCAGCAAACCTCAATGTATGGAATTTCTTTGGGTTCGGTGGTTCGGGCGGGATTTATCGTACAAAGCGGGCTGGAAGGCGAAACGGCTGCATCGCCTCGGATTCATCGATTCGGCAGATAGCGGGGCTTTGGTTTTTTGGACCCAGCCGAAGTAATCCGGGGCGCGCACATCATCCCGGCCTTTCACTACGGCCGTACGTCGGAGTTTCTCCCCAGGTCCATTGCGCGCCCGTCCGAGGACGAAGACCAAGATTATGTATATTACTACGTTAACTTGTGAGTGCATTTGTTCTCGCACCTGAAGGGAAAAACTCAATACCCTGCAGTTTTGTGGACCGCGACATGTTCATGCAGTATTTTGACAATGCGATCGGACATCGGTCCACACATTCCTACGGGCGTTTCCGCGAATCAAACGCGCTTGAGACCTTCGACGACTCCGAGATGGACGTGGATGTTGATGGGAAGTGGTGCCGGAACCCGACGATGATGAAGAGCATCCGGGCCCAGACGGACCGGACGGACCGGACAAAGCGTCCGATTCAGATGGAGAGGAGGAAGAAAAATCCGACTCGGACGCGTCCGATTCAGAGGATGAAGAGGACTTGGAAGCTGCTGGCGACGCCGAGGAACCTGTTGTTCCGCGCCAAAACGACGAGGAAATTATTGAATCTGGAGGGTATGATGACCTATAGATACTCTGATGTATTCTTGGTGTTTCAACATTTTTCTATATTTCTTGCGAGCTCAGGGCACCCATTCGTGAGGTTTTAAAGTCATTAATCGCGGTGGTGACTGCACACGTGCCTGTGACTGTCACGCGGCGGGCCTTTAAAATCTGCGCGCTTCGAGCGCCCTTTCTTCCTTCCCGCCACCATCATGCCCGTCCCCGACCCCGTCCTCGACCCCGCTCTCGGCCCAGCCCCTGACCCCCAGACTGTCCCTACTGCCCCTTCTCTCCCCTCTCCCGTTAAGCGCAAGGATAATGAAATTCAGGCCGCGCTCGCAGGTTTCCGCCCGGCGCCAACCAGCCCCAGCCAAGCGGCGAAAGCGGGGAAGCAAGCAAGCGGCCCATTCGTTCCTCATTCCCTCTTACAACTTTCAGCAGCTCTACCCTGTCGACAATGGATCGTCTCATAACAGCCGCCAAGTACTTCACCCGCGAATCCATACATGGACATCAGCGCGGCGATGTCGTACGGACCCGAGCACCACTGGACGCCCCGCGCTGCCCCGACGCGTCCAACACGATCGTTACCCCCCCGTTGTAAGTCTGCTCTATCCTCACTGCGTCCACCACGACTTCGATGGTCCATAGGGAACTCGAATGCGAGCAGGCGTATGTCAAAGCGTTCAACAAACTTTTCGGTAATGCCAGACCTGTTCGACGTTGTGAAGCAGTTGTACCTAGACAGGAAGGACAAGCCTGAGCAATGGAACGCGCTAGTAAAACAGGTGCGCCGCCATTATCTATATTCTCTATCACATTCTAATCTTCTTCCAGATGTAAAAGGCTGCAACCAGGGCGCGCACCGCCGATACCGGTGGTCTCAAGCATTGTCTCACATACGTGCTCCCCTCCCCCGCGACGCAGGCGCTGGCCCCTCCCATTCTGAAGCAGGAGTCCAAGTCGGATCGTGGGCTCACCCATCCTGTCCTCCGCTCTCTCCTCCTATCGTGGCCAGATCGCCTTCGGCTTCCACCGCTCGGCCTCTTGTCATCCAACACCCCGTAAGGGTTTTTTCTTCGTGCCTATACTTCTGATTCCCTTTCTCTTCCCTCAGCGCCCCGGTGCCGCCTGCAGGAGAGAATCAAGATGTCCCGGAGCGCGGCGGTGATGAGTGAGTGCTTATACGGGCGCATATACGCACCATCTGACATTATTTCCTCCTCAGCACACCGGATCCCCCGTCAGCGGAAGGCCGAGATGTACCGCCGTCGGAAAGCAACGACGAGTGAGTTACTATGCGCACATAGTCCCGTCTAACATTGCGCTCGCATCCCAGCTTCCTCGCCCGTGTCGCCGCCGGCCGAGTCGAGCTTACCGCGAACGACTTTCCCTCTTTCCTCTATGAGGAAGACTCGTATGATGTGGATGACTTGGACAACGGGCTCCTCCGCGGCCACTTGATGCTACGGGTGCGTCCGCTCTCCTCTCCCGCTGTTTCCCTCGCCGACCGCTGTCCAGACATTGCGCCACATCTGGACCGCGCCCACCTCCGCCCTGTATGGTCTCGACGGCGCGATACCGACAATTTGCAACGCAAGACTTCACGGCGTCCTCACGGTCGATGCTGAGATGGTGGCGTACGCTGCCGTACAGGTACGCCATTCACTTCATGAACAACCTGATATTGATCAACAATAGGCCCGCACGATGCTCACGACAGCGGACTGGAAGTATCGCGACGGTGCCTTTGACTACGAGCAGTTCTTCGGTTCGATCGTCGAGCTTTTTACGAATACGGAGGACCCGTGGACGAAGGATACCCTCGAGTGGTATCGGAGGTAATCTACTTCGTCCCATTACTTCTCGGCTTACCAATATTTCCAGGATGGTCTTCGGCGACCAAAACTCCGCCAGCGACGCTCAGCCCACTGCGGAAGCAGTATCCAGCGCGTCCACCAGCGTCCTTGCTCAACGCGCTACTCACCGTACCGCTGCCGCCGCCGCCTCTACCACCGCTCCCGTCTAGGTGAGACTTTGCAGCTCTGGCTGATTCTTGACTTACTTATGCTATCATATGACCCTTTGCTCTCTAGAACTCCTCGTAAGTGCGCTCCGCTCCCCTACCCATTCTTATCTCTTCTAATTCTCTGGCAGATACTTAAATTCCTTTTTCTTTTGACGACCCAAGTCTGACCCGATTCGCACACAGAGGTAGTGCACTCGCTCTCTGATCGCATCTACTCACATCTTTTTAGGCCGCCGCCGCTCCCGCCTAGGTAAGATGTTGCCGCTCTGATTAATTTCTCCACTTATACTATCCTCAGACCTTTTACTCTCTACGACTTCTGGTACGTGCGATTCCATCTCCATTGTTACCTCATCTGATTCTCCGGCAGACTCACGCTCTTTTGTCTCGTTGCGACCCGAGTCGCCCAGAGGTAGTCAACACCTCAACTTAGGTCGGCCTCAGCGACTCTCGATGACTGACACCCTAACTGGTACGTCTTTCCTCGTCCTCCGATTTCTTTCTCCTACTCACGCGGCGTTACTAGCAATTCACTAATGATAATTCCGCACGCCAACTCGTACGTATTTTATTCTCCCCATTTTTTCTCTTACTCACGCGGCGTTGGCAGCAATGATAATCACCCGCACTCGTAAACTCGTAAGTCTTTATTCTCTCCGTGTTTTCCTTTGCTCACGCGGCGTTAACAGCATGCAAATAGCATTCAATTCATTCGAGACCCCCTGCAGTAAGTCGACACGGTCTACATATTGTATCAGTACTGACTCCGCCCTTTGTTTCTTAGTTTGTAACCTGCCCCCCCCCCCCCCCCCCCCCCCCCCCCCCTCCCCCGTTGTAGAAGATTGAGTTGTTCCTCTCGCGGAACTCAGGTTGGCCTAGGTTGTGCCGGATACCGCTATACGGATGCACGGGGTGATGCTAGTCTTGGCACTGCCGGCGTAGAACGCTTAGCAGGTAATGAGGTTCTTAGTCGGTGGCTCGGTGGTATCAGATTTCGGCTCGGTTAGTGTTCGTACGGTTGCTTGCTGGCTCGCTCGCTCGGGCTCGTGGGTGTAGGATGCAAAAAGGGTGAGATTTTCCAATATTCTGGAACGTTCTATGATGGGACGGCTGCTCCCGTGCTCGTGGGACACCGGAGCCTGGATACAAACGGAACAAAGCGCGAGAATATATGTAAAATGTCCATGGTAAATCCTCCTGCTAAACCACCACTTTAGACGTGCACACGACCGGGAGACAAGCGAAGACATTATAGGGAGATGTACGCTGCCCCCACAGCGCCGAGTTGGTGGCCCAAGCCAACTCGTATCAATCCCCGGCTTGTTCCGAGCCGCGCTACGCGCCCTTGACGACGGCCTTCGCCATTGGATTGCTACGAGTACAGTAAAAGTCGTTCAGCAGAGTAATAGTATGTAGAAATGTTTGCTTAGCCAATGAGATGTGAAGTCCAAACCCATTCCAAGTCCAACGATAATATTGACATTTTTGCGCTGTGTCGAGCAACTTTGACAGTGCATTACGGGAATTCATGCCCTTGCTGCTGTATTGGAAATTGTTGAATGAAAAAGAGTTAAGCCGTGTTGAACGACTGCGAGGGCGACAATGCGCAAGTTGTGGTAGTAGTACAAAAGCGAGACGCGAGGTGTTGATTTGTTTGGTCCTCACGTGCACTTGATCCCAGACTCGAAGGCGACGAGCGGGACAAGTCGCGCTTCCACACCGTACGTCCTCAACTCATTCCGTATCGGCCGTCCTGACATATGTCTCATTTATTAGATTACTGTAGCTACTACTACTTGTCCGTGTCGCTGTAGTTTGCAATAAAATGTTTTCTCGTTATTTGAATCGCTTCCAAGATATGTACAAGGGGCAGGGATGCCTGGAATACCCTTGGGAGGACCACTAGGCCTAGCTAGCGCCCCGAGCCCTGAATCCCCTCGCTAGGCCTTGCAGATCTCAAGAGTAAGTAGGGCCCCCCTTGGAAGGTGTTCTCAGGGCTGGGATCACCTCGGGAGGCCTTGAGACCCTCGCAAGTCCCTTGGACGGGCCTTGGCAGGCTCTTCTGCTTTTGGTGATGCACAACCACACAGGCCCTAGGCCCGGCGGTCCTACCGAGGACCAGTCTCACTGGTCCAGCACTTGTCCGAACGGGGCATCGGTATTTGGCGCTGACTACTTTGCACTCCGCCGTCGAGGCTGATTCGGTAGCGAGCTCAACTAGTCTCTTATAAACAGACGCTATAACATTATGAACTCGTGCCTCGTTTGTTATAGTCTGTTGCAATGATTGTGGCGATGATCGCTGGCCTGCTTATTACAAGTCAGCGGAGTTTGAAAACATTCCCACGTTCATTACAAGGGACAGCGACGTGTCTTCTCCTTCTTCCACCACCTCTTGCACTCTCATTCACAGAATACGACACATAGAACCGCCCCACACATTGACTAGACGGCTCTTATCGACAGAAATCATCTGCAACCGCCTGCCCAACCGCCTATTCAGCGGGCACGAACATATAAAAAGACCCCAGCACCACTCCCTATCCCTTCCCTCGAATCAATTTGTGCCCGCGGCTCTGCTTCCGGTCCAAACACCTCGGTTACACCCGCTCCATCCTCTGCATCTTCTCCGGTCTCGTTGCGCAGTTCAAATTGGAAGAAAATCGATGACGTGCTAAAAACCTGGGGATTTCGAAGTCTGGGCGATTTTCTCGCCGTACCTGACCGCGATTCCTATTCTCCAGCTCCCTCTTCATGCCGCCCCCCAAATTCATCAAACCGCAGCAGCCCGTTGTCCACTCGGTCTTTTCGTAGCTCTACTTCCGCGGCATCCCATCTGGCTGCTGATTGTGTGGAAGAGTGGGATACTGTTGAGCACAGTGACAAACCTCTTCTCAGTGGTTCAGATTTGACGGTTATCGTGGGCCCCGAAACCGGCAGATTATGCGATGATTGGTATGAACCGGAGGAGTTCGAGGATCTTTTGACACGGCTGTGTGGCCCCGAGGTGGAGGAATCCGAGGAGGAATCCGAGGACGAAGAGCTGGAAGGTCACGAGCCGGAGAGTGAAAGTGAAGTGAAGACGAAGTAGAATAAATTATAATCAATTACACTTGAAGACCAAATATAACAGTAACACAACAGTGAAAGGGAAAGCACATACAATATTGAATAAGAATACAAGTTCCAACCCATTAGTTTGTACGGCGCGCCGTCGGGAAGTCTATAAGGGGCTGATTGTCGCGATAACTACTTGACATTCGGGATCTTCATCAAGCAACTGAAGAATCTCCACCAACTGAAGAATCTCCACATTGTCCTCGAACGATGGCAAAGAATGATACATTTTCAGCCGCCGAAGTCGATGCGGCCCGGGAGGGAGCGCTTTCCAAAGGTAAACCAAGACTCGAAGAACATCGTCAATGGTGCGGCAATGAATAATGGATTTCCGGCGGGAATTGAGGTACCGTAAAAGCTGTGGAAATATCTTCCCTCCAACGCCATTCTCCAGGGGTTCCATAATGAATTGTGTATTCGGGTGCTCATTGGTGCTCCGGAAGATATAGAAGTTGTTGCCTAACATACCGAGACTCGGGCAAACAGATTTAGTGGCCAAACCAGGCTGTAGTGTCGCCGGGAGAGCCATGATGGAAACGTGGGATGGGAGACGGCCACGAAAGAATCCGCCGATATGCTTGAAATCTGGACGAAAGTCGGCACCCCAGACGTTGATGAGATGTGCCTCGTCGACACAGCCGTACACAAGGTGGTGCGATAGACAGCGAACGCGGTGATTTCCCGCCAAACTTTGTTGTGCAGATGCTCCGGGTCGACACATCACGTTCCATGTCTTGCACTCGCGTATTTCGTGTACCAGATTTCGTCCAGCCTTGCGCGCTGCCGTTATTGTTTCGTGGCAATAGGCGAATGCGGGGATGCCGAGTTTACCATGCTCGAGAACCTAGGAATGCTTGATATAAGTGCAGGATCAGAAATTGAATCGTACGATGTTAGCCGCCAGGCCCTTTGTCGGCGTAACAACAACTCCTTGCGGGAGCGCACGAGTGGGAAGATCCGGGTAAAGGTGACGGTTCTGGGCCATTCCTCGCAGTATTAGAATCGGAACGGCAAAAAGCGCCGACTTCCCTCCACCAGTTGCCATACAGCACAGCATTGCTTCGCCGTCGAGGACGCGCCCGACCAGGTTATGCTGCGAAGGATAGAGCCCGTCCCTCCACTGCGGGATTCGCTCTTTGACGATTCTCGTGATCGTGCGGTGTCCTTAGGGGTCGCGCCAACGATACTTGGGTGCCATGATGGCCAACAGAGAGTGAGGGAGGCCAGAGTAAGCGGGAGAGCTGTAGCGGCGCGGACCGAAAGGCCGTGGGAACAGATTGGAACTCCGAAGATTTGTAATAAGCAGGCCACCTATACACGATCGCGCGGTTAACTACAGACTAGAGCTCAACGGAGATCGGGATACTTGCCGACGGGATGAACAAGTAGAACGTTGTCGGAATAATCAGCGGCAGCGTGGGAATCAGGATACATAACATCGAAGGCACGAATAAAGGGATTCCTTTAAGGTTCAAGAGGACCTGGGTGGGAGGGAACGGTTACGTTCAGAGGGACTCGCTTAGTTTCCGCCTAACCTTAAAGCAAATAAATTCGAATTTGGTAATTTGATCCCGGCACAACGGCATGATTCAGAAGGTTAGGTTCGGCATTTCGGCACAACTTGAGCGCACAAAACTTCGCGAGTGCACTAGGCGGATCGGAAAAAGACCCTGCCACGTGTTAGTCATTACCAGTGGTCACGTACGCGCACGGACCACCGGGAACTTTCCCCTTCAAGCTCAACTTGTGGGAAGGTTGCACAGTGTATTGATATATAATCTATGTAGCCCGCTTCGCGGCAGGGCCCGCTATCTATCTCCTGCCTCCCCAGCTCTTAGCTTTCCATTCGCAACCTTGAACCCCTAGCCGCGACGTTTGGAGAGCTCAGCAAATACGTGAAACGGGGAATCGCACACAGAGGCAGACAGACCGAGTGAATTCCCTACTAACGCAACAGCCGAATCAAGCAGGGTAGACTCAGAGGCGGACAATAAGGTGCTCAGGGCCACAAAAGACATCTCCTTAGCGTCGTTGAATACAAGCCCAAATGCCTGGCAGGAGCACTTTCTGGAAACATGGCTCTGGGAGCAAAAGGAAACACACGATCCGGAGAGGAGATGACATACAATTACGGTACGGGCGGCGGTGGGTAGAACCTGCGGATCATAACTGATGTGATGGAGTTTGAGAAGGGATAGGAGGGACGGGAGATCCATGGTGAAAATGTTTTCCTCGACACGAGGGGACATTAGGGAAATAGACATCAAATCAAGGGGATCAGGAATTCTCGGCGGGGCAGAGGTCCCGACTCGGGAGGTGGATTGGGGTGGGCGACGGTTATATAAACGGGTTTGTACAGAATCAATGGGATGACAAGCAACGTAAACAGGTTCAGTTTCAGTATTTTCAGTTTCAGTTTCAGATGGGGTATCAAGATGCCGGGCTAAAGGAGACGGTTAGAACCCATAAACCACTGGAATCAAGGCACATACGAGGGTGAGGTACACTGGAAGCGGCCGAATGAGGTCGACTGTGGCCCGGCGGCGAACGTACTGGCGGAGCGGGTGAGAACGAGTGCAACGAAAAATGAAATTGCGTACCATTGGGGTTGGGTGGGAAAGTTCTGGGCATGTAGTACGATGGAGTGGCTGGGCAAAGTCAACGACGATCATCAAATACAGTGGAAGACGTACGGAATTGAGGATGAGCATATGCGCAATACGTAGTGGGCGCTGGGTGGGGGGACACTAAGGGGACGAGATGGGTGTCGACAAAGGTCATCAACGGCACGGGAGAAAGGAACGTGCCATATTGAGAGATCGGATTGGCATAATAAGGAATAGAGGTTGGGCAATGGTGTCGTGGATCGATAAAGGTAGCTGGGGCGGGAGGTACCGACGGCGGAGGGAGATCTGGGCAGAGTCAAAATGATTCAGGTGAGATCGAGGGTGCGCACGGTATGAGAAGAACGTCCAAGCATCGAATCGGGAGTTAAGACGAAAGCCGGAGTGCAGGAGGGAATCGCGCAAAAAGGCAGCCCAGTCATACCCGAGAACTACGTCGAAAGTCAATTGGGGCCCCAGCGAGCAAGGTAACTAGTTGAACGTGGCTGGCCAAGCCGAGTGGCGAAGGAGGGTGACAGCAAGGTGCGAGGTACGCTTGCAAACGTGAAGGTTGTTGCGGCTATACCGTCGACGGTGAGAGACATGAGGGAGAAGAGAGGGGAGAATGTAGGGATGGACACAGGGAATATAAGGGGACGTGGATAGGGGAGAGTGAAGGTAGAAGCGGACCAGGGGCAGTGGAATGGTGAGATTTGAAATGCAGCCGAGCGGCGCGAGGTCCAATTTGAAATCTGCCGAACGGCCCGATGTCGTATTTGATTAAATGCCGGAAAAGCCGGATGAGAATTACCAAATTAGGCGATGCCGAAGGCGGAGGGAAGGCGATTTTGACGTAAATTCAAACATGCGCAAGCAACCAAATATTTGTTCGTCAAAACGCCCGCATAGTTGATCGGAGAAAATGCTGTGGCAAACGGCCACAAAAACCCACTACTAAAGATAGCGGGAATCATCTAACATCGGCGGGTTTCAAGACTTTTCTTGGTCGTCGTGATGAAGAAAACTCATTATCACTCTCATAGCATACTCACTACTGTACTCGTCCCCCCGCTCTCGCTTCCTTCCACGACCTCATTCCATACTCGCTAGATACCATCATGTCACACGTAAAAGTGCCACATGGGCCCCAAGGGGCCCGCGCGCACTATAATTGATCTTGAAATGGAATGAAATGAGAAGGCATTCACGATTTTCTAATGATTTCTAGCCTTTCCACGGTCGTAAATCCCGTTTTCTCGTCCAAGTGCTGGGATTTTCGGATCAGGCCGCCTCCACCGACGAGCTCAATGTCTGTGGCACCGGTTCGACTGGAGAAGACTTATATCCTCACCACCGAACTGCTTCACGTAAGCCTTCTGTACTATTACCCTTGAAAAAACGATTTATGCAACACACCATCCGTCGTGGATGGCCAATTGTCGTCATCGGAAGTGCTTTCATAAGAATAATGCGGCTTGTTGCCTGGGCCGACAGTGGAGATTCCCAAGCACCGTTGTCTGTAACATCTACCACCTTCAGTCTTGCAGTCTAGGCTGACGATAGTTTCTTCCAGCGTGGATGGAGGCCATTCATTGTGTGTCGAGTCCTCCGAAATTCACCGTTAAATTTGATCAGTGCGGAAGCACCATCAGATTATGTTGAGTCATACGGAATTAGTTAGGATGCTAGGGTAACAGTGACAAGACATTTAGGAAATTCGACGGTCCGATTATCTCGCCCGGTTATTTGAGGAGCGGCGACGGAACTTGGATGAGGAGATTGGTTGTGGCGGCGGCGCTGATGCTTGGTACTGCAACAGCGAGGCCCACAACCTTCTTCTTCATCGCGGCGGGGCTGAGTTTCGAGTCGGAGAGGAGAGTTGCTACGAGGCCGGATGTGTGTGCTGTCGCTTCGGATGTGCCTGAGCCTGAGATAAACCCCTGAAAACAGGATTAATGGGTTGAATTCTTTCGGTATATGTGAGCCTCACGGTAGGATTATTGAACGCAGTGGTCTGGATGTCGTTACCCGGCGCGAAAACAGTGAGGCAAGCACCGAAGTTCGACGAAAACGCCTTCTCATCTTCAATGCCGACGTTTCCAACCGTGATTGGGCCGTCTACGGATGTTCTGGTCAGCGTTGAATCTCTGGGCGTGTACGTTGGAACTCGCCGCCAGTTCCAATCCGTGTGGCACATTGGTTACTACCGCCATTTCCAGCAGAGTTTACAACGTGCATTCCCTGGCCAATGACCTGTGTATGACGAGTGAGCATGAAATGGAGTAATCTCATCGCGTGTACAACTTACGCTCGTTATCATTTCCGGGAGTCCGTCGCCTAGGTCTTTGCGCATGGTTACCGAGATATTGATCACACCGCCCGCGCCTTTCGCATCCGTCACCGCGAAGGCCAACCCGGCCATGATATCGAGCTGTGTGATGGCGCCAGTAGCACCAGCTTTGACCGGGATGATATTCGCGAATTTTGCAACACCACATGTCTGCCCAGCGATTATACCCGCCATTTTCGTCTGTCGAGTCTCAATTAACGCCGAAAGTGTGAAAGGGAAATGACCTGCTTACCCCGTGACCATTGCTATCGGTGGTATCGTCGATATTCGCTGCACCGGTTGCTACATTTGCCCCGCGGCGCCGAACGATGCGCCCCGTTAAATCGCTGTGGTCGTTGACGCCGGTGTCGATGATGTATACCTGAACATATTCGATTTATATGCAAGGCAACTATACAAACCAGACTCACGTTGACGCCCTTGCCTGCGTTTCGGATATTGGTGAAGGGCCAGTTCCGAGTATTACGATTCCTGGCAGTCGCCGGTGCATTCGCACTGAAGTCTTCCTCTGAGATGGCCGTGGTAACAGTCTTTTTCTTGGTATTGAGACGTGCAAGACTCCTGTATCGGTGACGACAATGTTAGGGCACGAGAGCTGAAGCGGATAGAAACAATCGCACCAACTATTCGTCTGCGTAGTGTCAAACGAAAATGCCCGCTTCGTCAAGTTCCCCGCGGGGGTGACCGGTATCGGTGAATCAACCTCGATAAGCGTATTCGAGACGACGCTCTTGACCTCGGGCGACTTCTTCAGCGCGGCGAGGACGGAAGGCCCAAAGATCCCGCCGTAGAGGGAAAGCTTGGCAACGGCGGGGCTATCCAGTGTGATTTTGGATTTTGTACGATCGCATTTCGCGCCTTGGGTTATCAGAGTCTTGACACTGGCGATGTGCTTTGCGTAGTTCACGCCGGGTTTGAGGTGCACGATGAATTGATCCGGAACTTTGTCGCCGACTGTCCGCGGTTGTTTCGTTTTCGTTAACGTTGGCTTTACACAGGCAAGTGCACTGGCAGACGGTGCCGCGGACGCCTACGGAACTAATCATCAGACCAGGATTTAATGGGAGCTTGACTTTGACTGACCGCTGATTTGGTTGGAAGTTTCTTCGATGCAGAGGCTTTGACGGGGGGCTTCTGCGAATGTTGAATGGGGGACGTCAACAGAAAAGGGAATAAATTACTGTTGGGGCCTTTCCAACTGGAGCTTTCGTGATGGGGGCTTTACCAGCTGGGGGTTTTGCCTATGACACCCCGGCGTCAGATCGATGGGGAATATACATATTTCGACTCACCGCAGGCTTAGTTGGCACTTTCTTCGACGGGGATGATTTGACAGGGGGTTTCTACGAATTAAATTGGTTTCATAAGACGTGGAGACCAGGGTATGTGGACATACGGCGGGCGGCTTCACAACCGGTGGCTTGGAGACTGGTGCCTTCTTACCCGGAGGCTTCAAGGAGGGGAAATCAGAATGATGATTAGTTGGCTACTAGGTGGACGCACTGTTGGTTTCTTGGGAACTTTCTTAGTCGCGGCTGATTTCTGAGAGTGGTGGATGAGGCCCAGAGAGAATATGGAGGAACCGGAATCAACACACAACAGGAGGCTTAGGCTTCACAGTAGGAGCCTTAGCGACGGGCGGTTTCTTCGAACTAACCGCAGCCTTTGCCGGTCTGGCGACCTGAGAAGAGCGATTGGGAAAGAGAGACCACGAGTGTGGGGGCGGACATACCGGTTTTGCAGTCGTCGGTGCTTTCTTGGGTGGTGGGGGAGGTTTCACAACCGGTGCTTTGGGTATAGTAGGCTTCACAGTTGGAGCTTTCGGTTTGGACACCGCCTTTGCCTTTGCCTTCGTGGCCCGAGCCTCTGCAGTTGGCGCATCCAACACCGCCTGCGTCGGGAAATATTGTCAGTGGGCGGCCAGGTGGACACAAATGAAACCTCACAGCCAGGACAGTCGAACACAATGCTAGATATACAAGGACCATCATCCATGAGTGAGCGCGTCCAGAGAACATGGTCGTTATAAGCAGTGATAAACGCGGAAAGAAATGGTGGGCGAGAGTAAGAAAAAGGCAACTAGGGCGAAATGAAAAGGCGGAAACCAGTCCGCAAGTGGCCGATCCTCACGAAAGTGAAAAGGGAAATAGAAGGAGGCAAAGCTGAGGAGTGTCGACCCCGAGTTTATATATGATTCGGCCAAGTGCGAGGCGCACTGTGGGGGGCAGTGCGGAACCGGAAATCCGTTTCCAAGTGGGATCATCATGCGAAACTACCGGCGTTACCGCTCAGTGAACTCGTTATGAGACAGCCAAGGATGTGCAGGGCTGTGCAAATTAGTTCTGATTAAGTAGCTGTCAGAGGTGTGGCGTGGGATATATGCGTGCGCGGCGCTGGGCGGCGGAAGTAGGTGGGTTGACACGGCCAGGAGGAAGGACCACGAATTGGATAAGGGCGGCGGGAGAGGTTGGTCTTTTACGCATCGACCGAAGCTTTCCTCTTCCAAGTACCTGGGATCTAACCCGGGGATCCGCTGACAAGCGGATCGACATGAAAGGGGGAATGAATCTATCAGTCCGTGAAACCCCGGCGGACCTTCCGACTCACTTATAAAGACCTCGGCCCAAATTTAACGCCACCGATATGAGCACCGACCCAATTCCAGGCTCCCCCGTCCCTAACCAGTTTACCATCACCCTCCACGCCTCGGCGGACTTCGACGCGCACGTCGCGGCGCTGCTGGACGTTATCAAGGCTGCGAACGCATCGGGGGTGAAGAGCGACAAGCCCTACGTCGTGTCGCGGATTACCCTTAATGTCAAGGTGGCCACGGGTCTGCCGTTGTATGGAGGAATCTTCAGCGAGAGTGTGTTGCAATGGATAAAGGACCAGGAGGCGGTGGAGAGGGTCGCAGCCAACGTATATTCTGAGCTCGATTGATGGATGTATTCAAGTGGTGTGATCGTTGCTCAGTGTATCAATACTGGCTTGGCATGTCTTACTTGGCACGATAGATCGAGGTTACACCGATCCCAGGGTGAGGCTGGGCGTGCGCAGCAGCGGTGATCCGGCGGGGCGGTCATCATGAGATATATGCAATGCTGATGTGGATAAATCCCCCTGTTTTAAATATTCTAAATACACTTAGTTGTGCTTCCTCGGCAGGTTTTATTGACCGGAAACTACAAATTGAAATTAGCGTTTCTTGTCCGCCACATAAACTCATCGCGGATGATCCCACGGCCTCCCCGAGGATCAAGACGTACTTTTGATCGGGTTGAGATTGCCGGGACAATCTTCGCACAGGAATGTGAGCTTGTGCTCGCAAGTTCCAACCGGAGTGACGGAGGGATACGGAGTGGACTTCGGATCACCTCGGCAACCAAATTTGGATGCTGATGTTAGCACAGTGTGAGCTGAGTGTCAGCACGCACATCGTAATCGCGCTTGTTGCCCACTTCGACTTTCCTTTCATTTTTCGCTTCAGGCTTGGTTTATCTCCTTGTCCATCCCAATCGTGCATGAAGCGCATCGCCTTAGGAGAACATGTGGGTCGAATACGACTCAACGAAATTGACGCCGCGATGGCTTGGCAACAGACCGACCACATGGACCATTAGACGCAGAATACCTGAGCCTGAACCGCGGCAACGTTCACCTGGCTGGGAATTTTATTGGACGCGTTCGAACACGTTCGAACGCCGAACCTCTTAGGGGTATTGTATGTTCACCTTTCGGCCGAAAAATGGTGTCAAACATGGCATCCACGGCACGTTTCGAAATACGCGAGTCGGAGGACACCAAAAGAGTTTAAATGGCAGGCAAAACCCGACGGACGGAGTGATTGGCGACAGCACTCGCTGACATAATACACGCGCCTTGCTCCCGATTCCCTCTGCGTCGAGCCTAAACAGGCTCTCTTGGCATGAGACCCACCAGCACTGTCTTCTGAGCTGCATAGGTCTTCAACGACGGCTCAAACTCGTCGCATCGAATGATGATTTGATTAATTTTGGACCGCGGCAAAAATTGTGTTCGGTTCGGCGTTCGGACGCCCTTGAACGTAGAACCGAACGCCTTGAACCTGGACGTCCGGTTCAGGTTCGGGGTTCAGCATTTGTTTCTTCCTTATTGTACATCTGGTGGTCATACTCATGTCACTTCAATCCACTCAATAAATCCCATTCAGAAACTCAACCTCGCCCTCCTGCCCTTGCGTAATCTTGGCCAAATCCTTCTTTGACACCTTGTACTCGAACTCCTGGAGTGCTTTGAGTCGGGGGTGCTTCGGAGCATGAAGGCTTGTGATAACGTTCTCGTGAGGTTCTTACGCATTCTATCGGGTCGTCCCCTAATCTCTTGATTGGTTGAGTTGTAGCGCATTGATGAACGGGCTGACTAGATCCTTCTCTACGAACTGTCGGCCATCACACGGAGATGTTCATTAGCCTGGTTGCGCAGGAGCCATTGGAGCCATATGATGGCATTTTTGCGGTGCGCAACTGGATGGCTCCACAGCCAAAATCAGGCCAAAATCTGACGTCAATGGCTTTGTGGAGCCATTCACCCGCCAAATTTGCGCACGCCCCACGAGCCATCAAATGGCTCCAATGGCTTCTGCGCAAGCTCTCTATTTCAGAGTGTTTCTGATTTATCCTGCCCCTCGGATTCGGAACTCCACCTCTCTTGAAGATTCACCCATAGACAAACCTTCGGGTAAAATATAGTTCTAGCAGCAAGCAACACCGTCGTATACATAGATGGGCGATTATATTTCTAGACGCTAATAATATGTGGTCCAAAATGCGCTCATTCTGAAAGCTCTGAAGGTGGTACGATTCCCTGCCGCTCAAATGAATCGGAGAACAGCGCCCGCATATCTACAACAGTATTTTGGTTTGGCCCGAAAACTCCGTCGTCCTGGATGTCACCCCTGCGAAACATCAGTTCGACGTTGAGAGTCAGCAGCGGTATCGACCGGTGCGCACCAATGGAACGAGTGGAATGAATCAACCTCGTAGCCGTCCGCCCATAGGTCACGCACAAATGTGGTGTTACACGGCGGGGGAAGGTTCCACCAGTGGTCCACCCATGCTATCTCCTGCCCTTCGGGTACGATCAGATGGAGCGTCGTGGGGAGCGCCTACCGCATACAGACCGTCAGCGCGGGACTAAGATCGCAGCGGAGAGGAACGTACGATCTCCAGGAAGCAGTCCGTCTGCAGAAATGTCCCAAGAACGTCGAGCAAATCTGCGTGCAGCTGCCCCGGAACGTACATCGTGTCCGCGGAGCCGCCTATGAGGTGCCCGGGCATGCCGACGAGGTCCTCGATCCGTGCCCGCATCTGCGGCGGCACGCGGTCGTAGGCGGGTATGCACACCTCCAGGCCTACGTGCTTCTCCCTGCCCAGATGCGCTCGTCAGTGTCACATATCCGTGCAGCGCGAGAGATGCGGCTTACCCCCACCTAGCGGGATGTCAGTCGGCGCACGCATAGCTAAGAGAGTCTACGCACCACCACGTCCATCCAGCGCCCCACGCGCCGGCTTCGTGCGCGTACTCGCGCGGTGAGCGCTGCGCGATCTTCGCGGGTGGCGGGTGCTTCATTACGCCCGCGGGATTAGGCACGTAGTGCTGCGCAAACGGACTATGATACCAGATGCGGTCTTGCGGGAATTGCATGAGGCGCGGGACATTCAGCAGCGTGTCGAACGGCGCCCATAGGTAGCCCGCGTAGCAGGGGTTGTCTTTCACCACCGTGTAAAACATGTGGTGAGCCTGTAGAATTTTTCAGCGGACTGGCATGTGACTGGATGGAAGAGGGGTTGCACCATGCGCCCACCCATTTTGAACCAGTCGGCATCGAAGTCCTCGTATGAGTGATATGAGTCGAGCACGACGTCGTACGAATGCATGAACCCGCGGTCCTCGCGACTCGCTGGTCCAATAAACAATATCTGTCTACCTATAGTTCATTTTCGTAATGTATGAAGGGCACAGGCGACGTACATTTGGGAAATATGGGGAGTAGACCTCGCGGTAGCCATCGAGATTAATATCGTAGCGGTCATGGCTGAAGAACACGACGAGCAGCACATCATCGAATGCGTGGAAGTCAGGGCGCGTGCCTGGGCCAACGTACACAGATGACGACGGGAGCGGGCGGCGCACGCACGACGTGTTCTGCGTGAGGTTGTATGTAGGGTCAAACTGGTGCGGCATGAGTCGCTCGGGCGCGCCGGTTGCGTTGCTCCACACAAACGGCGCGGGGTAAGGGATGGGCTTGGGGGGATTGAAAGCGAGCATCACGAGGAGCAGCGCGAAGGTGAGGCCCACGGGCATTAGTTTGCGGCGCGGCCGGAAGAAGGCGGACGTAGTCATCGATGCGGGTGACCCTGCGGGGCTGTCGATCAGGTAGGAGAGCGCGGCGTATAGAGCGAGCGCTGAAGCGAGCCACTGGACGTTGGTGAACGAAACTGTCGTCCAAAAGACGGTGTGTGAGAACGGAGGGATGAGCGAGGCGGAAAGCAGAGTGATGACGCTGAGAGTGAATGCGAATGTCCCTGGGATATGAGTTATTAAGACGGAAGGGAGAATGTGGGCGGTGCACGCACGGCGGAGGATGGCTAGCCAACAATACGGAGTCCCAGGATCACGCCCGAAGCGATGAGATCCCGGGGATGGGGATTCGGAGGTATGATTTGAGGATAGGGAGCTGAGGATAGGACGGCTGAGATGACGTATCCCGCGAGACAGGTGCTGAAAAGTACGAGGTTCATTTTGTGGAACGAAACATCGCGCATCGTTTGGTAGACCTGGCTTCGATTAAAGATTGCAATTGGAGATGGTGCGATGCTTACCGTGGATGTAGCAACCAAAATGAAGGAGCTCAGAGCACAGCCGAGGAGCAGTAAGGCGTACGTCGCCAGGCTGTACTGCGGGACCTTTATGACGCGATGCACGACGCAGACCGCTGAAATCTGAGCGGTATACAGTCACTTGTTTGACGTAGGAAGCCGGAGGGGGATCTGTGACGCACCTGCAGGAGGGCACTCGTCCAATGCCTCAGTGGGGTCGTCCTCGCCACCAAGATATAGGTATGTAGACCGACGAACAGGATTACGAGAGAATCGGCGCTGTCGAGCGTGGCATGGTTCGCGTACTGCGGGCGGGATACAGTCTAGATGCAGAGGAGGAGTGAGATGATGAATAAACAGTATAATACTTGGGACATAACAATTGGTATCGCAGAAGATACAGGCATGCGAGTGGTCCCAAGGTAAGGTATAGATGCCGCGTCGGTCGATGAGGCAACGGCTCATTGTCTGAATGGTCAGGAGCGTGCACCTCCAGCTCGTCCGACGAGGTGGAGTAAAAAGGGAGAGTCTCGTCCAGTGAGACAGATACGTAGGACGACCCGGGGATTTTTAGTGCCTTGGCATCGCGGTAGAGGAAGGCGAGGGTAACGATACACTTTGCGAGTTCGAGCCCCACGGACGTGAGCGGTGGGGGCTCATGCCGGCTGGGATGCGTGAGGTCCTTGAAGCCAGTTTTCACGACGCCCTGGACGGTCTGAATTAGCACGAGAGATGCCTGTGGGAGTTGGTAAAAATATGCCCCAATCCTCTGAAAGTGGCACGAACGAGGTGAGAGATCGGGCATCCGAAGAGTTCGCGAGTCCATAGCGATGCGAAAATGGGACTGTAGGGGAGCGAATTCATGGTCTGGGTCAACAAGGAGTTGAGGCGGAACTGTTTAGAAAACTGTGTAGATAAAGATTTCACTAAGCGACGTGCCAGTGGACGTGATGCGGATCAATCTGCATTCTTCCCGCGTCACTCAAGAAGGCAGAACGCCCTCGCAACCACGCGTCAAACTATGATCTGCAAGAATATGCGCGCCGTCTCTATCACAACAGTCGTAATAATCTGAATCGTATGATACCAACCCCACTCGGCAGCATTCACTGCTAATTCTGCAGACTAGGATTCTGAGGCTCTGTCATGATTGATCTGAAAGAACATGTAAGTCGTCTCTGCCCGAACAGTCGTAATACCAATAAGCTGAATCATCTGATACCAATCCCACTCAGCAGTATTCAGTGGGAGCTCTGCAGACTTGAAATTGAGGGCGTATGCTCAATTCGGCATAACCGGCCGCCCTATAATTCGATTACGCGCGGATATCACAATCGTCCTCAAAAAAGGGAGTATTCAGAGGCTCTGTTATGATACTTAGATCTCAAAAAACACATGTGAGTCGTCTCCGTCCAAACACTTATAACCATCTGAATCTCATGATAACACTCCCATGGGCAGCATTCACTGGCAGTTCCCCAGACTTTTAATTAAACACCTATATTCAACTCGGGACCCGGCTGCGCTATAATGCGGATATCGCCATCCCAGCGGCTCTGTTGTTATTGATCTCAAAGAACGGAATGTGAGTCTTCTCCGCCAGAACAGTCGCAATGATCTGAATCTCATCCACTATAATTGGATTGTGTGCGGATATCGCCATTCGCAGCGGCTGCATTATGATTCTCGATCTCAAAGAACTGGATGCGAGTTGTCTGTGCATATTCTCAGTTCAAACACTCGTAATGATGGGCTGAGTCGGTTAGATATATTAGGGACAGTCAGAGTAACGGCTTTGAGGCAGTTCTGACAGTCAGTTCTGATGGCTGTTCTGGATTTTAATAAGCGTGAGAAAACCGTCGAGAACCGGAACCGCCTTCGAAATGCAGAACCTCCTCTGGAGGAAGTTTTACAACGGTTCTCGCAGGCGGTCCGGTTTTCAGTCAGTAATCTTTACTTTCACTACAATTTGCTTTGTGACTAATCTGATGCGCCTTTCCTCTCCCGACTCGTCCACTCCTTTCGAGTCCGCCGTCAGGCTATCATCTGGCAATGTGAAGCAAGTCTAAGCGGGCTGCCGCCGTCTCGCAACAAGCCAAGGATGCTGCCAGCATTGCAGCTAAGGAAGCTCGAGAAACGGACAAGAAACCACCCCCAAAAAAGAGAGGCCGCTCCCCGAAAAGTAAGACCGTGGCAGTGCCAGCGCAGGAGCTTGATGGACTGGATGCTACAGATACAGCGGCAGGTGCTCAGGCAGAAGAAATAGACAATGTTATCATCGAGTGCGTACGCACCACATATCAATTTCTACATCACTCACTTACATATCAAGTTGGACCACCAACCTTACTAAGACTTAGTCAGATGAGGACATCCGCGATGGCCTTTTTCCTGGCGCCGGGGGCATCAGACTGTCCAGTGGGAAGCCGAAGGCTCACTATTATTACAAGCTGGCTGAGATTTGTTTTGCCGACCATCCCGAGTACCACCAGGAGGTGTTTGCTGTCAAGCCTGAGTACAAGGCAGTCCAGATCACACAGCAGAGGAAGCTCTGGACCGAAAAGTCAAGAATAAAATCAAAGAGTATGTGCGCGGCCACAGAGTTTAGAGCTGGAGACTCATATACTGTCAGATTGGTCACCAAAACCTGCGAGAACGTAACCGAGATGGCCGTGGATGGGCGAGACTGGCGCTGGAATCACGAGCACCGACCAAGTTATCCCTGGGACTGTATTTGCGACCAAGTGGGGTGAGTTTCATCCTCTCATCGGAGAGTGGTGCACGTCCTAACGTGGTACAGATCTGATGATAAACGAGTCTCCTTGGTACCTCCGCATGCGGACCTTGATTGTGGCAAGATCAAACATAACACCCGTTGGGCTCGGCAATAGTGACGCCGACTTCGACACTTCCTTGCTTATCCCTCCCGGGTCTTCCCACGACAACGACGAGACTTCGAGCGGGCGAGAAGACACAGGTGACTTGTCTGACGGGCTTTCAGAGCCAGAGGTGGTCATCCTCGATGATGCCTCGGAGAGCGACGATGACATCCTCGCTGGTCCCACTCTCGTGACGGCCGGTAAACGTAAGCGTGGGGAAGATAAGCGCCTGCGGGGCACTGTTCCAGGGAAGCCTGCGGGGAAGAAGACGAAGCCACAGCCCGCCATTTCTGTTCCCGCTACGCCAGCCGCACCGACGTCGAAGAAGGCTACGAACGTGAAGGACAGGTTCTCAGCGACCACACGCCCGGCTCCGGCGGAAACGAAGAGAGACAGGCGGCGAAGATGGATTTAGTCCGCCTGAAGATGGAGCAGGATCACTAGTTCCGCATGGCGCAGTTCAGTCACAGCAAGGGGGGGGCAGGGCCGAGCTCGTTTCCAAACAGCAGCTCTCACCATGACGGCAGTCCATTCCTGTCTCTCTTCGATGATCTAACGCTTCCGACACCATCCGCTGCCAGCTGGTGGTTCTCCCGGGCCGTCATCATACGGATGCTTTGGAGGTTTCCCTGACCAGTCTTATCCATAGCAGCAAATCACTGGGTGTTCCCGTTTCCGCGAAGGCATCCGCTGGCGATGAATTTTCTGCAGACTTGGATTACATAATGATGATGTCACTTTTGGGCAATATTCTCGTAGTTTAGACTGTTTAATGCCCAAAATAATGTCATCTATCTAAATCGCCATTCCTCTGCGCGCCTTTATGCTTCTCGAGCCCTCCGCTTTTCCTTGGCACGGAACAACTTCGCCTTCAAAGCCTCCCAGAAGCGCTTGTCGTTGTTGTCACGGCCGCGCAGTGGTGGACCGGCGACTCCAATGTTCCCATCCGAGTCGTCATCACTGGATAAACCTTCTGCAATGAATGGGTCAGGGTTGTCCGAGTCAGCATCTCCCCCACGCTCTCTCCCCTCGCACTCCATGGCAAATGAATGGATACCGATACATGCAGATACCCAGTATGTCACAATCTTGTAGCTTGTTTCGTCCGAAATATCAACCCGGAGATGTATCAGGGAATGGAATCGACCCTTCAAGAAATCGATTGCATGTTCCGATCGGATGCGAAGGATTGAGAGGTGATTATTGAATGTCTCATTATCCGGCCCAAGGCTGACAGGCTTGTTGTAGGGAGCGGCAAGCCAGTCATTCAGCTGATAAGACAGTAAATAATCTGAAGGCATTGGATTCAAAATACAAATTGACCGTGTAAGCAGAGTCAGCCCAAATCCATTCGCCATCGGGAAAGAGATTACCGTGTTCCTGAAACATATGTGTCTCCTTAAAAGCCAACGAATCGTGGGTGCTTCCGGTGCGTCCATAACTGAAGTCGATTATTTTGAGGTTGAGAAGATTCGTGATCTGTCAACCGGTCAGAACTCAAGCCAAATAAACCACTGTATGTGTCCCTACCTGGATATTCAAGGAATAGTTACATTTCCTATCGAAGTAGCTTTCCCAGTACCAAGCCGGGCACTCCTCCAGGGGAATCAAGGTGCCGTCGACGAAGCACCTTCTGTTCCGCCACGCTTTACACAAGTGGTGATAGACCCACTGCTTGGCTTGGGTCTTTTCTAGCGCAGTGGGCATGCGGACAGCTGTCTGCACTCGAGGCCACCGTCGCCGCTTCCTGACGCTATCGGTCGTCCTTACGGCTGCACCCCACCTCCAGCGCGCCATCCGGCATCTCACCCTCCTCGTACGGCCCGCGATTCTGGAACCCATCTCGCAGATCCGCTTCTCAGGGCTGGAAAACCTCCGCCCGCCTCGATATCAATGTTATGCCCTTAAAAGAAGGGCTATCTCAGCTCTCGCGCGATTTCGTCGGAGTCCCCTCGCTCCGCGAGCTAGCGCTCAATTCCGCGCGGGTGCCGGACATACACTACATTGGGGCCCTATTCGCGAGCGACACCCCACATCTAAAGGTACTGAGCATTGCTGTTGATCCCGTCGCGGTCTTTTCCACCGCGTCTGCATCGCTTCCCCGACAAGAATACGCCCAGATCAAGGAGCTGAAGCTCACTCATAGTAAGAGAGGAGGGCTCGCAGAGTGGCTAGTCTCTCCCGCATCCCCGGTTTATTTCACCGCCCTCGTCGGTGTCGAGATCAACTCTTGGGAGAACCGCGCGTTGGTCCAGCTCCTGCGTTCCGCATGCCCGAGCACACAGCGGTTGCAGATATTCGGCTGTGAGCTCTCTTCATCTCCCCCTCTGCCTGATATGTGCTGATGTGAAGCAAGCAATCGCGTGCAGAGAATTGTGCTGCACGTCGCATTACATAGCCATTATACAGCCCGCCAATGGACCGTGAAGCCGATCATCGATGCCCTCGCCGCCGACGCCCCAATGAGCGCTTTGCAGGCGGTGGAGGCCCGCATGGAGGGCCCGGTTGATGATGACTTTAGGTTGGACTTGGACTCCATCCGATCCTATTTTTCAAATATGGGGGCGAAAGGTTTGCTTGTAGTGACGGACTACAGAGGTGCGGGTCTAGAACGTACATGTCATAATTCTCACCCGTCTCAATACGCTGTCAGATCTGAGATCCCCCTAGGTCGAGTGTGGTCCTTGCAGGGGTGGAGATGAATTCGGACGCCCTGCATTAGGCTGATGCAACTCTCATCGCGTCAGTTTAAATCGTTCATTTGGCCTGTAAGCTGGTTCCAAGTCCTTGCACGCGTCTGCAGCGGCATGTACTGTCCTTCAACTATCTGGATCAAATCACGAAAGCACCTTGAAAGCACCCGCAATAGCAGCCCTTGCACGGATTATTGGCTGGAGAATTCGTTATATTATAGGTGCATATACTTAGTCTCGTCCATAGACCGTCTTTCATTGTTGTCCTTCACGGTGAGCTTCAAAGCGAAGTTACATCTCGTACCATCAGAACCCCTTGGATTTCTCTGGCCAATTGAATGAGCACTGTGTTCTTGCTTAAATAATATATGGTATTAACCGGTCGGGCTCAGTCCACAGAAAGCCGGTTGACTCGTGACTTTCACGAAATGCGTGGTTCAGAGGATTCTATGAACTCATGAATCCCATGATTCAGTCTCACGGTCTCGGAATCCGCCGTGTCTGCGGCGAAACTTAGAATCCACCAAATACTCAGAGTCCACTGTGCGTGGATGGATTTCGTGGCAGAGGCACAGGTCGGTCGAATCGTCGATACTTCAAGCTCGTAAGAATTCAAAAGCCGAGACTTGACCACGTGGTGCATATCACGTGCCGGGCGCGCACGGACCACCCACGAAAAAGTATAAGGAGCCCAGCCCAACTAAATCGTTTCTCTAGATACATACTCATCAGGATCTTTTTATAGAAACTGACCGAGTCTCGCATTTTTACAAATGCCGCATCCTTCAAATCCACTCGATGACTTCCGCGCTCACTCGTGTAACCGAGAACATGGCCCCGCGTGAGCGGGGTCTCGAGGACGTTTGATCTCGCCAACGCTTGTGCTCGCAAGAGCTTCGCGTTGCGATATCACCGAGTCGAGCGTTTGTCTGATGGATTTCTTAGACTACTTTTTTGTATTGCTTTCGGATTGCATTGTATAGATCTCAGGGTCTCCTCCCTATTCCTTCGCTTGCGTACGGATCCATCAGGAGTCTTTTCGAGTCTGTCCGGCGGCAACATAAAATCGTTAGAGAGCCCGATTCATGCGCTAAACCAGTATTCATTTTTTCCAAGGGTCGATTCAGATCAACCATTTTACCTTGAACGTGCTGCGCATTTCAGTGATTGGTCATCCTTGGAATCAATGAGCGTCGACGCGTGCATGACCGGCCGTATCTTCCCAAGTTATCACAGGTACGTATTCAAGTTCATCTCACTTGAACGAGGGCGGCGAAAATAATTATTGTGCCGGACACGCACGCGATGTGTGCGTATGTTTGCGCATTCGGTTTCCGGGGATCTGAACCGTGGCCGGCGATCTAGGCATTTTCTCCTCGCTGTTCCCCGCCCCCACGTTCTCTGCGTCCACCGTTCCCTTTACACTCGCTCCTTACCATGCTCCTCCCCCTCCCCGCCTCCGCCGTCCTCCTCGCCCTTGTCGTCCTTGCGGAGGCCTCGTCCCTTAGCCACGGCACCCACGGCCACCTCGCCAACATACATCGTCGCCATTCGCCCGCCGTCCTTCCCAAGGCGTCGCTGAAGCGCCGCTCGTGCAGCGCGCCTACTATCTCTAGCAGCGTCTCCGTCGCGGCCCCAAGTCTCGTCGTAGTCGAGGCACCCGCTGCGCCACCCAACTCTGACGGTGTCGCTGCAGGCGACTTCAAGGCCACCAAGCCCGCTGAATGGCCCACCGCCACACAGGCTGGCGCCGCGCCCACCTCCACCGTCGCCAGTGCGCACGACCCGTACCTCGAGGAGCTCTCGAAGGCGCTCGACAACTCTGCGAATCCGCTCTTTACCGCAATACACACGGGCGACATGACCTGGTAGTGAGTCTCCTTCATATCCCTCATTTCTTTGCTTCTGGATTCCCCGCACTCCCACCCCCTTTTCTGTCTTTCACTCTGCGGCGATTCTCCGCCGTGTTGCATGACACCCGCCGCACGCTGTGATCTGATATCTCCACCTCCTCTCATTCAGCGCACAAAGCCTCGGCGCCTGCGGCGACGTCTACGACGACACCTCCTTTACCGCCGCCGTCTCGCATCTCATGTTCGACGCCTGGCCCGGCTCCTCTACCATCTCGCAGAACCGGTTCGTCCTCTCACTCCTTTCCTCCTCCGGACTCCTCGCTAACTGCCACACCACAGGAACCCCATCTGTGGCCCCTTCGTCCCCGGTCGCACCGCGCTCTCCATGGCCGGCGTCATGGTTCCTGCCGTCTCCTCCTCCGTCGCGGGCTACGCCCAGCTCGGCGGCGACGGCCTCCTCAACTGCGTCGGCACCCTCAGCCCCATCGTCCGCTGCCACGTCCCGCTCACCGCGACCGTCACGCACGGCGGGAAGAGCATCCAAGTGAAGATCGTGGACCGGTGCACGAAGTGCGAGGTGGATGATATTGATTTGACGCCCGCGGCGTATGCGGCGCTCGCGGATCCGGGGTTGGGGCGCACGAGTGTTACGTGGAAGTTTGATAGCTGGTAGCGGGCGGCTGCTTCGCCTTGTAATATTGGTTCGTGGTCGCATCTATCCATTATCGCGGATCCATCCTTGTTTAATAAGTACAGTAACCTGCGAATTGCCAGACAGCATTTGTTGTTTTATCAGGATCAATCTGGGGCACACATCTCTGAGATACTGTGATCTCGCGCTCGGCCCACCATTCAGTCTAAGAGGGTACTTCGTCCCGACGAAGCTCCCAGTGCGAGCTCGAGAACGGGGGGAGTATAATAATCCTCAGACGCAGGTGAGCTCCGTCTGCCCCGCCTCGAAAAAATAAAACATGTTATGATATTCGCAGAAAACTGTGTAACAACCAATGACATTAAGTACATGAATCCGGACGCATCAAAGTATCGCGGTTGTCTCGAAGATGCACCTATATGACTCCGGTGAGCACCGAGATTACACTCCGTTTATTATATGAGCCAGGCTTACTTGAACGACGAGATGTTGTCATTGAACGCCGTAGTCCCAAGGTGGGCAACACCGGGGGCGCGCACGGGGCCCAGGGCGTTGCCGGTGCACCCGGTGTTCCTGTATTCGTGACATTTAGCCATGGACGCGACCGCGCGGTGAGGGGACGTACACGTAGAAGAAGCAGCGCTGAGCGGGATCGGGCCCGACGCTCGAGATGACGTCGTTAAAGGCGGCGGGAATGTTGACGCAGGCGCCGTTCGCACCGTGGAACGAGGCGCAGTGCCCGGCGAAGGCGCCGTCGGTGCAGACGAAGCTGGGTGGATGTGAGTGGTGCGCACGGGCGGGGTGGGGTGGGGTGGGGAGACGTACACTGCGCCCTGCGCACGGGAGGACAGCTCGGCCGCCGGGGCGGCGTAGGCGAGGGGGATGAGCGCGAGGATGGCAACGGCGAACTTCATGGTTAGGTTGGAAGTGTAAAGGTTGAAGGTTGAAGTGAAAAGGTAAAGCTGGGCTGAACTGGGAAGAGAAGAGTGACCTGGGAGCGAATGAATAATGTGTGCCCCGTCCACGACCCTCGCCTTTATACGAAGGGCTGAGTCCTTTTTCTCTGAGCTTGCCCAGGCCGAGCTCCCCACCGCATGCTTGACATTTACCTCGGCCCCAAACAGCAGGGGCGCACCTGGCACCGCATTTTTTTTACCTCGGGCCGACGTCAATGTTCAGCGCCGACTCATGACGCTTAGCCTCGCTTCTATCGCCCAGCGCCTCCGGGCCATAGTTCCAACAGCTTACGTCGAACTGAAAGTTTCAGCCAGGCCTTCGACTGAACCTGTTAGTTTCAGTACCATTCTGCTGAATTTTTACGTTTCGGCGACGTTGTCAGGTGAGCTGAAATTACTCAATTTCAGTGTGTGATGGAGAGTCAGCTAAACAAATCGAAGGAGCGGTGATTATTATCACAGAACTGATTTCGCTGGGGGTGACATAACAGAGTAAAATAGATCTAGTGATCTTCGGGCTTGAAAGCCCGGATTTGGGCATGGCGGCTTTGCGCTTGGCAAACTCTCGGGATTCCCGGCTTTGACTGAAGGGTTTGGGCAGAATGCAATTGCATGCTGCAGCTGTGAGTGACTCTATACAGAGAAGGTTTGACCGCGGATTTGTGCTGAAATTTCGAGATTTGAATGTTCACTGATTTCCTTGCCTTGCGGAGTGCGCCTACACTAGGCTGAAAAAGGGGTCCCGGAGGCGCTGCGCGGGAGAAGCGAGCCGGGTCATCAAAGTCGGCGCTGAAAATTTACGGCGGCTCGTGGTAAAATAACAATCGTGGTGGTGCCAGGTGCGCGCCTGCTGTCTCTCGAACTTGGGGTCCGAGGTAAGTTTCAAACATGGGGAGCTCGGCCTCTGGGCAGGCTCAAAGAACCCATTACGGAGTCAGCCCTTCATATAAAGGTCGGGTTGTTGGACAGTGGAACTCATTATTCATTCGCTCCCAGTTCAGCTCAACTGCTACCCTTTCACTTCAACCATAAACCTTACTCTTCCTACCTCACCATGAAGTTCGCCGCCGCCTTCATCGCGCTTATCCCCCTTGTCTACGCCGCCCCGGCTGCCGAGTTGGTCTCCCGTGCCCAGGGCGCAGTGTACGTTCCCACCCGAGCCCGCACGAGCGCACCACTCATTCCCCCACCCAGGTTTGTGTGCGATGACGGCGCCTTCGCCGGGCACTGCATCACGTTCCACGGCGCGAACGGTGCCTGCGTCAACATCCCCGCCGCCTTCAACGACGTCATCTCGAGCGTCGGGCCCGACCCCGCCCAGCGCTGCTTCTTCTACGTGTACGTCTCCCCCATGGCGCTCAGTCCCGTTCATGGCTAATTGACATGAATAAAGGAACACCGGGTGTACCGGCAACGCCCTCGGGCCTGTCCGCGCTCCCGGTGTAGCGCACCTCGGGACGACCGCGTTTAATGACAACATCTCGTCGTTCAAGTAAGCTTGTCTAATATGATCCACGGAGTGTAATCTCACCGGTGAATTCAGGTGCATCTTCGAGTGAGGCAGTCGCGATCTAGCGGAGTATGATCATCATCATATTCAACGCGTCCGGAGTCATGCACTTATGTAGCGACATCGTGTGCTACCCCTGTTTTCTGCGAATATTATAGCGTTGTTTAATGTCTGTTGGTCCGCCCATCCCATTCTCGAGCTCGCCTAGGGCGGCCCGGGTCCACGCGAGATCTCAGAGTCGGAGAATGAAGGCAGCGGCTGCGTTACGATCCTCAGAAGCTCAAGGGAGATTTTCCGCACCCCGAGCCTACAGACAATCGCGGGCGCCCGAGTCCACACCAATGTCTGGCCACGTGTCAATCAGCTTGCAATCAGCGCTTCCTGATGACTCACGCTCACACTATGACCGTGCCTTCCTTTCCGCCAAGTCAAGTCAGACCTTCTGGACCGATACGTTGTTGCGGACCAGAGCCCCCGCTCCCGTTTCAGCTGGTACAATGAATTCTCCTTCGCTCGTGGCCAAGATGCGCGAATAACTACTTACTGGATCTCCCAAAGATTCCCCTGGCATTTTTAACCTTCACGTAGTGGCAGAAACTCCACCGGTATGTTTGGATCATGCTGCACGTCGCATACAATCGGGCAAAGGGATTATGCCGCCAACTGGACGCCAACTGACGCCACTGACGCCACTGGCGTCAATTGGCGTCAATCACGATTGATTCCGGTTTATGCGGCGGTATAAGAGCCTACAAAGGGTAGTGTACCCTATATGCATGTAATAAACCATCCCGTAGCACCAATTTAGTGAATGATAAAATCTTATGTTTGCCTCACCTTATCCGCGAATTTCGACTCGTGTTGGTCGTTCAGTTGGCGTCAAAGTGCCCGTTTTGGTTAGCGTCAGGTGCGGCAATTGGCGTCAAACCCATCTTTGTCGGCGTCACTTGGCGTCACTCGACTCCAGGTAGGCGTCAATAAAATTTCCTTGGCGTCACTTTTCCCTGGCGTCAGTGTGACTGTTCTGTGACAGGTTGGCGTCAATGTTCGTGTTGGCGTCAATCGCCGAATTTAATTCAGCTCGCGACAAACCTAATACCAAATGTGTCCCGGAAACCGAACACAACCACGGAACGTTTGCCTTTCGAAAATCAGGAAATCGAGGACTCGGATCAAACTCGCATTATCCGTGAATTCGAAGTTTGAACAGTCGTCGCTCAACCAAATTTTGCATTTTTGGGTTGACACATGTTCAAGGGATTCCGGGAATTAGCTTCGGCTAATCATCTGGTGAAATCAAGACGAATTCCATGGCCATTTTGGATCTCTAACCTGAAGATAAACCAAACTTGAAATTGAGACACAGCTGGTTGACAGGTGAGCGGTCTGCAGGTGCAAGAAAGATCAGTGATTTATTGAGATCGCATGAAGCAATTCAAGGCCCCAACTCAATAGTGCGAGCTCCAATGCATCGGCTGGGGGACAGCTGAGGCTTTTTCTCTGGGAGCCATTTTGTGAATTAAATGACGAGGATGAAAAATGAAGAAGTTTCATTGTAGCCAGCTGGGACTTTGGATGCTCCATTACCCAAGAGGGATGAAATCTCACCTGCCGTAAGTTGGCGGCACAGATGTTCAAAGTTGGCGTCAATGTTGGCGGCAGTGTGACAATTATAGTGCTGTGTAAGATTGGATCTAACGTTAGTTATAATGGTGAGATTGAAACTGGCCCTTGTTATCTAACAAGGGCATGTAAATTACATGTTTCTAACATGACGTCACTGCGCGGAGCGCAATTTTTTTGGGGGGTTTATAACATGTCATTTACGTGTTATAATTGAAAATAACGCGTTATAATCGTTAGAATCTACTTAAGGAAGTCGTCGATGGACCATTCCTCCACGCAACCAGGCTTGGGGCCTCCCGGGGCCTCCCGGGGCTGGCATGGGAGTGTCCGCCTGTGGGCCGGGCTCCTTCGGAGGCTGCATCAGCGTCGCTAATGCAGGGCTGTCCAACTTGATGTACTCCGCGATATCAAATGTGGTTGTTGAGCGCTGTACTGGAGTCCTCCCCGCATCAAGGCGGTCCGTTTCTGCGAGGCCATATGGGTCAGGATGATTGAAGAGAAGCTCGGAGAGAGCCTCTTTGTCGACCGCCGATGGTGCGACATTTTCTTCGTGGAGAAGATCCATCAGTGATGGTGCCGACCTCTGTGCTGTCTCCCCCGCTGGACCAAGAACGTCCACCAGCGCGACATGAGCTTGATGGGAATAATTTCCTTCGGAGATACTGTTGGTGTAAAAGTCGTAGATACGCGCACAGTCAATGAGATTCTCAGGGAGAATTGAGCTGCGCCGTGCCGCATTAAACCATCCGAGACGTGATGCAGTACGCTCATCACATTACTTTGACCGCTTTTGGATTCGGCGCCGAAAGGCGATTTTTGGCACACTACTCATCGGAAACAGTGTTTTGGCACTACTGGGTTTCTTCTGAGAGGGGCCTGACACAGTTCCTACCAATTTTGTGTTTCTAACACATTAATAACAGGCCTCTGGGACCCTCCGATGTGAGAAATGTTATTAACATGTTAATAACAGGTGAGAAATAACATGTTATCTAACACAGGCAATCTTACACAGCACTAGTGACAAAAGTGACGCCAATTTGGCGGCACTTCCGTTTTGGGTGGCGTCAATTGGCGTCACGGTTGGCGTCAAGGCGTCACTTTCACCGTGCCCCATACAATCCCGAGTTTGTCATTTCTACGCACAACTAATCGCGGCGCGACGTCTTACGTCTTCGCCTCCCTTCGGCCTCACCGCTCATCGGTCCTCTTAGGCACATCCATCGCGCGCTTTGTGCTCTCCACACTCGGGGTATGGGCGACTGGGTTCTCCACGCAGACGGATCCTCTACGCCGTTTCCAGATACTTCCCGCTGTTCAAACTCAATGCTGGAATCATACAATGATACATGACATTGCAAGAACCGCCTTAGCCTTGCCCTCGGTGTTGAACAGACTATACCGCCGACTGGACTTCCAAGTCGTTTCCGAAATCCGCGGGACGCGTTGCTTCGAGCGGGCGAACTGATACGTCACGTATCTCGAACCCAAGACTCACGGATCCCCTCCACATTTAAGGGCGTGCATCTGGCTGCCACGAGCGTCATCATGCCAGTCACAGTCCTCTGTAAGCCGGTCCTCTTCAACGCCACCGCCAGAGTGTACAACCTGCCCCTCCTTCTCGTCACAAGTATCGCCGCCATCGTGTACTATGACGAGGTCCAGGAATCGCATTCTGCGTGCTGATATCTGTCCACTATATGCATGTTCTCGTGTAAGTCGAAATATCAACTGCCGACATACTACCGGCCTGTCCTAACGATATGAAAGACTACACAGATGGCCATTAAATGGCCTGGCCGCAATCGAGTTCATGATGGTTATAATCGAAACCTGTGGTAAGACGCACAAGTTACGAATCGTCCCAAATTGAACGGCGGGGTATGGTAGTAATGTCCTCCGTGGCCCCGTCCTGCGTCGAGTTTTTTCCTCTGCAAGTAGTGGTCTTGGGCTGTCTGCAATATTTCACCCCGCCACGATTGCCATATCCGACGAGAAAGTATTTTTGCAACGCTTTGCATTTTTAATGAGCTGCAGGACGGGGCAATATACTCCATCTTCTTTGCGCCTCTCAATGCCCATGTCTACACCAGGTCTCTGAGTATTTTCGAGTATCTGCGACTCCCTCCGAGTGCCCCGCCGGGACATGCCACAATCCTCTTCGTACGTGAAGTCCTTCCGTGCGACCATAATTGAATGGGTAGAAACTTGAAAGGAGCCCTTCAATTCCACACATTTCGACAGGGTTGATCCACAAGTATATGCCGTACTACTAGTACCCAGGGCAGAAGTCGGACTCCAATTACATCCGTCGAAAGGGACTTCCGAATCGCCCAATCTGGCAACGCTGACTCTGAGGCAATGCGACTCCTTCAACCTTGTCACTAGGGCATTTCAGGACACCGTGGATGCATCTACACTCTCTGGCATTGCGACATTTCGTGGGTTTTGGACTTTTGTCAATGGCGCGTTCGCTCTTTTCTTTGACACAAATGTGGTGTATTTCTTATTCGGCGAGTGGCTACACACTCCCCTCTCGTCGGCCGCTGAGAGAAATCACAGGGGGTCGCCCACTGTCGGCACTGGGAGTTGTACATGTATTTCAGCGTCGCACCCTGATTCACAGATGGCACGAGGATTTCCCATCCGTTCACGATGAGGGCGGTCTTCCCGGCTCAAAATCCGCCGGCATTTTCGCCTTCATTCGCGAGCGCCTGATTGATTTAGATGAGGATCTGCGGTCGGCTGATTCCGGGGACAGTATAATAAACATACAGTCTATCTCTAGCTCGTGTCCCCATGAGACACGTACAGCTCGGAGCATCGCAGAAGAATCCGACGGTCCTGTCATCAGAGGTTCCAGCCCCACAACGCACTCCGCCTCAAAACCAGATCACAAGGAATATGTTCTGGAGGAAATCCCACTGTTGGAGATGGGTCTCGGGTTGGATGATCCGGGGCGCAGGGGAGGAAATGGCCCCAATTCCCGGCTACGTAGGCTAGAGTGTGGCTGGAAACATCCATCCTGACCATCATAATCATCACATCCGTACAAATGTCGGGCATTGACGCTTGAAGCTGGAAGCTCCAAGTCGACGTGATGCGGGTACGTACGAGATGGACTGATGGAATACGCCGCTTGTCTGATCGCAACTGACTAGCAGGGTGAATGGGTGTGTGAATGCTACCCTTCAATGTGTCGGCGCAGTTCGGACGCGAGTAAGCCACACCATTAAGCTGCTGATATAAAGTCTGGGCTGCTAGATGAAACGAAGTTCCGTCTTCCTCTGATCTCTCTGTGAAGCGCTGCGTATCGAGTGAACTCGCAAAACAGATACAGACGCGTTAACGCCGTTCGACAAACTGCAAAATTGACCCAATGGTTCCTCTGTTGTGGCTCACCATCCTCATACCCGCTCTTTTCTGTGGAGCCTCCAAACCTCACTGGCACAAGCGCAACCGCGAAACCATTCAGCAGATATACGACCGTAGGTCCCTCTCACAAAAATACACACTTGAACCAATGAATTGCCTCACAGTTACTGTATTCCCCGCCAACGCCAAGATCATCGCCCAAGGCGCGTCCGCCGTTCCAGCCGGACTGTTCAATGTCAACGCAACGGGGCGTGTTACGCCCGTCGGGGAGTTCACCGGGTTCCAGGATTCAATCGAGTATTTCTTTGGACTCGCCCCGGTACCCACGGGAGTCCCTCCCAATGGTGTGATCACCAAAGCGACACTCGTAGAATTCACCTCTGGATGCGCGGAGGTCGCCGCGAGCACCGTTTATCTGACTGTCAGCGCGACCAACGCGGATAATTCGACTGGGGAGGTCCTCACGGCCCTAAAGCAGGTGCGTTAAAACTCGGGTGGGCTCGACCACCGCATAGGCTGTTCGGCTTAACACGCAGTTTTTCCTAGATCGCTTTCTGGCACTTCGATGCGAAGGGATCAGTTTTGAAATACGACGCCTGGATCCCTTCGCTGGACCGCTATTATAATGTGGCGCACGGGTTCGGGTTCGATCTATACAACCCGGCGGAGATGAGCGGCACCATTCAACAGATCTGCGGTGCCCAGGCTCAGACATGCATTGGGCCCAATACCGTTTACAGTGGGGTCGCAGAGTGCATTGAAACGCTCACGGCCAAGCCATTTGGTCGCCTGGACGAGGCGTGGGGCGACAACGTCGTGTGCCGCCTGATTCATGTGCTCCTCACAAAGTTGCGTCCGGAGGTCGGTAATCTTTCTGTCTTGTCCCAGCACCCACGTTGATTCGTTGGAATAATGTTACAGGTCCATTGCCCTCATGTTGGCCCGACGGGCGGTGGGAAGTGTATCGATGTGGCGTACAACGACGTATGAATTCTCGCGAGTTTCAGGCTTTGAGAACTCAAATCAATACTTTTATTCCAGGTATTCTTCAACGACCAGGTGCTATTCAATGCGCCTCTTGGGAAGCCTTTCCATTGTCAAAGCAAGTAGTTGCTGGCGAGTTGCAGCCTTTCACCGCCTTGAAGTCGACGATGTAAATATACCGGCGGATAGTAGACATTGCGAATTTTGAGTATGTCCTTGGAAAGAAAAGAATTTGAGCCGAACGAGCGAAATGTGTGATTTGGAGTACAAAAATGTGTTCTGCTCTGCGGGTCGAGTGAGGCAAGTCCAACTCCTGTCAGGAATTAGTTTCATCTACGAATCTCTGGGGGACTTCAAACTTAGTCCACACTATAAACTGCATAGGAGCACGTTTTGGGCCGCAAGTTAGTCCTAGATGCTTCGATTGAGTAAAGGCAAACGGAGTCGCGGTGGTTGAGACCAGGGCGTGCGTTGTCGTTGTTTGGCACGGATTTAGTTCTGCTTGTTTCTGATCCGCCCATTGATCCGTACCTCTTTTGCTTTGAAGTTGATATACTGTTTGTAAATAATAATAAAAAACCGCAACTTTTTGACCTGATTTCGGGACGAAACAACTAAAATTGGTCAAAATACTTTTTGCACAGTACATCAGAGTACATCGCCGGTGAATTGTCAGCACATTGACCTTCTTTGATTGACCGATCAAAATGGCCAAGCTAGCTACCGCTTCTTAGAAACTCCGTCTGCGGCCCCTTCGTCCCCGGTCGCACCGCCCTCTCCACGCCTGGCATCATGGTCCGTTTGAACTCGTCGTCACCGAGGTGGCCAAGGGGGATCACACGGCCCCAGAGTACGTTGCGAAGCATATGCATCCCTTGCCCAGGTCCCCATGATCGTGTGCCGTTTTCTCGGCGCTAGCGAGCGTATTGACGCCCCGATGGCATGACGACGACGGCTTCATCCTGTACGAAAGCTGCGCCATCTGCCACTACCTTGCCGAGAAATACGTCGGCCGGGGGACTACGCTCCTTCCGGCCACCTTAGAGGGGAATGCGCTCTTCGAGCAGGCCGCCTCCATCGAGTTCGCGAACTTCTACCCGCAGATCATGAAGATCAGAATAGAGACCCTGTATAAAAAGTGACTCCCTGTGAAGGGAGTCCCAGCTGAAGGCAAATGAAAGCATGTGCTTTCCAGGCGCATGAGTCTGCCCATCGACGAAGCCGCTCTCGCGCAAGGGAGATCCGACCGCTGCGCGAAGCTCGACGTGTACGAAGTGATCCTGGGGAAACCAAGATTCTTGGCCGGGGATGTGAGTCTGCTGCAGCTGTTGAAGTCAGTCCAACGGAGGGGTGAGAGGCATTTACACTCGCAGATCGCTTCCATCCTATTATGCACCAGTCCTCGTAGATGCCGGGATCGATATCATACCGGGCAAGGACCCGAATGTGACTAGGGGAGAACCGCATCATTTTCGTCGTCTGGCAGGCTCATCGAGTTCTTAAAGATGGTGGAATGATTTGATTTCACGGCCGGCTTGGCTCAAATTGCAGCAGGAAGGGATACAGAGTGTTGGCATCTAGGGGGGGAGCGAAGTCAAGCAACCTTGATGTAGGATAGTTTAGCCTTGCCGGCTTCCAACGGCGTAGAAGCATAGGGAAGCCCTCTAAGCTCCGACTCGTTGATGTTGGCGGGGGAATCCCTTGCCTAAGTTTGGAATCGGGAGTTGAATCCCCCCTTGGGGCTGCCATTGCCCCGAGCATGAAGGAGATCTTACGCCGATGACGATATAAGGCCTCCCATATCCCATGTGCGACCTCGCGATACAAACATCCGTAGACATCCAGCTGGTTAGAATTCAAAGTTTGGGACGTCCTGCCCCAGAGACAGATATTAATTAAAATTGGTGTAATTAACTGCTACTCTGGGTTCATTATCAAGCGATCAGATGTCGGAGATTTCTGACGTCCGCGCGCCCATATATTAATATGATACCCTGCTGTTCCAGTGACGACGCTTGGATGCGGCCCGTCTACGCCTGCAGGGCAATGACAGTCAGCGCCGGGAAGCATGGATAATCGATGGCAAAACGTACGCAGACACGTTGATGGCTGTCGTGTTCAAGACGGGCAGAGGGGCTGTAGGGGACGGGTCCGGAAGGAACGAGTAAGAATTCACGAAGATGTCGTCCTGGGCGCCGTCCCTGAACTCGTACAGGTCGGTGTAGAATGGCGGCGAGAACGTGCCTTCGAACATCTGCCCCCATATTAAACTATACTCTCCGGAGGAAGGCAGGATGCTCACGTTATTGCGTTCCGCTTGAAACCAGTACAGTGGCTGCTTAGCGCCGTAGGTGCAGTTTCCTGGAGCCGCATGCGGCTTCCCAGCCGACGTGTCCGCGCCGCAGCGCCTCGGAACTTTGGGGGCGGCCAGGGCCACATCGGATGTCGTGCCTGTGACGTTGCACTTGAAGCCGTTCATGTAGTCTATTAGCATGCAGGTCAGCTATAAATTCGAGCCTGTAATGCAGTGCAGACGAACTCTGCTCGCCACCGCTGTCAGGCTACCGGTGGATAAGCAAACCGGATACGGTGAGAATAATGAAGACACACCGCATGTATCCAGAAGAACGCGCATGTGCATCCACCAGGGGGGCACGGTGGCATCTTCGCAGGAACCTGGAAATCAGTGAACCGCGTCCATACACATGTCTGGTTCACGCTGAAGACGGTAAAGTCCTCCGGCTGCACTTGCTTCGCGTCACTGTTGTATGCGATGGCGAGCGCGCAGCCCGTGAGGTCGTCGAACCCCTTGGTATGGTACTCGTCCGGACTCGACCCGGGGCAGACATCGTTAGGGTTTTCTTTCGTGCGGATATCGCCGCCCTCTGACGACGCGAAGAACGTGGTCGCGCCCTTGTTGCACGCGATCTCAGTCGTCGCAGGTTGTCCGGCGGGGAGCTCAAAGATGTCACCGTCGTTCGGAGGGAAATCCAAATGGCCGTGGAACCACCATTGAGCAAAGGTAAAGTTCGTTAAAGGGCTGACCTGGCTCATAAGTTAGGTTTCCACGCCAGTCAGTTTCGGACAAGGGAATATACCGGGCGGTTGTCGTAGGGAAATGTCTTGTCCGTGACGTTGAATCCGTACATGCTGGGGTGGAAAAGCGCTGCGGACTACTGAGCGTCGACGATTTCCAGAGGGGACAGAGACTTGCCGACATGGCCCTCGACTGAAGAAATAAATTGAAAGCCAACCAGGGCTGCGAAAATGGGCGCGAAGAGACGTAAAACTGACATGAAGAAAGGAGCGGCGGCCAGCGAGCGGGTGTTTGGTACATCTCGTAGACATGCAGCCTTAAGTAGGCCGCGGAACATTGTTCCCAATGCGGTGCAATTGATGCGCCGGACACGGCGCAATGCTTGCGCCGCCCTCCAACTACCTTCGACAACGTCAAGATGCTCAAGCTGACGTCGAGTGTATGAGAGAGAATGAGCCATTTTATAACAAGGAAGAGCTCACTGGGCGCGTGAGGGCCACGACTGGTTCCCACGACGGTGAAGCAGAAACTTCCATAGGCCTTGGGCGACCTCGTTGGAGTTAATGCGCGTTGAGTCTCATGAAACCCGTGGACCTCCAGGCCACCGGCGGTGATCCGATTGATTTTTCCGGTATTGTCTTGGGACGTTCTGAGTGTCCGTCGTCATCGGCGGCGTCGCTGTCTCTAGGTGGGCCGCTCATCTGTTCCGTCGCGACAGATCTGAAAAGAACACACTGCCACCTTAGGAGCCAGCGGTATTCCGACCATGCAATATTCCGGAGATCTCTGCTGAAGCGTTACTTGCTGGCAAGAACAAGGGGCCGGAATTTGGGCAAGAAGCGGTCCACTTCTTGAGTTTTAAGTCCTCATTGACTTGTTTCTACGTGTTTCCGAGCCTCGCACTGGCAAGCAGAAGAGATTCCGTTCCCGAGTCTGAGAGTAGACGCCGTCGCTACTAGGTAGATCCTCGCAAGCTCAAGAGCGATGTTCCGCGCCCCGACCCTGGAGACAAGTTGCAGACGTCCGAAACCACCCTACAAACCACATAGGAGCACAAGGTAGGCCATTAACACAGTTCTACGGGCTGAGATTGAGTCAGCGGGCCGTCTGAATATGAATCGTGGATCAAGTCGTGCGCCATCGGCCCATCGCTGTTTGGATCTATTATGCCCGATCGGCCGATTGATCCGAACTTCTCTTAAGCATGTCCACAGGTTCGAGTTTTCTTGCGCGGCCTGTAATCGGCACCGTGCTCTGTTGGAATGTGTACTAGTTAAATTTTTGATTATTTGAGTCACTCCTCAATCTCAAATTACTAATACGCACACTGTCCATGTAATTCTGGGGTTACTGTCGGAGAGTGGGTAGTTGACCACCCTAGGTAGTTGACCACTTGGTCAATAGAAGCCGTTAGGCTGCAGGATACTGATAGGTTGTACTCGAGGGAGGGAATAGGACCTCTGACGCTGGTCCATGCCAAATTTGGAGGCAAAGTGATGGCCTGATCCGAAGTTGTGGCCCGGCCGATCACGAGCCGAAGGGTGATGTCATCATTTCCTAGACTCCGACCGGCCATCAACAGACGTTCAAGGCTCTTTCTCCACCAATTCTTCGTCAATCCAGGACTTCTGGGGCTCGTTCTTGAACCCTGACTCGAGCCGTTGATTGAGGCTATATTTCGGGTCTATGGAACTGCACTTGCCCTTGCAGGGCTTCCAACAGTGATTCCAATCTGATATTCAATCGCACAAGTTGACCACCCGTCTCCGAAGCGACCTTTCTGGGCTAGATATTTGGGACTTAGGAAGCAACATCATAATGAGCCATAATTCATATTAGTAGGTTGTTCATCATTATTTGCATTTTATTCGTCTGTCACGGCCGCCAATCGTCCCAAATGACCCGAATTCTGTGGTCCACACCTCCGGATTTTTTGCAGAAGCTGGATGTATCAAGAGACCAAAACATGCACTCAGATGTGTGTGTACACTCCTTGCGAGGCCAACCATAGCTTATTTCAACCCAACCAGCCCCCTGTGCCTTGCGTAGCAAGCAATTAGTGAACCCTTTGATCCCGCTTTCTTCGCCTCCCTTCCGAAGGCAATTATGTATGACCCTCATGTAGGTTATATTGAAGGTTTAACCGGATGGAACATTGGATTTAGACCTTCTATGCACATTCAGACTCACCCGGGTCAATACCTCGGCTTGAATGCTATCTTTGGGTGGGTGGTCACTGGGCGCGTGAGGGCCAGCACTGGTTCCCATGACGGTGAAGCAGAAATTTCCATAGGCCTCGAGATCGCTGGGTGGTCTCGTTGGAGTTAATGTGTGTTGAGCCTCATAGAGTCCGTGGACCTGCGGGCCACCGGCAGTAATCCGATTGATTTTTCCGGTATTGTCTTGGGACGTTCTGAGTGTCCGTCGTCATCGGCGGCATCGCTGTCTCTAGGTGGGCCGCTCATGTGTTCCATCGGGCGCTGGCGTATATGTCCTGCCGGTGGCAGCTAGCCTGAGATCTTTGTCTACACAGTTTTCTAAACAGTTCCGCCTCAACTCTGTATTGACCAAGACCATGAAGTCGCTGCCCTACAACCCCATTTTCGCATCGCTATGGACTCATGAACTCTTCGGATGCCCGATTTCTCACCTCGTTCGTGCCACTTTCATAGGATTGGGACCTATTTTACCAACTCCCACAGGCATCTCTCGTCCTAGTTCAGACCGTCCAGGGCGTCGTGAAAGCTGGCTTCAAGGACCCCATGCATCCTAGCCGGCATGAGCCCCCACCGCTCACGTCCGTGGGGCTCGAACTCGCAAAGTGTATCATTACCCTCGCCTTCCTCTACCGCGATGCGAGGACACTAAAAATATCCGGGTCGCCCTATGTATCTGTCCCATTGGACGAGACTCTCCCTTTGTACTCCACCTCGTCGGACGAGCTGCAGGCCCACGATCCTGATCATGCAGACAGTGAGCCGTTGTCTCATCGACCCATGCGGCATCTATCCCTCGCCTTGGGACCACTCGCATGTCTGTATCTTCTGCGAAACCAACTGGTATGTTCCAAATATCACACTGTTTATTCACTCCTCTCATTTATCCTCCGCATGTAGATTGTATCCCGCCCACAGTACGCGAACCAGGCCACGCTCGACAGCGCCGATGCGCTCGTAATCCTGTTCGTCGACCTATCTTCTGGCGGGGCGGACGACCTCATCGAGGCATTGGACAGGTGCTCCTGCAGGCGCGTCAAGGATGCCGTCCGTTTTCCTACGTACAACAACCAATTTTATACTATTCAGATTGCAGCAGTCTCCGGCGTGCATCGCGTCATAAAGGTCCCGCAGTACAGCCTGGCGACGTACGCCTTACTGCTCCTCGGCTGTGCTCTGAGCTCCTTCATCTTGGTTGCTATATCCACGGTAAGCATCGCACCACCTCCAATTGCAATATTTAATCGAAGCCAGGTCTACCAAACGATGCGCGATGTTTCGTTCCATAAAATGAACCTCGTACTTTTCAGCACCTGTCTGGCGGGATACGTTGTCTCAGCGGTCCTATCCTCAGCTCCCTATCCTCAATTTATAGCTCCGAATTCCCACCCCCGGGATCTCGTCGCTTCAGGCGTGATCCTGGGACTCCGTATTGTTGGAGAGATCTTGACGCTAGCCATCCTCCGCCGTGCGCGCACCGCCTACATTCTCCCTTTCATCTTAATAACTCATATACCAGGGAGATCCGCATTCACGCTAAGCGTCATCACTCCGCTCTCCGCCTCGCTCATCCCTCCGTTCTCACACACTGTCTTTTGGACGACAGTTTCGTTCACCAACGTCCAGTGGTTGGCCTCAGCGCTCGCTCTATACGCCGCGCTCTCCTACCTGCTCGACGGCCCCGCAGAGTCGCCCGCATCGACGACTACGTCCGCCTTCTTTCCGCCGCGCCGCAACCTGATGCTCGTGGGCCTCACCTTCGCGCCGCTCCTCGTGATATTCGCTTTCAGTCCCCCCAAGCCCATCCCACACCCCGCGCCGTTCGTGTGGAGCAACGCAACCGGCGCGCCCGAGCGAGTCATGCCGCACCAGTTCGAAGCTACATACAACCTCACGCAGAACACGTCGTGCGTGCGCCGCTCGCTCTCGTCGTCATCTGTGTACGTTGGCCCAGGCACGCGCCCTGACTTCCACGCATTCGATGATGTGCTGCTTGTCGTGTTCTTCAGCCATGACCGCTACGATATTAATCTCGATGGCTACCGCGAGGTCTACTCCCCATACTTCCCAAATGTACGTCGCCTGTGCCCTCCATACACTGCGAAAATGAAACATAGGTGGACAGATATTGTTTATTGGACCAGCGAGCCGCGAGGACCGCGGGTTCATGCATTCGTACGACGTCGTACTCGACTCATACCACTCCGACGAGGACTTCGATGCCGATTGGTTCAAAATGGGTGGGCGTATGATGCGTCTTTTCCATTCGCATGAAGGTCCACCTAACATCTGCAGGCGTATCACATGTTCTACACGGCGGTGAAAGACAACCCCTGCTACTCGGGCTACCTGTGGGCGCCGTTCGACACGCTGCTGAATGTCCCGCGCCTTATGCAATTCTCGCAAGACCGCATCTGGTATCATAGTCCGTTTGGGCAGCGCTACGTGCCCAATCCCGCAGGTGTAACGAACCACCCGCCCCCCGCGAATATCGTGCAGCGGTCACCGCGTGAGTACGCGCACGAAGCCGGCGCGTGGGGCGCTGGATGGACTTGATGGTGCGTAAACTCTCTTATCTATGCGTGCGCGGGCTGACATCCCGCTAGGTGGGGTAAGCCGCATCTCTCGCGCCGCGCGGCTATGTGATGCTGATATACGTGTCTGCGCAGAGAGAAGCACGTAGGCCTGGCGGTGTGCATACCCGCCTACGACCGCGTGCCGACGCAGATGCGCGCCCGGATTGAGGGCCTCATCGGCATGCCCGGGCACCTCATAGGCGGCTCCGCGGACACGATGTACGTTCCGGGGCAGCTGCGCGCGGATTTGCTCGACGTGCTCGGGACCTTTCTGCAGACCGACTGCTTCCTAGTGATCGTACGTCCCTCAGGCTCTCTGCTGCGATCTTATCCCGTGCTGAGGATCTGTATGCGGCAGGCGCTTCCGACGACACTGCATCTGATAGTACCCGAAGGGCAGGAGATCGTATGGCTGGACCACTGGTGGAACCTTCCTCCTCCGTGTAACACCACATTTGTGCGTGACCTATGGGCGGACGGCTACGAGGTTGATTCATTCCACTCGTTCCATTGGTGCGTAACGGTCGATACCCCTGCTGCCTCTCAACGTCGAACTAATGTTTCGCAGGGGTGAAATCCAGAACGACGGGGTATTCGGGCCTAACCAAAATAGTGTTGTAGATATGAGGGCGCTGTTCTCCGATTCATTTGAGCGGCAGGAAATCGTACCACCTGCAGAGCCTTCAGAATGAGGGTAATTTGGACCACATATTGTTAGCGTTTAGAAATATAATCGCCCATCTATGTATACGATGATGTTGCTTGCTGATTTTTTTGACCGTGGTGTCACTAAATGCAACCTCCACTCACTGAACGGACACATTGAGGACTTTTATATCGAGGCAAACGTTCTCTATTTCCGAAACATCCTCCCAAATTAAGAGCCTTAATATTTAGCGAAGCCGGCGGACCCCAATGGCTTTGAACATCTTTTCAAATGTACTGGGACAACAGACACCGAAGGCTATCAGAGCACTGTTACCCCAAGGTTTATATGGTCTTCGGGGGTGTATAATTTTGACCTGCTTGCTTCCTGCTTAATTCCGGATACCTCAACATATTCAAAATTTGACCAAGCCACCGGACTCTGTTGTAGTCCATCACCAGGGGCAAATCATCCTAAAACACGCAATCAAAGCTAAAACTCATGCATATCCTAGTTAGTATGTGTTTCTCATTTTTCCCCGCGACATATCTTAGATCTTTCCAAATCTGTTTAACATATGTTCTCAATAAAACCTGGATCAGCCTTTGAAAATCATAGGTTTTGAGAAAATCTCAGATATGTTGCGGAAAGATTCAAGAAACACATAATAACTGGGATATGCATAAGTTTCGACTTTTGTGACATACTTTAGGATGATCTGCCCCTTGTGCATTGGCTAACATAATGGAATTAATATTCAGGGCAGAGATTCAGAAAAGTTGTAATATTTGAATGGGCCAAATGGAGGAGTCTAGCTGCCTCCGACGAGGGCCACCGGAGGCCAGTGGATGGGCTTAGGGGCTATGGGACATGATTTCTAACATGTGCAAAGCCAGCGGTATCTGGCGACATTCATTATCTAATCTTGGATCACACTGAATGCCCTTGGCCGCCAGCAGCCACCGACTCCGGGCATATCACTCGCCGCGGAAGCGCGCGCAACGCGGAAACGAGACATAACAAATGGTATCATCTGCAACTCGTCAGAGTATGTCGCGCCGAGTCGTAGTGACCTTCGTCACTTCGTCACTTCGCTTAAAGGTGCGAAGGTTCGTGACTTTGATGGAAAGTTGGGAAAGTTCGTTACATTGGCGAGTTTCCAGGGAAGTTCGTGAGACACAAATCAAACGCATCAACCCGGCCATCATTTTTCTTCAACTCAAGTCTCTCCGTATTCTTTTCATATAGATACCTTGCTAACCCTAACCGCTAACCTCTAACCCGAACCATTAACCCTAACCGCTAACCTCTAACCCGAACCATTAACCCTAACCACTAACCACTAACCACTAACCCTAACCCAAACCCAAACCGCTAACCTCTAACCACTAACCCGCTAACCCGAACCTAACCGGCCACTCTCGGCAAGTTGATGGCACGCATCACTCCGTGATGTGCCGAGGAGCGCCGCTTGACAAGTAACTCACAAACTTTCACAGAAGCTCGTCAAAATCACGAACTTTCCCGGATTTCCATCAAAGTTACTAAGTTTCCCGAAACTAAGCGAAGTTACGAAGTGACGAAAATGGCGTGGACTCTGTCGCGCCCCCGAACAAGGTAAATAGACCTATAAATTGTGACTACTCCACCATGCAGGGAGACCGAACATGGACGGGAGAGTGGCCCAGTACTGGTGCCTCGCCTGCTCATGCACGACTTTCCTAGATTCAAAGCACATACGGCAAATTCGACTCTTGAGCCGGTACCAGTCGATATAGTTCCAGAGTTGAAGCACGGGTATCCTGTCTGTGCGCCACACCTCCGGTTTTCGCCGGGAGTCCAACCTCGCGGGGCCGCAAGCTGCGGGAAACGAGCAGTGCGGTATTTCGAGCCACAGGAAGTCGAGGATCCGTGTCGTCCATTTCGTCTGGAAATTGCTCAGCATATCGAGGCAGACCGGGACGTCAGATGGCGCAAGCGAGAAATGACCAGTGGCGGAAGTCACGCCATTTGCGAGCTCTTTTGAGGGACACCAAGAGCAGGCGGCGAGTGCTGCCGGGAGAATCCAATCGGTCGAGATTTCCCTGGCTAGATTTACGACGGAATGAATGAGAGCTCCAGTCCTCTTCGCCGTCTTCCATGAGGTCGCTCGAGCAGCGTTCAGAAAAATGGAGAAGCGCGCGCTTTTTAAGGGGATCGACATGGTATTTCTGGCTGAGACGAAGGATCCCAGCGACCACGGTAAAATCGACTTCAGCGGGCCACGCCTCGAAGAAGCTGGGAATGCTCGCCTCTTGAGCGACGGAGCCTGATAACGCGATAACGACTCACTCCTAGTGGTTTCAACTGGAGAGTGCGTGAGACGCACGAGGGAACACCCCTCTACCGTCCCGCCGTTCTCGAGCTGGGGGAACGCTAGCATGTCCTGGAAGACAGGGGATTTGGCGGCCATTATTCCGGGGAGTACACGGAATAAGAGGTGTTCGGCCTGTATGACGAGAGTGGCATGTGGGAACCATAGTGTAGGTTCTTGGGTGAGCTGAAACGATACAGGTGCCGACGCGCTCTGCATCAATTGTGGTGGAAGAGGCACAGAAGTGACACTGCCACGATCAAGTAATGTTGATCCGGAGTCGGATCAATTCGAGCGTAATTCGAGATATCGAAGCCATATCTTTTTGCTCGTTCCGGAGATGAAGACATCCCGAAGTAGTTTCATCTGTGCCCGAAGACTGGTTCCACATCAAATTCAAGATGGCACACATTGAGATGGCCACGGACACTGTGCAGAACCGTAGACCAACAAGCACTGTAATACAGTGACGAATTCGAGAGGAGTGAGAGGTCAGTGAGTAGAGGAGGTATATAAGCTCGGCGGATGAGTAATTAGGAACACATGTACAGTAGCTGGAAGGATAAGTCGGGGTTGAGGGAAAGGGAGGTACGAAATGTGTTTGGAGAATAATTGAGGACATGAGAACAGGATAAAGTTGAGATTGCATCGATGAAGACGCTAAAGAGGTGTACTGACGGCCCTGTTGAAGGTCGGGCATGCAACAGTCCCGCATTTTTACGGAAATACGGCCCGTAGAAACGGTTATGTCCCCGTACCGTCGACGAGATTGGCTTGACATCGAACGGTATGGTGACGGGACGGGATAGGCCGCGTGAGAACGGTCGCAGTGCTCCTCTAGGGAGATATCGCGAGGGAGCACGACGGGGGCAGTCTCCGGAGGCGGAGCCGTTTATGGGAGCGGTGGTGCAGGGAATCCAAACGGATGGGCAGCATGGTGCGGTTGCGGATGGAATGGATACAGATTCGCAGGCGGGTTATTGATCAGTTGCATAGCTTGAAGCATATTGGGATTGCTCAATATTGAATTGCTCATTAGAAGCTGCAGTAGTGAGTCCACAGGAGGAGCTGCTGCTTGTACAGCGGGCATGGGAGCGACGGCGTGGGACGGGCGGATGGCTTGTTGTTTAGAGAAATGATTCGAGGCTGGTGCTTTGTCAACGGTCGCAACACCTTTAGCCTGGATATACTCGTCAATAATTGAGTAAATCAAGCGCAAAAAGCAGTAGAAACACCATTGCCACAGCCCAAACACGGAGCCTTATATCGGTGAGCTCGAAGTAACCTGTTTCGTTATGGTATATCCGCTTTCCCGGGAAAAGCGGATTGTTGTCGATTGGATATGTCTCAAGGAGCTCGTTGAAATAAGGGTTGGATGCATTGTCAATGCCGCTCTATGAAATGATTAGCGTTAGAGATTAGTAGGGACATTGCGGCCTGGACAAATGATTTGCTGTCTTATCGATAACACGGAGTTCTGCGGTGCGGTGCTCAGCTCGTCGATCGTGTATTCGAAGTCCAAGGGACCGCCGCCTCTGTTCCCATCGTCTTGATTCACCAACCAGAGCTGAAAACGAGATTAGGAACACCCGAGGTTGTTCAAGTAGATGATGTACAAGCTCTTGACGGCACTCGGGGGCGACATGTAGATACTAGGGGCAGTCAGAGTAGTGATTCTGAGGGTGATTCTGAGTGTGATTCTGAAAGTGATTCTGGGTCTCTCGAGCGTGGGAGAATCATTGAGGACCGAGAGGTGATTCTGGGGACTCAGAATCACCGAGAGGCAGAATCACCTCTCCTTTGCAGAATCAGCTCTGAAGGTGATTCTGAGGTGATTCTTGATTCTGAGTGCTTCTCGATCACAAATCTGTCAAACCAATACAATCATTTTGTGATAAAATAGCGTGCTCAGAGTCACTCAGAATCAACTCGAGAATCATCCGCAGAATCAACTCTGAAAACGGGACGGTCAAAGCTGATTCTGATTCTGGCACGAGCCTGAGGCAAATCAAGTTCCAGAATCAGCCTCAGAATCAACCCCAGAATCAGGTCAGAATCAGCTACTCTGACTGCCCCTACTGAAGACGTAGTCTTTGTGGCGGTTTTTCAGTGCTTTGATGATGACACCGAAACCCGTGTCGTTCGTAAGAGGTTTACGCTTAGAATTTTTGGGACGATCAAAGACTCATTCCATTGAGGCATGATTGAGATTGCTCGTGTTCGTGCGACAGGCTTCGGAAAGGATGCATAGGAAATCAGCGTAATCAATTAAGGATGGGAATTCTTAAAGGCCTGATTTTGTGGTTTTCGGGGGAGGTTGTTTAGCGTTGGTTCTGCGGACATTTATGACGGACGGTATTGGTGTTTCGACGTAAAGACAAAAAGACATTTCAACGGGCTCGGTCTCCTCCTCGTCCGCCGGTGCTGAGGGACGTTTAGGTTTCTTCTTTACAGAGGGCTTGTCCATTATTCCAATTGGGGAGTCGAACTCAAGGGGGTCGATGTTCTCAGTCGTCACGCGGGCGGCAGATTTGCGCTTTGATGTAGATGGCTTCAATTTTGTGGGGGAAGGTATTGGGGAGAGATCAGCCGTCTTCCTCGAGCTGCTAGATGAAGGCTTGTATCGGAACCATCTCTCTCGCACTTGTGGAAGACGATATCCTGTTAGCACACCTCCAGGCCCCTAGCTTCCAAGAGCGCACCTCCGGGATCCAGCTCCGACACCATATCCCGAATATCCTCATTCACGCCTTGGACTTCTCTGTTTTTCCCCATCCTGAGGTGGTGCAAGCGCAAGGACGAGCCCGAGGATGAGGGTGAGGGGAGCGAGGAGACGAGACACGCTGTTTGCAGCCAAACATCCAAATCGGGGCAATTCCCATTTGGGAACCGGGCCGAAAAAAACTTCGGCAGTCTCATCATTTTTTGGAATAGCTGTAAAAGATATTTACGAAGGGGGAGATTATTACTCCCGCCGCCGGAGTGTTAAGTCCAAGACATTACTCTCAGCGCCAACGACGAGGGAAGTCCAGTTGGGATTTATCCCTAGGTGTTGAGGCACCCCGAATTGCTCTGGGGACCGAGCTCCATTGTGTTAAATGTCTCATCTTCCGAATATTTTCTGCCGATCAAGCCGACGGAGAATTTCACAAGGAAATGACCTCCGTATAATATCAGAAAACCGTGGCAACAGTATGCCACTCTCAGTACATGAATCTATGACCATGCGATTCTAGACTGAAAGTCACACATACTTCAGTGGGCGCTTCAATCACTCAAAAGAGCACCTGAATTTACGGGTGAGATCTACACTGTGCTGCAGTGTGGGACACTCACTTGAACGACGAAAGCTTGTTATTGAAGGCCGTATCTCCCAGCTGGAGAAGACCCGGGACTCTAATGGGCCCAAGTTTCGCCCCAGCACATCCGAGATCCCTGTATTAATGCACGGTCAGACACGAACGACGGCGCGGAAGACGCTTTACACGAAGAAGAAGCAGACTTGGCCTGGATCAGGGCCGAGGCTCGAAACGACGTCGTTGAACGCGGTAGGGAAGTTAACGCAGGTACCATTCGCCCCGCGGACCTTGATGCAGTGCCCTTTGAAGTCACCATCGTCGCAGACGAACCTGGGGATGGGGGGTAAGGGTCACATACATCTGGGTCTTTTGGCGGACTTACACTGTGCCCTGTGAACGGGAGGAAAGCGCCGCCTGGGTGGAGATGAGTACCCTACTCCGAATACGAGACGATAAGAATGCGCATCACCAGGGCAGGTTGGGTCGCCGGGGCGGCGTAGGCAAGGGGGAAAAGCGCTAAGACGGCAGTGATGAACTTCATGGTGAGGGCGAGGAGAGCAAATGTTAAAATGAGAAGAGTAAAAGTTGAGGGAGAAGAATAAGTAAAAGGTTGAGAAATCGAATAAAGAATGTACTATCCTGTATAGCACCTGAGCCTTTATACGAATCGGCCACTCTATGTCTGCTCTTGATGCAACGGTAACCAGACGCCGCCAGGCTTGACGTTTACCTCGGGTCCCAAATTCTAGACACAGCACCACGCGCTTTCTCCAATGATCATAATTTACCCAGGGCTCCCAGTCCCACGCTCCAATTTCAGCGCCCGCCCCCGAGTCTGATGATCTTCCGACAGCCAGGTCCTTGATATCCCAGCGCATGACTGCGAACCTCATGCAATTGAATCTCAACCTATCTGAGGTTGACCAGGACAGATTCACAGCAAGTACGACGCAACTGAGTAAAAAGTGGACCGAATGCCGGGAAATTGTCACACGGCAAGCAACGGGCAAAGGCAGCGCGACAGCCCACATCGGCTGCCTCGGGAGTTTTGCCGACGCGCCAAGCCGAACTTTCCACCTGGGTGGTGTGGCTGTGCTTTCGGTCCGGCGGTCCGCGTGCGTCGAAACAATCGAGAAAATGTTGCGCCCGTTGAAATGCTATGTATCGGGTTGCGCGGTGATGCATTGGAATCCTCACAGCAGGTTTCAGAATCATCTACCAGCTCAACGATCGCTTCCACCATTCAAAGACCGCGAAAGATCCTGGGTAAATTCGAGGAAATGTGCACTCAAAGAGTTAAACTAAGCCGTCACCCTTGGTCCGCCCGCTTGAATTTTTGAATGCCTTCCGAAAAAACCCAGTGCAAGAACGACTCTGCCGTATGCGATAAAGCCTCCAATAGTAGAAATGAACAGCCGGATTGAACGTGATCAATTATGGATTTCCATATACATCTCGTCCTTGTCTACGTCCCGGAGTAAGCGAAGTACTTTCTGAACCACATCAGGTGGCACGGGTTCCGCTAGCATGATCTTCTTCCCAGGTGGGACCTCGCGCGCGATGCGCCGCAAGCCATCGTGGAATTTCGAGGAAGTGGCGCGCATTGGGAACAAGAGCGGGCGGGAGATGCCAGAATCATTGACGAGCATGACGTCCATCCGCATCCGCCCGCCAGCACGCATGAGACGCCCCCACTGCGTCGGCAGCTCCGCCTCGAACTCCTGGGTCACTGATAATTGGCTTTTGGGAACGACTTGCACCAACGCTCCGTCAGCTCGGGCGTAGTCGAAGCAGACATAGAATTTTTGGGCTGGATTTTGAACGAGGAAGGAGATGATGAGGATGGAGATCGTGTAGCTCAAGCGTTGATAGTCCATATCCAGTACTCTACGCATGAAGGCCCTCTCACGCGTGGGGAGACAGAGATGGTGATACCCTGGATGGCAGGAGATTATGACAGGCCGCTACGAAAAAGAAGCTGAGCTCACGGCGTCGGACAAATCCAAGGCTCTGGCAGACGTCTCTGTGCGCATCTCGCCAATCGACAGCTTGGCATTCATGGGAACAATAAGAGGCACTCTCGCACGTAGAGCAGCATTTGAACTCTCGTTTCATGAGAATCCGACCGCACTGTGCGATGATTGAGACGAGAGAATTCCGCAAATTTGTTTGACAGACCTTCACATTATCGCACGCTCGGCGTGATTCCCTCCCAATCGCCTCCCATGTATCCAAGACGGCCGCGCGTTCTTTCGCTAAGGTGGCCATCTTTCCCCAATCTTCATATAACGGTGAATGCATGAATTCCGAGGCTCGCGATAGATGTTCAACGTCGGAGAAAGCTCTCTCTGCGCGCGCGACGACTGCGTAAGAGACGAGGCTGCCAGGCAGAATCTCGCACACCAGCTCCATCAAATAAGGCTGGAGAGCTTCGATAGTCGAGTCTGTCGTCCCGACCGCACGTATTGCAAAGGTGATGATGTATCGGAGCACGCCAGCTTCCAGTGCGGCCGCTATCCAAGCATTCCCGGATGGTCGTTTCAGATATCTGATCAAGCGGGCCAAGCACATCGCGACAATTTGGTAGGTTAACTCGTTCTTGCTTCCGTCGAGGGCGCTCAGTGACGATACAATCAGGGGGACTATTCCGCGTGACAGCAGGATCGAATGAAATGCCTGGTCCCGGCTCCCCAAGCACATCATAATAGCCTGAATAGATGCCACAGCAAAATCTGACTTTGGGGCCCCCACGGCGCGGGAGGTGTGCTTTATGAGCGGAATGACCATATCGTCAAGTGAACCCCCGACCCCATCGATGATTTCTTGGAAATTTCCCACGTTGTCCATGCCGTCCGCTAGGAACATGAGCAGAAGAGACAATAGGTGGTCCTTTGCATGTGGTTCGTCAAGACGTGCCATCCATGCCCTTGCAACAATCGAGCGAATTCCGCGGGCCTCAAAAATGAGAGCGGCGGTTGCAAGATGATTAACGAGCATCAATATGATGCGGGAATGATTTATGCATGCATCGATCGCGTCTGCCGCATGAACCCCCGGCAGATAGTCCCAGTAGGTGTGCAGAAACAGTACCCATTTCGATACGCGCGACCAAACGTCCGGGGCCGCGTCAACAGGGATTACTTCCAGGGTGGCAAGCCAACCGAGCGCGTTCAGCGACATAATCGCGCTATCGATGCAAGGGAGACGAGTTCCGGTGGCCATGAGAGTTTCAAGCGCAGCTGGAGCCGGAATCGGGGATGGATCGAGGTGAAGATAGAAAATAGGGAGGAGAAGTTTGGTTTGTTCCAATGGGATAGTCCGGACGAAGGTGCACAACTTGGTGAGGTCCTTTATCGATCCATTCACAGCTGCGACTGCGACCGGCTTTCGGAGATTATTAGACAGAGACTAGGGCATTGGAATGGGGGGCCAACCTTCAAGGATGAACGTAGCGTTGAGAAGCTTTGAACACGGAGAGAATCGTGCATCTCGAAGCTGTCAGGTGGTCGCAGTGCGTTGGCTGCGAAAAATGAAGGCGTGACGTGACTGATCATGATAGTCACTTCTCGGATGGAGATGGGGTAGTTTGATTCGGAATGCCCCGTTCCGTTGATGGGAAGGAATAAGCTAGCTTGGCTAGTGCTGGCCAAAATATGATATGAATACGAATTTCGTGTATCGTACTCATATCTGTATCATATTCACCTCCAGGGTGGCGTATCATATTTTTAGTTTATCGTATTCATATTCTGGCGGTGAATATGAATACGATATGAATATATTTGAATATATTTTGCTCGTCGACTGGTGGAGGGACAGTGACCCGAATCGGCCTATCATGGGGTCTTGTGTCCATTAAGTGGGCTTAAGAGCTGGCGTTGGACCTCCAGCTCCCTGTGGGGGCGAAGAAATAACGAAATTCGGTGGCTCGGTGGAGGTGAACATCGAGATCACAACATTTTGATCCGACCCTGAAGTGGTTCAAAGTCCGACGGACCACTGATGTGGTGCCGTTGGGCGGCTTTCGCAAATCAGATCCGATGTTCAGGCTCGGGAGACGAAACTTCATACTCCGAGCATTGCCGAATGATGATCTGGGCGGCGAAAAGCACCCGTTATCGTCTCCAATTATATTTGAATACGACTCGAGTCGTATCGTACTATATCCATATCATATCGTACTCATATTCTTCCGTATTCATATTCAATAGGAGGTTCCAGGGCCGTATCGTATTCATGCGTATTTGAATATATCCAAAATTTAATTTTTTGTATCGTATTTTTGGCCAGCACTAAGCTTGGCCCTTCAATGGCAGAAAAATTATATTGCTCTTAGACAGTAGTTCACATTGTACTGTGATGCATCTCGTGGATTCGTATAAGTATAGTATGTTGTTCAAGTTCCATCCAGGTGAACGGCTGGACGTCGATCGCTTCCTCGCGACCCAACATCCGGGTGACAACCCAATTTGTATCCCCCGCCATTGTGCTCCGGACCTGGAGCCGAGTCCTGTACGAGGAACTAAAACTGCCGGACAACCGGCTGCGAGGACCCCAGGTTTTAGTGGGTATTACTAAGAAGAGTTCCCGAGCTCCCGCGCAGGCTTCCAGCCGACGACGGCGACGCAACGGATAAACCACACGAGGCCCACACTATGGCAACCAGCCATGTGCACAAAAAATCGCATTTTCTGGGGGGTGCAGCCCAATTTCTCTCAAATTTATTCCGGAGGTCGAGATCCCCTCCAAGCTTAGACAGTCTGACAGGGTAACCCATTGTTACGTTGTGTCAATGCCAATATTGTACCACCCAAAAAAGGAAAATAGGCATAAAATAAAAATGTTACACCTCAACCCGGATCCGTAACTACAGTATCCCGCAAAGTAAACGCTGCACCGAAAATAATGCATTGATTCAGTATTAATGGATTTCCAGATGCATTTCATCACACATGGAATCCCAGAGTAATTCACCTAGTTTCAAATCCGCCTCTGGCGGAACATCTTGAGGTTTAGTCATCCTCTCTCCGAACGGGATTTCCTGCGCGATACGCCTCAATCCGTTCTGGACTCTGGATGAGTTAGAGTGCATGGGGAGCAAGCGTGAGCGGGTTACGTCGCGATCGCGCACGAACATGACGTGCATTTCTATGCGTCCGCAGGCGCACTCGAGGCGGCCCCACTGAGTCGGCGTCTCCACCTTGAACTCGTAGATCGCAGGGAATTCGGTTGTGGGTATGACGTAAACCGCAACGTCATTGGGATCGGCATAGTCGAAAGAGACGGGGGGTCACCCCCCGTCTGACTGCCAGGCGGGATGCTGGGCAATGAAGAGGATGATTCTCAGCGAGATTACGTAGCGGAGCCGTTGATAGCCCGCGTGTAGACTCGCAACCAGTCGTTCTTAGTCAGCCTTTGATCACGAGACGAGCTGAGGGATCAAAAAGCTTCCTAGAACGACTGGAACATCTTGGCATCATTTTTGGTGGACCCGCCAAATCAGAGACCGGACTTAGAAAATATCTCATCGTTTACCTTGGAAAAAAGTGTAAAAAGTTGTATAGGGAAATATGGTTCTTTTTGAATTCTAAGTCGAACGCAACTGACTTGTTTTCTGACGATTTTTGACGATTTTTGACCATTTCGGTGCGCATTCACTTCTCTCCACGGAAAGACAGTTTTGTCACGCCGGCATCTCCCGTTGATGGCGATGGATTGGGTCTCGCTTAGAACTGGATCTCACACGTGCTAGCTAAATATACCTCCGTCGGCCGTTACTGACCGCGTCCCGCCAGATCGGGCCTCGCGTCGCTGATCGCGGGTGCCGTGCTCACCGCCGTCTCGGCGCTGGGCGTGGCAGCCCGCTCCATCAATTTTCAAATTCACCGCCTCGTCGACGACCCGCCATCACCAGCATACACCCTTGCATTCCTCATCTTGGTGGTGGGCAATCCCGATTGATCGGCCGTGACGATTACGTGATCAAGAGATTGGGACTCGATCAATTTCTGGTGACCCACGACTTGTTCGTAGAGCCACCCACACATTCACGGCCGGATCGCTGGGAGTTGGAGACAAAGTTCTTCCAGGTATGGTACAGACCAGAATTCCGAATTCTTAGATTATTTGGTTGTTTGAACGGCGTGTAACATCAGGCACTTTCCGGACCAAAGAACTATCCTATTTCGTCGTCGACTCACCGGGGCGTCTCGGAAGGTACATGTAGGCCATATTTTCGGACGGACAAGCATCAAAGTGGGTCATAGGTTCCCAGACTCAAAATATGGACGTTATACGTCGGTGGGAGAAAGTCAATGCAACGACCGTAGGCTAAGCCACGTTCGAATTGCTGACAAAATGATGGGACTTCGGAAATGGCGAAATTTCTTTTGGCCTCAGATCCCCGAATTCGGTCTGACTCAAATAACATAACCTGTCTGTAATACCTCTGTGCATGTCGCCTTCAGGCCATTTTTTTCGATTTCGCCTCTGCACTCCTGTTGGATCGAATTTAGCCGCGGAAATTGGGCCTGACTCGCAAATTTGCTGAAATTGAAGAAATTAGCCTGAAGGCGACCTGCCGGCCCCCATATGAGACCATTCTTCTCAATTGTTCAAATCAGTTGGGGGCCATCTAACGTTTAAAAACGTGTCTGCGAGATCTGGGTCAATTCGGAGCGCCGGTGGCGGTGTTAACTAAGCGTGGGAACAAAATCAAAACCCAATTGATTGCCCACCACCACTCATCTGCCTGCTGCCCGTCCTTGACTTCTGTGCCCCTGCTGCCTGGAAGTACCTTGAGCGCGCTGGTCTTGTTTCCCCTATGGCGACTACAGCGCGCATTAGTAGCTCCGAGGTGGCAGCGGCGGCGCAGCGGGACATGCTGCTCTTCCCGACAAAAAATGGCGGCTCTGAGGAACGTACCATGTGAGTATGTATTCGTCGTACGGAGTCCTATGATGCTAATCTTTGATTCAGTAACGGCAAGACACAAGATCAGTTAAAGGAAATGTGCCGCGACTACGGCCGTGCTGTTAGTGGCAACAAAACACAACTCAAAGCACGGCTTCAAGAATATAGTGAATGTTTTTGTAATGATCCTAACAGCTGGTGCGCCCAGAAAATATTCCGTAATTTCTCCAGCCAATGTTATGCTAGTAATTTATTGCCCGTGAAACGCCGTAGCCACAAAGGTCCCCAAGAAGGCCCCAAGAAGAGCCAACCCAAACAGTCAGCCAACCGAAGAGCGGCCATAATTGACACGGAACGTGTTACTGAGCGCTCGAAAGACACTCGGACTGCAGATGAAATGAAGGACCTTTTACTCTGGGTAAGTTGTCTATTTGATTCCCAATTTCTCCGGTGCCTAACCTGGTCTGCACATATGTAGGCGGATCGTACATTGGCGAGGCTCCCATATAAAGCTCTGAAACCTGAGACGCTGTTGACACAATCTGTTATGCCTTTGCAGGTGAGTTGTTATCTGCAGTCTATCTCAGCAACCAAATACTCTTCAGGGTGGGCTTGTTGACCGAAGCCTCCATGACCGCATGCAAACAATTGAGAGTCAACTCGCCGCAATAGCTGCAGGCCCGTACCAAGGCTCCACGCGATCCGATTGGGCTCCTGCCTCGGCGGCATCATTTACAAATTATCCTGGTGATTACGTTGTGTTCGACCATACCGCTGCATCCACCACCAGCTTCTTTTCGGACTATGATACAGTAAGTTTTCATTACTGCTGTCCTGCGAGACTTTTGACTGATATATGCCAGGAGAACACATTATTCGATATCCCGAACGACATCAACTGGACGCCCACCTTGAATTTACATATCAGTCCAACCTCCGATGGTATCCACAGTTCTTCACCAACTCTGCCGAGCACGCGAGCGGCCATCCCAACTATGCCCGCTCCCATCTCTTGTTCCCCTACTGCCCAGATTCCCCCCACGTCCAACGCTCCGGCTCGTTCCCTCACGCTCGGCAACCACACAGTCATTACCATCACCGCCGACGAAGTCATGAAAATTGCGGTCCCAGCTACATCCTTCGCCGAAAATATTGAACGGCTTAATCAAATGTGGGATGACACGTCTCCCTATTGGAAGAACGACTCCGTGGTGAAGATCAACATGTGTTCCATCGCGCTTATCTACTGGCCCGAGATCTTCAAAAAGACTGGGCTCTGGTCAGCGCACAAATCTAATTGGACCGAGTGGAAGGTTCGTTTTGGATGTGCTTCCACTACCGTCACTAATGGCATTCTCCTTAGTTTCTCATCGAGCGTTACCGGCAAGGAACCCCAGAGGAGTTCTGGACAGCATTCACTACCAGCAACGGCGGTAAGATGTCTTATACCGCGGTGTGTGCCAGCCTTCGCGAAGAGCGCAAGAGTGCGGACTCCAACCTTGCAGATCGGGCGAGACTTGAGTATGGTGAAGAATTTGAGCTGAAATTTAGCTATCGATGCAGCAGAACCAACGCTCGGGTGGTCATGACGAAGGCCAGTTCCATCGCGAAGGAGTACAAGCGCCTCCAATCTCTTTAATTACAATATTTCTGTGTCGTCTTCTGTCTATTGAAGTCGACTTTACTTACATTGATTGACCTTAAATTTTGGAGTATATGATATCATGCGTGTGAATTGAATGCTCGAAACATATCAGAAGTAGCTAATTTAGCGGCCGCACGCACAATTTCTGCCACAGGCAGAACACCTTTCCGTAATCTTCTGGTTCGGGTTCAAAAAGTTCTCCCGTAACTCGGTGGGATCATCGTTCCATCCAATCAAATACTTGACGATCGTCAAGTTGGAGAACTCCATGCTCCATCCACCCCATTCGCAGATGCGACGTAAGCTCCATCGACGATGAGACGCGAAGTACTGGCAACCACCACGGCGAAAAGAATGGGTTCCGTACGGGTAAGGATCGAGGCCGATGTCCAGCAGGTTGTTGCGGAACATCTCTAGAAATTTTTCAGACTTCTATATCGGGGAGTTAGCCAAGCGTTGTGCTGTAGAAATCTCACACACCATTGGCCTACTCGAATCTCCGATCTGATCCCGAATAGTTATTGTAGGAAACAAATAACCGTTGGTGATTCTCGAGCAGGCAAGCCAGCTGCTTAGTGCTCTCACGGGACATAAATGTGCTTGGTCTTCGGGAAGCTCGTGTAGTACGAACGGCTTAATTTCTATGCAGACATGAATTAGGATAACACATAAATGTGCGAACTGAGTTGAACTCACCCCCATACTGGCTGGTCTTGCGAAATGGCAAGGACAGCTCAAAAGAGCTTTCATTGAGCCAACGGATGTCCTGAAGCTGGATTTTCAACGCTTCGTCAAAGCGGAGTAAACATAAAAAAGAGATAACATATACAGCATGAAGCATCCGCCGACTGCGGCCACCTCCCCACTCGTTGAGATCTACGGGTCCATTCCGCTTGCGGCGCGTAACGGGTTTTATCTTCGCAACCTCTGGCTTGTTATTGTAGTGATACAGAGTCGAGATGATCTCCTGCAATGTCGTGTTATTAACGCAACATCTCATTAAGCAACAAAATAACAAACTGGAGTGATAGCGCGTGCACTAGTTGCCACTTCTCCTGCGCGGACCTGCAGAAGTGGCGATCAGTGGGATAAATTGGCCATAGGATTATAAGACAGACCTTTTTCTTTCTCAGACTTATCATGTACCGTGAAACGTCTTCGGAGATCGACGGATTACCCAGCATTTTTCCACTGACTTCACTCTTCTGCCAGGGGAGAGACCCGAGCCCGTTGAGGCGCCCAAATCCGTATGTAGCCGCTGCACGCATTTTTTGAGCATGACTATACGAGTCTCTCGGAATGCTGGGATCCTTGGGCTTTCCATCGAGCCCAACATCGTCGCAACTGATGTCCAAATCAGCGACGAATTCAGTGGATGACAAGAGTAAAATCTCGCCTCTCCATAATCCATGCAATTATAAAAGCGGCCGCTTCCTTGTGCGGTGAATTGGTGAAGAAATCTTGACCGTCCTTGATAAAACCTTTGAGGTGAACGAATTTTTCACAGAGTCTGATATTTCTACCATCCGTGTGTGAGCAGAGCGACAGACTTTACCATGGAATAAGCTCACCTTTTGTACTCGGCGTCCGTGCTATCCACAACACCCTTAGAAGCCTCTGAAATGACGGCGCGCATGATGGTCAAGTCGGCCATTTTGCTGTCACCGTCGGACTCTTCGTCCTCGGACCCATCCTCGGAATCAGAGGGTGGCGCGCCGTCGCCCACGCCACCATCGCCGATGTCTCCTCCGGGTAGGTCCTGATAATCAAGTGTTTCTTTCTCACCGTCGAGGTCATCGTCGATTTCATCCTGACCGGGGTCTTCGGGATTTACGGTGGCCCATTCGTCTCCTAGAGGAGGCTGTATAGCACGAAGGATACCAGCATACTGAGGACCCTCCATGATAGTCGTCATGATGGGGGAGAGGAAGAAAGATGAATTAGGAGAACGAGAAACATGGCCTTATATACCCGTAAATAATGTCTTACTTGTTTAAAATTCACCCTCAGAGTCGGTGATCAGCTCCACTATCTCCCGCCCCTGATGGATAACGCTCATCGCGGTGTACCGCTTTTCGCGGCGTGCAAGTGGCTCTGAATAATCAATCGATAAGACATGAAATCAAATTGGGTACTAATCATTGACTGCACCTGAAGACGGGTTCTCCACGGGGCCTAGCGTATGACTGGGAATGAGGCTGGATGAAGCGGAGGCGTTGTAGCGAGGTGTGATGATTTGCGATGCCCGAGTAGCTGGTTTTTCCTTGCTATGGTTCTTGCGCCCTTTCCGGTCATCTAGGAAACATGGTTATAATGATAATCTGACAAAATAAACAGGCGTACTTTGTGCACAGAGGTAATCGAGGACCATGTCGGGATATACTTGCTCGACCATGGCCTTCGGAGCCCAGACCCTGACTTTGGGAAAGGCCGTGGAGAACCACGCTGTAACGGCCATCTGCGCGCCCTCCTCAGGATCACGTCGGCCGATAATGGCCTGCAGCGCTGATGTGAGGATGATGGGATCGAGGCGGAGCACGAGGCGCAACTCCGCAAGATGACCCGTAGATTTGTGATTGCGCGCGCCCACGATGCTCTTGATTATCGGTGACGAGTCCAGCGCTGCCGCACCCTTATCCGCAGCCAAGGCGCGAAAAGTGAGCTCTCGGACAACCAGACCCCCGAAGAGCTGGTCGGTGAAGTGCCTGAGAATACCGATGCTGTCTCCCCACCCAAAGTGGCCTTCCGCAAAGCGAGCGAGAAGGTCAAGCCGGGGGGACCGAAAACCCAAGCCAGTCGGTGCAGCGTGTTCCGATACGACGGGGTGGAGATAAAGGTTGATCACGGCGAGGTCGGGAAAATCAATGGGGATCGCCGCTGCCAAATGCTTGCACCGATGCGGAAGATACCCCGAGGCGTTGGTACGTAGCTCAGAGCTCAGGCAGTCACGCCAGCTCTCCAAAAAGAGCTCCGATTGTGTTGGTGATTTCCCAGAAAGGCCGGCGACGAGCTGCCTGCCTAGGCCTGCACGGGCGAGGCCAATGGCGGTTGTGACTCCGCATTTGGCTAGTCCCTCCTGAACAGTATGTGTTAGTCTCTGACACGGTACCGTGCTCGGTGACTTACCGAATAGTCTCCGCCCGCAAGTATCGCGATGAGCACAAAGTCATCGTGATGTAGACCGAGTACTTCCGAGATGTCATGGGCAGAGTACAGCGATGCCTCATATTCCTCATTATCCTCAGAGCGGCTATACCAATAATGAATTAGTTAAGAGGTTGTGATGTACGGTGAATAACCTACATGCGCAAGACAGCGGTGGCTCCGAAAACAAAGGTGTCCGAATCATCTGTTAGAATGGCATCCACGCGGACAGGGATTCCGGTGGTCGTCATCGTAGAGAGTGTGGCCTCTGCCTCCCCGCGAGCCTGAATCTTGATATGAGCAGGGGAGGAAGTGTCGGTGGAAGTGGGACGTACCGTAATCCAGTCAAAGCCGAAACCTTCTAACATCTCCTGGAAAGAGCCCTCCAGCCAGTGAGCGTTTCCGTTGATGAGCTTGCCGCGCTTCATCCCGGGACGTTCAGGGCCATCGAACACGAATATCGGGATGAAGGGGAGCCGGAAGAGGCGGCTACACCGGGAGAAAAGAGCTACAAGCTCAGGGCTCTCCGTGATCCCGTGCCGCATACATGCACGATACATCCATCCACTATGTGATGGTCAATCTTGTTTACGGAGGGTGAAGGTGGTCCTACCTTGCATCGATGCCTACCCGGTATCCTCGAAGCCCTGTAGCATTTCCCTTGAAACCGGTGTGCACCGCGAGACTGGGAAGCGAGATCTTTTGCTCGATTGGCTCTAGTTCCTAAGATAACTGTCAGTGATGGTACACAGGAGGAGCGAACTCGGAGTCTAATTACCTCCCAGAGTCTGTGAATGCCCATCGAAGTTGGGAAAGAGGAGTGTCTGGGAACGATCGAGGAAGGTCGATCTCATCCCAAAGCGGTAGCTAATGGTTCGAGGCGGCCGACACCAAAGTTTTAGGCGCCTCTTTCTCGAATGCGGAGCGCAGAGTATACAGGCTGATCCTAGAAGAGCCCAAAGTAGATTAGTTCGAAGATCGAAGGTAATATTGAGGCTCCACCAGCTCAGTTGGGTGGGAGGTCCAAATTTGGACGTACGGGGTCACCGACCCTGCACGAGGCGTCGCCCTCAAACGCCGAACGGAACCGTGTCAAATGGGAGCCTACACAAGAGGGAATAGGTCAATTCAGGATAATCGGCTGAGATTTCCCTTTACAAACTCACTTTCTTTTGGGGTCCGGATCTGGGAGACACGCAGCTTCGTGGCGACGTTGATGCAGCGTTGGGACTCGGAGTATCAGGTGAGGGAGACGGGGTCGCTTAAATGGGCCTGCAAGATAGAAAGATACATCAGCTCGCGAAGTCTGGCCGGGATTTGACTCGGAGACTCACCTTTCTTTAGTCGAGTGGCCAGATTTGCGGTTACCAGATTTGGAAGCATCTGCGGGACACATTTCGAACTGTGATGCAGAAGACGACTCTGGAGACCTAGAGGACTTCGTTAGATCATAGGTACCCAGCAAGAATTGAGGGAGAAATACATACCTTCTCAAAAAAATTACCGGCGCTTAGTTAGGAATCCCTTTCCGATCTAAGCGCTCGAGACTCCGGCTGAGGCTCTGGTAGAGCACGTTCAGCGAAACGGAAGCTTGCGAGAGACATTGTTCAACCTTGGGTTGTCCGTTAGATGGTAGAAACAAGTCAAATATCAGGACACCAGAATTAATGACGTGTGTCAAGTTTGATCTTAGCGCGGGTCATGCTACCATAACCAATCAAAACCATCGTCGAAAAAGTAAACGCCGATGGGTACGAGGGAGCGATAGGTTGAAGGATGTTGCACCATCTTAGAGAGAATCAAGCCGTAGAAAGCAAGTAAACGGCGTACTTTGTATTTTGCTTCAGAATTAGACTTAATGTGAAAAAAGACAGCCAACGGGCGCACGCAGTCTGCAACGAGGCCGAGGTGAGAGTCTGGACGTCTTGATGGATTCGGCCGATGCTGAAAATGCCTGGTTTGAAGACTTTAGATGGAGATTTGGGAAAGATATGATAGACTCACTTTTTCCCATGGTTGGTCCGTGCGCGACTCGGGCACCTAGAATTTGTGAGCAGAGCTTTGTCAGCTCACAAATTTTGAGAGCAGGTAGTGGTCATGTGGTGACGGCGTTTATAGCAAGCGCTCGGCAGAGTAAAACTCTGGTAGAAACACAGTAAGTGGGGCACTCGGACAGACAGGCAGGGGGTACCTAGAGTGTGTTTGCAGCAGTGCCAATTCATCCGGAGTCTGCTGGGATCGAGTTGGGCGGGATACCGGCTAACCATGCCAGGTCTTGTAGGAGACGGCTCCTAGGCTATCCTCAGTGGAGACGGCCAGGCAGACCCGGATCATGCTTGCAAGTGCTGCGATAGATTCACGCGTCCAGAGTTCCGAGTCGAGTAGTAAGACATGAAAGGTCGGACGGAGAGTGTTTGCCGTTATTTACTCGCCGTGCATTTTTCTCACAGTCGACAAATTACGCGCCCAATCACGTGGGCGTTACAACGTGTGTCGAGAACATTGAGTTGCAGCGAATTGGCGGTCAATTCTGGGCCCGGTTAAAAATCATGTCGAATTCCACAAGAACTGGGTCCCCTTTCATCCGGATGAGTCGTACGTCATGGCAGAGTAAAACTCTCAGAATGTTCTCGAAATCTTGGATTCATATTCTGATTGTCCAGGCATCATACTCAGGGCGCCGTCGTGGCCCAAATATCTCGTGTGTGCGGTGGTACAATTTGAAGGAAGGAAGGAAAACACGTCGTGACGCGTAAAAACTGGTACTGTGAATTTGCATGGTTTGTTCCAGTTGCTACAGTGCGGGCGATATGTGCACTGGCCCCAATCCAATTGGCCACGGCAAAGCTAAGGGCGTGAGAGATAGCTGGACAAATCTGGATGGAATCACCTTGCACGCGGCGCACGGACTATCTATACCATAATGAGAACCAGGTGGAACGTCTTTTTTCCCTGGTGCCTCGATTTCGGCTTTCGATTTCGCAGGGAAAAACTGTCTTTGCCTATCGAAAAGGGCATCAAAAGACACTTCAGAGCCATCAAAAGACAATCCACATCGCGCCGCCTCAAGGCAAGCGATGGCGATCAAGATGGCTAGCTGCCGACGGCTAATGGTGCCTTATCCATCACTACTCAGCACCACACGGTCTTGGCTGTCAGACGACATCCAACTCTCTAGACGCTCAGCATACTCACCGAACGATATAAGTAGCTTGCACCTCTCCCATTTTCTTTTTACTTCCTTCCCCCGAACTTGAGCCTCCGCGAACTACTCATCTCAATATGCCTCCACCGCTCCGAAATCCGATCCTCCTAGCATCGAGCCCATGGCAAGACACCTTCCTAGCTGCCGGGTGAGCATTTTGTTCTCTTGTTTCTCTACTCCGCTGTCATCTATTATTATTTTTCTTCGCGCTGCGCGCGTCTTTTTCCTTCTGTTTCAACTCATGCCCTGCATTGGCACGCGCGGGCATGCTTGTTTCCTTCATGTAATTTAGCACACTCCGGTCATTTCCCTCCTTCTCCCCCCGCTCTCCTTCCTCCCTCCCTTCCCTTGCTTGCTCCCGGCTCCTGTCCGTTAATTCGATCCCGCCCCGATCGCTCGCCCTCTTGATCCCGCTTGGCAACTGCTTGCCGTCGCTTGTCGCCATTTGCCACGGCCATCGTCACATCACGTCACATCACTAGAACTGTCTTGTTCGTTGGTCGAAGATTCACTTCTCCCCTCTACCCTTCCACCCTCAAGTCCTTCAAATCCAGCCTCAACGCCTCAAGCTTGTTTCAAGCCACTACCCCCTTCTCAAAGCATTCAAAATTCAAATCTCAAGTGCTTTACTCTTTTGTTGGGTACGGTCGCGCAGTGTTCGTCCGAACGGCAACGATCCCAGCCCAAAGATCCTTCTTGATGAGCGTACACCACCGCCTTGTCTCTCGTTCGCCCTTGGTTTGCCCGCCACCAACGCGCCGAGGTCGATTCCGCCGCTCCCCGGCATCGCATGCCGGGGATGCCGAGTGTCACACGGTCACGGGCTGCCACCAGCGCGTTCGTCTTTCCTTCTCCTTCATCGCCGCCGCTGACCATTCCACTCGCAGCGTTTTTATTCTAGCTGCCTATTGCATATGATTTGATCTCTTTTTGCGCATCCGTGACCGTAAATACTAACTTCCATTTCAATCAGGATCTAGGTTCTGCGCGGGTGCCGACTCGATGCGCTAGCCACTATGCCTCGGATTTCATTGCATAGACCTTTTTTATGACCTGGTGAGTCCTATTGACACTTTTATCATACTTTATAGTGACCCTATCCTTCTCATAAGTCTAGTCTTGCCGCGGACCTCAACCACGCCACTGTGCTGTCTGGCTTGCCCTGAATTTTACTGACCTGGGAATCTATCCGGCTTAGTCTGGGAGCCTTTCCTCTTGATTAAAATCCTATCCGCTGGGTCCCGTCTGATCCTCAATTCTGCTGGCCTTCAAGTTTGTCTTTATTGTCTATCCTTCAAGTTCCAAGCACCCTCTCGACAAGGCTCTTACTCTGGAACACTCATTCTTGACTTCGTTTGGATCCTTCGATTTGGATCTGGCCACCAGCACCTGAGTTCATTGCTCATCTACTTCGCCTCAATTGACCCCGCTGACGAGGCATTGACCACCAGGACTTATACTCCTCACCCGTTTTCTTGGTATCAGTTTTTCAATGCTGGAACTATCGCTGTATCAACGAGGTGCGTGTACTCTTTATCCCAGTCTGAGTTCGTACTACCTCTTAAACCGCTGAGGGCGGAAACTATGTCGGTTCGTTTATTTCAATTCTATTCTCAATCGCCAACTGATTTCGCCGCCTCAACTCAGACCTCGCCTCTCTCACTCAATGCCTAATAGTCCTAGATACCGAAACTATTGCCGCACGAATCACGTAAGTTCGATTTATTTATCCCAAGCCTTGCGGTCTTATTGACTTCAACGTTGAGACTTACAGGTATGTTGACTTCAATCTTGATTGTAGGAATAATTGACTGACTTGTGTTCTGCGTCTCAATAGGTCGTTATAGTCACTCTAGGTACACCCTCCGGGATACTGAAACTATCACCGAATGAACCCAGGTATGCTCGCCATTATTTCATCTTACACTGACCACTGACTGACTTGTCCTTTCTCTACCATAGAGCTAGAAACTATACTTGATTGGGCCGTCCAGCTCACTACACTCTCAAAGTAAGTCCACTCCAATGTGTTTCATGATTAGTACTGACTTGAACTCAGGCTCCGGCTGCATACAAGCCTCACGTTGCATCGAAGCAATTATGATTTTTGAACACTCGTCAAGTTATCCTTCATTCAACTCTATGGATAATGTATGGGTGAAATATCATGTGTTCGCGATAATTTATCCTCTCCTTCAATGGTTCTTGGACCATCTCGTTGAATATCTGTTCAGATTCGGTTGGATCTCGGGCATCTCGGAGATGTGTTCAAAGCCCCGGCCGTCCACGGGGGGTCATTACCGTGTCCTATTCCTCACTTTAAATCTATACGAAGTTTGTTTAAACAATTTGCGTCTCAACGTGAAACCCTGTTTAAGCAATGATTTATTTAATGGTGACTGTCACCCTCAGGGTGAAGGGTTTGGACCTTGGAATTCAAAAAACGGTGTTTAATTAGTGATCAAACACTGTTCAAGCGGCAAATCCAAAAATTCCAGACACCTAAGGGAGTTGAACTTCACACCTCCCAGTTTCTCCACAAACGGAGGGAGACGAGAGAGCAATAACCGCTAGGCCATTCAACCAATATGTGGATTTCGAGTATCACAGCCTTATTCATGTCTGATTTGAGAAAATGGCTGTTTTCAATCTCGACAAATGTCGATGTGTGGCTCCCGAACTGTGGATTGAATTCTTTTCAATACCATGTAACCATAATATGTATTGAAAGCAGTGACCTTAAACTGCTTAAATATCACAGCTGCTCAAGGTGTGATGGACTTATACTTTGAAACCGTAACCTTATCTGTTTCTGTGTAATATAGCGCATTTGTGCGACTGTCGGGCGACGGTGCCTTAGCTCAGTTGGATCCTCCTTGATGCTTTACGTATTCCATACGAAGCTGGTGTGCGTTCGATCCCCGCGCATAGCAATGGTTTTGCTCCGTGTTTCAAACCTGTTTGAATCAGGATTAAAGGCATGCTAAGTAAATCATTGCTTGAACAGGGTTTTACGTTGAGACGCAGGTTGTTTAAACAAACTTTGTATGGTTACTGCCTCACTAGCGCCCACTCACGACTTGTATTCATTCACAGCATCCCTAGACATGCGCTGGAATTTATTACAGGTATGTTGAGACTTTATTTTGCTGTTTTATGGCCTAACTTGCCAGCAAGCCGTCAACCTCCACCAATAGTGTTATTCAAACTTCGCACCATTTGACTTCCTGTTTCCTCCCTTTTTGCAAATTTTGACAGGGATCTCTGCTAAAATCTGCCGAAAAGGAAGAGACCAGGAAAACGAGTAGGAAGCAAAAAGGGGCATATTTGAAACCCAGTAGGAGAATGCTCCTGATCTGAAATACTGCCAAATCTTAACCAGGAAAGCAAAAAAGAAGTCAAAAGGGCCGTTTTTGATGAAAAAGAGCACATATAGCTCCGGATTCGACCTTACTTGTGTCCCTGCTCGTCCTCCTGGTTGCACCATCAAATCAAACAGGAACACAATCAGGAGCACAACTAGGAGCCCAAGTAGGGACCAACCAGGAGCTACTTTGAGCACCACCTCATTTTTTCCCACTGTGTTTCACTTTTTCGGAGGTCAAGAAAAAAAAACTTGCCCCAGATCATTGATAATGGGCCTGGGGAGACATCAGTTATCTGTAGGCTTGCGATTTTAGTCTTTCTATCATGTTCCGTGCCTTCACACGGTGTCTTGAGGCACACCACAGAATGGGGTGTCTTGCGGCGGTACCCAGCACGTGACTCTAACCCTACGTAATATGGGAATTTGATCCCATCATTAGGGTTAGTTTCACTTTTCCGGCGGTCAAAAAGTAAAATCTTTTTGGATCAATTAACCAAGCACAAGGGATCTTCTTTGTGCTTCCCTTGAGTGTTTCCACAATGTTTTAGATGTATCCATGATCATGGCATAATGTATTTTGAGGTTCAAAGTTTTGGCTTGTTTACTGCCAAAAGCGGAACCGTGATGTGGTGACGGGCACTGTACACTCTCCCCCTCACGCCGCCCCAGAACGTGCTCTCTTGACGTCTATTACGCACCGATTCATGCGGCTCAGTTTTACCCTCACTCGCGATCGTCTCGCCTCTCACCGGTCCCGAATTCCAATTGACGCAGCTCACAAATCTGGGCTATGATCCAAACGCTTCTAAGCGTCGACCGACGCCGCCGACAAGCTTAATGCCGCAGCACCGATACGCCCAGATCAAGGTACACCTCGAAGAAGATAAGGCTCGAGAGCGGGACGGTCCGCACCTGCTTGCCGTGAGTTTTGATTCAGTCATGCGTCCGCAGGAATCCCCGTTCGACTCGGGCTCGAGCCATGCATTCCTTCTTTTTCCCGGCGAGCTCAAACGCCTCGTGTCCTCCGACCTTTTTCAGGCCACAAACTTCAGCGATGTCTGCGTAGCGTGTTCAAACACCCAAGATCATCGGAGTGTTTGGGAACCCCGCAGCGCACCTCAAAATGCCTGCCCCAAATCCCGGTACTCAAAGCACGGAATAAGGCTCGAGAGCGGAGTGGCCCGCACCTGCGCACATTGAATGTTCGAAATAAACCTTGCTGATCTCCGCGGGATCTCCCGTTCGACTCAGGCTCGAGCTGTTGTATCTTGATTTGTTGCCTTTTTGGACTGTTCGCTCAAGCATCTCGTGTCTTCCTGATTCCAACCTGCACCTTTCAAGTGAGGATCAAACCATCAGCGCAGGCCCTGCGTTTCGTATGAAAAAATCTGGGCTATGATCCAAATACTTCTAAGCGTCAATCGACGCGCCGACACGCCCAATGCCGCAGCAACGATACGCCCAGCTTAAGATACGCCTCGAAGAAGACAAGGCTCGAGAGCGGAACGGTCCGCACCTGCTTTCCGTGGCGCTTTGATTCAGGCATGTGTCCGCAGGAATCCCCGTTCGACTCGGGCTCGAGCCATGCATTCCTTCTTTTTCCCGGCGACCTCAAACACCTCGTGTTCTCCGACCTTTTCCAAGCCACAATCTTCAAGCGACGTCCACATAGCCTGTTCAAACACCCAAGATCATCGTAGTGTCTGGGTCCAATACGGAAAACCGCAAAATGCCTGCCTCAAATCTCGGGGGCTGAATCAGTAATAATAAGGCTCGACAGCGGAGCGGTCCGCACCTGCGTCGTGTAGTTCCATCGATCGCACTCCGCAAGCACCCCCGTTCGACTCGGGCTCGAGCCGTACACACCAGACCCCAGACTTTTTGTTGCTCCTGGCTCAACCGCGTTTTACCCAACCGCAGCCCGTTAAAATTGTCGCCAAAATGTGGGCTGTACAGACTTTCGAATCTCTTGGTCGCGTCCGCCATTAAAATTCCGTCAGGCTCAAAGCGTCTTCCTCAAAGCGGAGGGGTCCGCGCCTTGTCAAGCTTCTGTGCTCCGTTCGTAATCGCCCGCAGCATTCCCCTTCGACTCGGGCTCAAGCTTTTGCTATTTGGAGTGGCGTTTTTTTACAGTCCGTTCCGCCGGCCCCGCAATCCCCTCAAGATCACGACCGACTTGCGCGACTTCCGACGACGCACCAGGATGTTCCTTCGAGCTTCGAGCACAGCTGGAGGAACTCGGCCTTCAGTTCGCCGTGCCCGTCCGCCACCATCTCAAGTCGCGCATAAATCCAGGTGCTCGATGGAGGAGGTAGAGCTCGAGGGCAGAGTGGTCCGCCCCTGCACACTGCGTATGCTTTGTGTCAATCTGCAGGCAACCCGTTCGACTCGGGCTCGAGCCGTGGCTCAGTTCTTCCTTCCTTTTTTTTTGCCCGCGACCTCAAACTCCTCGTTGACAAGCCATGGGCTGTAGGGACTGTAAAAATCCAGCAGTTTTTTCTCCGGATGAGAAATTGCCAATGCACCTCGAAATGTCTTCCTCAAATATCGGTACTCAAAGCAGGAAACAAGGCTCGAGAGCGGAGCGGTCCGCACCTGTGCACATTACTGTGATTTCACTCAGGTCGACAGGATCCCCCGTTCTACTCGGCTCGAGCCGTGAGCGATTGTGATGAGTTCGTTTTTGGTGTGCTTTCCATTCCCCGCGCACTTCTGTGCATTCGGACATACTTGGAGGAACAGTGGCCTCTTCGTTAAAGGATAGTGAAAAAAGTTGCAACTTCAAGCCCTTCACCCAGGCTAAGCCGAATTCTTGACACACCTCGCCCACATCTTGCATAGATCCGCACACTCAACAGCCAGAATGAGGCTCGAGAGCAGAGCGCTCCGTACGGGCGCAATTTGATAGGCCTGAGTCTCAGAACTGACTCGCAACAATCCCCGCTCAGCTGGGGGTGAATTCTCCTCCAAGTCACAGGTCGAATACCTGGGATACATCATCTCATCTAAAGGTATTCAAATGAACCCGAAGAAACTCGAGACCATTACCAAATGGCCGCTTCCCACCTCAGTTCGCGAGATTCAATCATTCCTTGGCTTCACGAATTTCTATCGGAAATTTTTTCACAATTACGCCAAAATCACTCTTCCTTTGACCTCACTAACAAGGAAGCCAAAATCAACTTCCCAGGTGTTACTGAATCTGCCCGACAAGCATTCGAGGAGCTCAAACTTGCTTTTACCACTGCTCCTGTCCTCCGACATTTCGATCCTACCCTCCCATCCACCCTCCATATGGATGCTTCCGACTTTGCCCTGGCAGGTGTTGTCTTGCAGCCAAATTCCGACGGTGATCTTCATCCCGTTGGCTTTTATTCCCGCAAATTTGCGCCCGCGGAAATCAGTTACGAGATCCACGATAAAGAACTTCTCGCAATCGTGGAGTCCTTCCGTGACATGCGCTCCTGGCTTATTGGGACCTCCACACCTGTTTCCGTGGTCTCCGACCATAAAAACCTTGAGTACTTCATGACCACCCGCGTCTTTAACCGCCGCCAAGTTCGCTGGTCGATGTTTTTGGCCGAGTTTAATTTTAAACTCAACTATCTACCCGGCCGACGCACCATCCAGATGCTCAGACTTCGCTCCTAAAGAAGGGGATGACGTCCTCCTCGAAATGAAGCCAGCGTTGTTCACCCCATACCACACTGAGCAGATTTTGCCCAGTGTTCCTGTTTATTTTACTCCCTCCATCTCCATCTCGGCATTAGCAACCTTTGCCCTCGACAATTCCGAGTCCCTGGACGAGTTTAAATTGGCCAATCGCACCGAAATCGAATGGCGCCAAGCCCTCGTTTCAGGCAACTCCGATTTTACCGTCGAGACCGACCTCGTGTACCACCGAGGCCGAGTTTATGTTCCCAAATCTCTCCGTGCCAAAATCCTCTACCAACGCCATGACTCTGTGATGGCTGGACATCCCGGCCGTGCGCGCACCTTTGTCCTTGTGGAGCGCGACTTTTCATGGCCTGTAATGCGCCGTTATGTCCGCTCGTACGTTGAATCGTGCGATCTCTGTGCACGCACCAAAGCTCCGCGGCACAAAGCATACGGCCTCCTGCAACCTCTCGACATCCCAGACCGCCCTTGGCGATCCATTTCTATGGATTTCATTGTCAAGCTTCCTTTATCCCATGGCTACGATTCTATCTGGGTTGTTTGCGACTGAATGACCCGCGCCACACATTTTATTCCCATCCGAGAAACTATGGATGCACCCGAACTCGCGCGGCTGTTCCTTGACCGCGTTTTTCGGTACCACGGCTTTCCCGAGTCCATCATCTCGGATCGCGGCTCTGTATTCGTCTCTAGTTTCCTATCAGAACTCATGAAACTTTGCGGTACCAAAATGAAACCCTCGACCGCTTATCATCCTCAGGCTGACGGCCTCACCGAACGTACCAACTAAACACTCGAAACATACCTTCGCACATACTGCTCGTACCAGCAGGATGACTGGGTCGATTATCTCGCCCTCGCGGAGTTCTCTTTTAATAATGCTAGGAGTGGTTCCACCCAGCAAACTCCCTTCTTCGCCAACTTCGGCTATCATCCTACATTTTTCCCCATCATTTCAGCCCGCAGTACCAATCCAACTGCCTCTGGTTTCGCCACCCGACTTGATACCATTCACGCCGAATTACGCGCTGAAATTGTGCACGCGAATGATTACATGTCTAAATATTACAACCAACATCATCTCGCAGCTCCCGAGTTTGAGATTGATTCTCATGTATGGCTCATGCGTCGCAACATTAAAACCACACGGCCTACCACCAAATTCGACTATCGTCGCCGTGGTCCGTTCAAGATCCTCGAACGCCGTGGTCTCTCGTCATATTTGCTTCAACTCCCCACTGTTACACGCGTCACTCCTGGAGAAATATATTCCTTCTTCCAACATTTCCGACCGTGAATCACCAACCATTCCCCATATCGAGCTAGATACTCTTGACAATTCACGGGATATCGAAACCGTTCTTGATTCACGCAAATTCGGACGCCGCTACGATTATTTCATCCATTGGCGCAACCTTCCTATTTCTGAACGCAGTTGGATTCCGATGTCCGATATTCCGACAACGCTCAACGAAAAATTGGAACAATTCCATCGTCGTAATCCTACGCTTCCGCGCCCTCCACGCTTTAATTTCGACCGCATTACTCCACCGGTTGAAACAATTTCTATGCCTACTTCCGAGTCCCTTCCTTTGCCAATCATTCCACCCACTCGTGTTCCTACGCCGCCTCCGGAACCTCGTTCAGCTCCCTACGAGCCTCCGAGCCAAACAATTACCCGCTCCGGACGTGTCGCTCGACCACCAGCATCCAAGGATTACGCACACTCCATCCTTAAGAAGGGGATGATGTGAGAAACCCCTCGCTCTCACGCTCCAACGGACTCTCCATTCTCGCAGTCCGCAGTCTTCTTGTTTATTGTTCTCTCCAGGCTGCCAAGTCCTATTCCTGATTGTTCTCTCCATTCTTGCTCCCCACTTATTGTTCTTCTACATTCTTGAACCTTTATTGTTCTTATTGTTCAACCAGCGATAATTCAAATCCCTGTCTGTATAAATATCGCACACATATCCATGGCTACTCGTAGATCAACTTTGTCAGTAGTTGAGAATCTACCTTAGTTCATCTCGGAGTCCTCCCTCTGTTCGTCATTCGACTCACCGCTCGGTGCCAGAATACATCCTCCCGGTCTTCATCTGGATTGCCGATACTTAGGTTCTCACACTCTAAACGGAGCGGCAACTCTAGTAGGCACCGAACGAGGCGTAGGCGGCGCCGGCGGCATGCGTGCGGGTGCATACACGACGCTCCCACTGGGCGGGAGGCGCTACGGACGCTACGGAAGGGTGCGTGTGCGCAGGATGGCTGAGGACGACGTGAGTATATACACGACAAGCAAGAGGAGAGTAGGGAGTGCGAGGAGAAAAGACGGATGAGGGAAGTAGTGTTTCCCTGGCCCAGGCTCGAGCCAAGAAGCCAGGCCAGGGCATCTCGTTGGCTTGCCATGGCCCCGGCTTCTGGCTTGGAATCTCCCAAGCCAAGCCAAGCCAGTCAAGCCATGGCTTCAAAAAGTATCCCCAACGCAAGTTGAAATGCACCAGTGAGAGCGATTTTTCCTGTGAAACCAATCCAAGTATGAGATTTGAATGCATATTTACATCACTCACAAATCCCAGATGAATCCTCGACGAATGGAACCCTTCTCGCGCGGCGCGTGCACTACCTTGCCTGTTGGGGACAACTAATGCCGTGTAGTAGGCAAGTGGGAAAAGTTTGATTATGGTCAGTAATCCAAGTCCTTTTTGTTTACGAAAGATATAATTGGTGCACATATATCTATATACCACTCACAACAGGCCAAAAACTCAAGGTAATACCCTGTGAAAATTTGAGCCCAAGCCATGGCTCAAGCCACTGGCTTTGGCCTGGCCCTGATTTCTCCTGGCTTTGGCCCTGGCCTAGGATTTTCAAGCCTGAGCCAGGTGAAGCCAAGCCAAAGCCATGGCTTCCGGGCCAAGCCAAGCCAGGGAAACATTAGCTCAGGAAAGGGACGAGAAACGCACCCATATCCAGCTCGCAAACGTCGAATTCGCACATGCTGCGATGCAGAGTGATCTAATAGGATTGCGGTCGACACGGTCAAGACCGTTCGACTCAGAACGACGCTGGGTGGTGGATTGGATTCTCTAGGAGGTAATCAGCCAAAGTATAGGAAAGGTACAGGGCACGCACAATACTCGCGATCTGGGAGCGCAACCCAGAGTCCAAGTCGCACCCGCGGCGAAATGCGGATTCGCATCTGCGCAGAACGGGTGTGGCTAAGGTGCCCGAAAATCAAGTCGTTGGCTGCACAACATCAGGTGATGCTGCGGTGGGGACCGATAGGGACGCGGACATCGGACGTGTTGGGACTGGGAGAAGACAAAGCCGATGAAATCAGGAGAAGTAGAGGGTAGGATTGAGGCGGGGTCGAGTAGGGAGTGGAAGAGGGGACGTGGCCGCGTTGATCGCCGCGGCTGACGGAGAGCGGCGCCACGCAGCGACAAACAGACGCGTCGCGTCGGGGCCAGGGGCCACGAGTGAGGTCGGAAGGAGACGGGAGTGAGCGAGTGTGAAGGCGAGAGTGGCCGTAAGTGGCCGGAAGTGGGGAATCACCTCTTTCCTCGATCCAGGCGAAAACAGGCCAGTCTTCAGTTACAGTTTCAGTCAAATCTGGAAAGCAGCTCAATTAGTGATGTTCAGGGCCCGGCTCGGCCTGAAAGCCCGGGCTCGGGCTCGGCTTGGACAGGCTCGGGCTTCAGATTCTCCAGGCCCGAGCCCGAGCCCTGGGTGCGGGGCCTGAAGCCCTGAGCCCGGGCCCAAGCCCGGACTTCATAGCCAACGAAAAACCAGACAGACCGAGGGAATAGAGGAGAAAGTTGGGTGTGAGGATGGAGAAAACCCCAAGAGCAGCCTGCTCAAAGGCTTTGCAGAAGATGAACACGAGCACTATGGGGAGACAGAAGAGGCCAATGTGCGCAGCCGGCCATGGGCAAAGCTCGAAAGAGAGCGACACTGTGTCACTGCATTTGAGACATCCTCGAGTAGCTGCGCAGAAGGTTAATGAGCTCCAAGGCAGCAGACAGCGAAGGCAAACAGACCCGATTGAAGGGACTTGATATGGTTGTTGAGGTCCAATTCGACTTGTTCGACCTCCATGGTTGCCCGGGACAGGCTCCAAGACTACTGCGAGTATCTATACAGCGAGGAGAAAGCATGCCGTCTAGGCAACATAAGTTGTACAGGAACAGGACGGGGAAGTGGAAGACGGAGAATAAAATTGGGGAACAGCAGGGTCGAGTCGGATAAACTTGACATTTGAAGTCGAAAAGTGGCTGTTTGAAGGCACATCGCGCGCGCCGTGACACTCAGGGACTCGAGATTGCCACAAGAGGGAGCGATTTGAATGAATTTTCAGCCAGGAACAGGGAGGTTGTCTTGCAGGGCTGCAAGGCAGGACGTTGTCGCAGAACGGAGTTCGTGGCTGGTAGACAGAATATTGGGTCGGTCGTCCGGAATATGGGGTGTAAAGGTGAATCAGAAATATGGAGAATAGGTCCCGGAAAGTCGTAGACGCGTGGAGTGAAGATCAGGTGTCGAAATGGGAAACTGCCGTGTGGGCTCGGAGTACGGGTGCAGCGCGGAAAGGCTCGGGAGTGGGAAGAATATAGAGCTCGGGTGAAATGGGTTCACTGGCGACGTAGCCTCGGTGGGCTGCTCAGGTCACTGGTCGCGTCGGATATCGTGGCTCGGAGGAGAAGAGGTAATATTTGGGGATGTGTACGGACAAAACAAATACGCGGTCCGAAGACCGATGTACCGTAAAGTACGTACGGAGATGCGGAAAGGGGGAATGGCGACGAGCGGTCCATCCCACCCTTCCACAACGTCATACTTACAGCTGATCTCGAAACTAATGAGATCGATCATTCTTTTTTCGCTCGTTCCCAAAAAGGAAATTCCAACGAAACAAGAGTCTAGCTTACCTCCAAGAGTACCTGTAACGAGCTTTGATGTTGAGTTGACCAGTTGTGAGCCCCTGTGCCAGAGCGCCCCACGAAATGGGGGGAAATCATGCGGAAACGGCAACGTCGGGAAAGCCCGATCAGTCACGTGTTTCATTGATCTCGTGTATTATTTCGGCCATTGGCACGCACTCACACTTCTCTATGGGGTTTTGAGGGACTAAAAACATAGAGGGAGGTAAGGCACTCAATCTCCTGTAAATATTGAATGGATTAGAGGCGGGTGAGCAAACATTCCTTTTTGGGAACGCGAAAAAAAAAAGTCGGGCCGTCTCATTAGTTTCGAGATCAGCTGTAAGCACCCGTGAAATTTTGCACATAGGGTCGACGGGGAGGGCGAGGACGCGGGCGCTGATCGTTGCTTTGTCACAACGCTGTGTCGAATTTACGTATACGGCCGTATTGGCTAGAAGGAGACGGCGAGCGCGCCCGAAAATAAATAAACATATCTAGGCCCGGGCTTGCCGGGCCTGGCAGGCCTGGCATTTCTCAAGCTCGAGCCCTGAGCCCGCCGAAGCCTGGTGTCGGGCTCGGCCCGGCTTGATCAAGCCCGGGCCCGGCTCGGCTCGGCTTGCGGGCCTGGGCCGAGCCCTGAACATCACTAAGCTCAATGAATGGTGGCTCTTCCCGTCTGCGTTCTCGAGTCTCATGTTGGCCGATTCCCGTTCTAGGCCTTAACGGAACCTACCCGGGCTCGGTCCGATTCCCGCGTGTCCCGCAGACTCTGCCACTCGACTCGACCTCGGCACGAAGGTTGTGAAAAGTTGGCCCATTGGCCGCAACCCAGGCGATGGACAGGTCGAGTCTCGTTCGACTAAACAGTTCTTCGAAGACGGCCATGCTTGCCCGCGCGGTGAAGCGTACCGGCATTCCCGCATGAAATATGGTCGAAGCAGACCGACAAATGCAAGGCCATGACCGTCATCGTCATCTAATTATACGGCCAATCCAGGCGCGCTGGCAGCACCTTTCCGCGGCATTCTAGTCTTTCTTCGACCTGGCTGTTTCGATCCCCACCTTATAAATGTGCCTGCCATCTTCGGGTCTTTATACAATCATCCTTCCTCTAAATGTCAATCTATCTGGTATTATCTGCTCTATCAATCGCTTCAGGTGTATGGGGCCATCCCGCTCCGGTGCGTTGCTTCAATTAGGTGCCTTGTTCATAATATAATTTCGTGTTTATAGCACCATCCTGCTCCTCGTCAAGTGCCCGTGTCGAACCAGTATATCCACGTCACCGATAACTTCGACAAGTGCCTCGCTGCCTCGTCTGACGCGAACGGGGCGACCGTCAGAATTGAGGACTGCAGCATCGGAGGAGACCACCAGGCAGAGCTGGACAGTCTCCGGTTCGACGTTGCAGGTGTTCAGCAACATGTGCCTGGACGTTACGAACGGCGCGATCGCGAACGGGACGCCGTTGCAGATCTGGGAGTGCGCCGCGAGCAATACGAATCAGGAGTGGACGCTATCGGGGAGCACAATTCAGTGGAGCGGGGAGGATAGCTGCCTTGATCTCACAACGGGAATGTCACGGACGGCAATGTCGTACGTATCTCGTCCTATTTGTCTTCTCCTCTTCTTCCCTCGACCGAATGTCTTTTGCCAATGTAGGTGCAAATCTGGGGCTGTAGCCGTGGGCCGAACCAAACGATGGACCACTAACCACCGGCGCGTCGGAAACAATCACGCACTGGACGAGCAACACGACATGCCTTACCGCGCCCACCAACGCGAACGGCGGGGAGGTCGTCGTCGCGCCGTGCGACGGATCCGCCAGCCAGTTGTGGACGGAGATCGGGCCGACGATCGTTGTCTATGGGAACATGTGCCTCGGTGCGTGTTCCACCATCCCTCATTCATTGGATTTAGGCCACTGACATGCAATGTGCAGATGTGCCAAACGGAAACACGACGGACGGCGTCAAATTGCAGATCTGGGCTTGCACGCCCGGCCTGGGCGACGCGAACCAGCAGTTCTTCTACCTCACTTCCGACCAAAACATCCAGTGGATCAACGAACACAAGTG
>JARGYA010000288.1:0-178478 GCA_029204335.1 Mycena vulgaris | reverse complement strand
CCTCGTCACTTTGATCGATTTAGGGAAACTTCGTTACTTCCGATGATTTTCTGTGAAAGTTCGTCATTTTAACTCGGCACGTTCAAGAACCCGGAACATCGGCCATCATTGTTCCTTCGCACAAGGCCGAGCGGGTTTTTTCATATAGATACCTTACCCTAACACTAACCACTAACCCTAACCGCTAACCGCTAACCACTAACCACTAACCTCTAACCTCTAACCCTAACCGGCTAACCCGGACCACTAACCTCTAACCACTAACCAGCTAACCCGAACCTAACCGGCCAATCTCGGCACACCCGCTTATTCTGTGATGTGCCAACAGGCACGCGGTACGTTCATCCTGGGAAAGTGACGAACCTTCATCGAAATTTCCTTGAACTCACGAAGTTTCCCTAAATGCGATCAAAGTGACGAGGTTTCGTGAAAATAAGTGAAGTGACGAAGTGACGAAGATTGCGCGGACTCCATGTAAGCCCCCTTTGAGTCACCCATTGTCAGGTCAGGATGAAGGTAAGAAGTATGCAGATCACTCACACATCAGTCTTGCCGACGACCGCAATTCCGAGCTCGCGAAGAACCTCGGAAGCATGGGCCTGTGAGGAGCCAGTGAGCACACGAGGATTGGGATCAGGAGGGGGGAGTCCGGACATTGTCGGCGCTCACGAACTCCTGGCAGCACTGGGCATCGCCTGTGTTGCATTGCGAAACGGGTTCACTGTACTGGCTTTAACTGCAATCACCCAGGAAGCGGGGAGAAGGGGCTTACCGCGCAACGGCACCGGGTGGATAGGCGAGGACCCCGGTGAGGAGCGAGACGAAGAAGATCAAGCGGAAAAGACGAGAGAGCATCTTGAAGCAATTGAGGTGGTGGAATGGAACTGACATTGGTAGGTCACTCACTGGTCTATATAAGGGTCCCTCCCATGCGATCCCTGACTGAGATAATGAAATGCAAGCCGTCAAGCAGACCTCGGAAGACATGATGATCTTCCGATCCTATTATGTATACAGTGATTCATCTACCCCCATTAATTAGCATTACACCTATCCCTGCAAAGATTCCGTCAGGGAAATTCTGGACTTCGGGCGAACGGAGGTATATATGTATGGCTGAGTGGTGAGGTCCTGCAATAGTTTTGTTACTACGGGGGTGTCGACACGCCGAGTTGTGCTTGCGCATTGACCGAAGGGATGCGCAAGTCAAAGCGCGAGCGGCGCCAACTCGTGCGGGGTTCGTGGAGACGTCCACACGAGAGTATAAATTATCACTCAATCCGGTGGTGGAAAACTCAGAGCTATCCACGCGCCGCCGCGCTGGCGGCAAGTAAAGTACAAGTATCCCCCCCAGTCTTCAATTGAGTCTGTCCCAGAGTATATTATTAGCCAGCAGTGTTGGAATTAAGGGGTTATTAGGGACAGTCAGAGTAGATGAAAACGGGCGGTTCTGGGTCGGTTCTGACGGTCGATTCAGAGGGGGATGTAAAAAGGATGAATGTTACATACATAAAGGAAGCGGCACACTATGATCAATGGCCGCGTTTCAATGAGAGGCGGCACTTGATGTGCCGCCCTTGGAACGCTGCTTATTCGGGAAATGACACGTGGTGGGTAACCCGCTGCCCGACCTTTTTTCTTACCACCACTATACCCCCCTCCAAATCGCCCCAACGCATCGAAAAGCGCGTCAAACTGGGTGCTGATGGCTTCCGAGCATCAACACATACCCCCCCCACCGGGACCTTCAGATAACATTGATTCCGGTATACCCCCCGCCTTCTACTCGGAAGCCTTCATGCAGCCCGTACTTCCGTCGGAGTTGGGAATCTTCCCAGACTATGCCAAGAACCTCCCAGGCGTCACCGGAATTGCGATTTCGGACTCACTGAGTTTCACCTTCACCCCCTTCCAGCTAGATGCATTAAAGTTCGCCGTCAATGCGAGCCTCGATGCAGGCCATTCTTACAGCACACCAGCCGACCCTCCCTTTGCGCCGTCATCTCAGTATCTCGCGCCCGACTCGGAGCCATTCAACTTTGACTCATCCCCTTTTTCCTCCTTCGGCTTCCCCCGCCACAGCCGAGTTCCCTCTCCGAATTGCCCTCAGTTTTCGACGATTTCTCGACCGCAGATTTTGCCCCTTCTGGCACGCCCACAACACGCCACGAAAAATTACACGTGCTTGGCCCCGCCAATATCCTCGCATCCGGATCCTTGCGCTCCAGAAAGCCAATGGCGAGAAGAAGCCGCTTCCTCTGCTAGTTCGAGTTCGGCGCAGGCTAAGAAAAAACCCAGATCCCGCAAGGTCTGTTTACTGCAGTGCTTCGACCAAGTCTTCACAGCGTGTGACGCGTGATGCGAAGTGTTCACTGGAAAAGGTGATGAATACTTGGTTGAAACACTACAGTATTGACTATCTTTCTGTGTGTAATTATTAAATTCATTCAAATAGGTGTGATTTCAACAAGTGGGAGGTGTATGATTTTGTTCAGTACTTGTAGTCAATACATCTTGTCCTCCGCTATGTTCTCGGCGAGCGGAAGTTGAGCGGAAGTGAGCGTAAATCGTTTCCGGTTTGTGCCGTGCCCCCGGCATTGATTGATGATCAATTAATCATATCGGGTCGCCGGCAAAGGTGCCACATCGGATGTGCCGCCGTTGTTTCAAAGGCGGCACATACTGCCGAATGTGCCGCCTCTCAGGTACATGTGCCGTCTCTAACATGGATGTAACGACCATATCTCGTCCATCCCCATTCTGAGCCGGTTTTCAAAATTGATTTGCATCAGAACAGTATGAGAACCGACCTCAGTCTTGACCGCCCTGGTTCTCGATGCGGTTCTGGATGCGGTTCTGCCCAGAGCCGAAAGCTGACGCGCTGTGCCAAGAAATGCGAGGTGACTAGAGGGTTTGGCGCTGAGCAGTGCGGGCTTTGGCGCTGGAGCAGGGATGGTTATTTAGGGATGAAAAACATCAGAACTTGATTGTAAGTGAGCCCGTATTGCTCGAGGTCCTGGACGGTGCCCGCCGCCGCAAGCAGATGTTGGGAAAGGGATAGGGCGGAAGTGCGTCCAAAAGGAAGCAAAATTGATGGTAGATCTACTCATCAACTCAACACAAGCTGTCCATCACTTGCGGGCGCTTCCTTCCGAGTAAGAACAATGCACCCTCTCCTCGCCTGTGTCAATCTGTGTCGACCTTCCATTACATAGGTCTACGTTACTTACGGGCCACGCCACTAAAACGAAACACGTGCGCCAGTGAGAGGTCGAGATTAGCCAAAGTAGGTTGCAGAGGCTACATAAGAAGTAAATGAATATTCCTAGAGCACCTGCTCCACGCCTCAGTCACTCTGGCGAGACCCCGATATTTAGACATTGTTGCCGCAGTAAAAGGGTAACTTGGGGTACCAGAGACATCAAGGGAAGCATGAAATAAATGAAACATCGCACTACCTTTGCAACTAGAGTCTAAGGCATCAAGATGACCCATGTCAAGTGCTGTATCCGTAGCGTCAAAAGGTCGTTTGATATCTGGGCCGCCGTATTGGGGTCCTCGAGGTCGGATTGTAATCATTTGCCGTGGGTTAGCACAGGATGAGTAAATGTAGGGACACACTTGTATGCTCAGAAACAAGCCGGGAATCAGGGAAGCAGAACGAGCCCTCGAAGTCGTAGATTGACAAAGAGTTGGCGGAGAAATGGGCGGAACGACTGCTCGGAGTTAAGGAATTCCATCAGAAAAAACTCCCCTGGTTAATTTGAGATAGTTTTACTCAAATTATTTTGCCTCGATATAATCTGACAACATCTTCGAGAATTTGAGATAATTTGGTAAACATTTGATAAACATTTGTTGAATGCCGGTAACATCATAAAGGATGGTTGGTGATGGCACGATAAGTACGGGAATAGAGCCACCAGATATGCTGTCATATCGACTGATAATTTCACTCAAATGTGCGCAAATTTGACAAAATAATTTTGGGGTAACATAATTTCATCACATTTGGCGAAGTCGAGATAATCGACATATTTTGAGAGAATTCTGGCCAAATTATCTCAAATTAACGGGGGGGGGTATTTTCCTGATGGCCTTGCGTGTGTCCCCCACCTCATCCGTTCCATCCGCCGAATAGTCGTCAGCCCGGATGCGCTTCGGAGGGAGTCATTCCTGGCACTCTGTGGCTTCCCATTCACACACCTCAATGACGTGCACATCCGATGTAGCACCATCACACTAGCGGATGGGATGGGTTCCAGCAGCTCTTCAGCCTGCCCACTCTGCGGCGCGCCGCTCGCTTGGTCCCACCTTGAACATGCGGTGTTTGTCCGTATCTGAGAGCACGCCGCTGCGGGGATCAAGCATGTTGAACTCTCTGCATACGATCTAGCCGTGTTTACCCACAATCGGCCCGTGCCGCGCATCGCGCTCGAGTCGCTGCGCTCCAATCCGCTAGCGTCATCTGGCCATCGCCATCGGATGCGTCGGCGACTGGCTGATGAACGCACTGTGCCCTTTGATCTCTCTGCCCTCCGAGTGTTGTCTATCGGCTGGCACATGCAGATCCTCCACTGGCAGCAAATCACTCCCGCTCTTCAGACACTTGAGGCCATTGATTTCCAGTTTGATGTACGCGTTTCTATATTATCCAAATTCCGGTACTGATATATCCAGTATCCAGGAGATAACATACGACACCCTGGTGGACCTCTCCTTGCTTCCCAAGCTCGCCCTCCTGCGAATGTGTATCCCCTTCCCGGGTCAGCACCCCAGGGCCTCGACACGCTCGCAACCATCGCCGAGAGCCGCATTCGCAAGATCGTGCTGTACCAGAGCTTTCTGGATGGCACGGCGTGCGAAGCGCTGAACGTCCGACTCTCGGGCCGCCCGATGCGCGATTTGCCGCTGCTCGAAATTGAGATGAGGGATGTTCTGGGTGACCTGGGCCCTGAAATTTGTATGAACACTTCCCCCGCCTGAGTTCCAGGAATCTCGTGCATGTCTGCCATTCTCTCAGCTTTTTTGGATCTAATCACTGGATCAGGTGCGGCTCATCGGTAACGACGTCCCGCTCGGTGCAAGTTGTTTCCTGAAGGACCTCGCTAGCATTATCTGACGGTACCCTTATTGGTTTAGCAAGATATCTTGAGGGTCCCAATACCCTTCTCCAGTGATCACGCGAGTCAAAGCTCCCAATCCATTTCGTCCTCTTCAAATGTTCCATCGTTCGTGCAGATCGACAACTCAAGAATAACCTCACAATTTCGGAACATACTTATATGGGATATGGAATACATAAACCCTGTCCCTCTCTCAGCGGCACCCCAAACTAAGCGAGTTTTTACAGCCGCTGCCACTGCCCGGACGTCGCCATCGCCTCGCGCTCGCCCTCCGCGACGTGCTGCCGCGCCGCCTCGCGCGCCTCGGGCCCGAACACCTGCATGATTTCTTCTGCTTCAGCGTGCGGCGCCGCGCGGGGCTGTTTCCCATCGCGGAGACGCCGTGCGGAGGGGCGTTGTCGGCGGCGTGCGGAACGGGTCGCACGGCGTTGGGGGCGGGGCGCGGAAGCCGCTTGTCACGGCGGCGTCGTCTTTGACGTCCTCGTGGGCCGCGTCAAATCCGTTCTCCACGTCGTCGAACCCGTTCTCCGCGTGCGCGATGGGGAGGAAGAACGCGCCCGTCGCGTATGGTGAGGCGCTTGCCGCGCGCGGTCGTGGCGGCGCGGGCGGGGGCGACGAGAGGCGGGGGCGGTGGCGAAGGGCCCGTGCGCGCGGTGCCTCGTTGACTTGGGCTTGAACTTCTTTACGAGCGTGCGGAGCTGCGGGATGGGGAAGCCGCGGCGCTTCGTGGGGCTGGGCGGGCATGACGCGACCGCGAGCGCGTCGAGGGACTGCATGCGCACCACCGGGGCACGCGGGTCATGCTCAGTGGGGAACGCGGACAGCGTTGGGTCTGTCAGGTCTGGGGTGGGATGGAGAACATGGGGATGTCTTCGAACATGGACGTGGATCGATGGAGAGTGAGGTGGCGAGAGTGTTAAATAGCGTCAGAATCGCAGATTCTGGGTGGATATGGGTGGAGGTTAGACGAGGGTGTGGTGTGATGGAGGGTTTTTCCCCGCACGGCCCTTTTATTCCATTCTTGAGCCTGGTGGCGAGCCGCAAAGAAACGAGAGTTCACAAAGAGGTTTGTCGTCGTATCCGATTGCTGAAGTCAAAGGTCGGCGCATTCCGCTCAATGAAGAAAGGAAGAGCTGAGACAATGGTGCCTGCAGGGTAGAGTGCAATGCGGGCGCAAGATGGAGGCCGGAGGCAAGTAGGAAGGCGCAGAGATCAGTGGCCACGCTAACCGAATGATGGGATCAACCGTGCCTCGTTCTTTTTTCTGCGGTTCAACCACAGTGCTTTACGAATATCCTGGCCTTCAAATCTATCATCTTCGACATCTCAACGATGTAAATATCTTTAATTACTGTCAAGGAATTTCTGTAGGCTTTTTATCGTCGGTTACCGTCTACGCCACACAATTGATGTGTACTACAACACTTTTCGCGCCCCCGACGCCGGTCTCTGAGACGCTGAGCTACCTTGTTTGCTTCGCTTAGAGGCTCCGCTGATCCCCGAGATTCTTCGTTGCCACTCTGGCCACCACTCGTCGATTTTCTCGGAATTCTTTACTACGCGGCCCTGAACGAGTCGGCGCCGATAATGAGAAGGGCACATGCTGATACTCAGGCCTCAGGGCGTTCACCCTGCGCGTAGCGATAAAGGGGCACCCACGCTGCAGAATGGGAGTCATCCTCTCCACGTCGAGCCACGCCGGAGACATCCCGTTTTAGTCAGACCTAGGAGGGCGTGTGCCGTTAGCTTCTGGGGTGATTGTGGTAAACTACGCGACGCGTTTTCAATTACCATGACGCGTCCGTGCTGTGCCCAACCACGTTTAACCTTGCTCTCTCGATGATTCGCTGCGCGGAAAGAGTCCGAGCAGGACGAGTACAACAATTTGAGTCATTCCAATCAGTTGAACCACGCCGGAGATCTCTGAATTGGTCGATGACGCGGCGAAGTCGATCAAGTTTGCTGTTAAATCCACTCAATGCCAACATTCCAGGGATGTTTCGATCGATGACTCCCTAAGCCTCCCCCAAGCCGCGCGTTACTATTACTGCAGTTCCCGCCGAACGACATCTCCACCGCCTCCGCACGCCGCGAGATCTCACTCATCTGCACCTGCGTCTCAGGGAAACTCTTTGTCCAGCATCCTCTGCGTCTCCTGCGTCTGCAGGAGCAGAAACGCGTTGTCCCGCCGTCCATCCCCTCGTTTTATTGGATCTGCTTCATCTTGCCTTTTGTTTTTTGGATCGCACCAAGAAAGACCAGACAAAAAGAATAATCATATTAATTAGGCGGGGCCTCTGGCTAGGTGAGACAGCGAAGGCGGACCTGTCACTCACCGTCGCCGTTCTTATTCTCGCGTAAAAAGGATCGTATGAGGTTCTGCATCAGTCCGTCCTGCTGCGCCATGCCGCGCTGGAAGCCGACCATCTCGACGAGGACGTCCTGGTAGCTGCGTTCGAGATTTCGCACGTGGGAGAGGACTTCTTCGTGCGCGGCGCCCAGAGATGTCAGCTGTGCCTGAAGAGAGGCCTGCTGCGCCTGCATAGAGTCGATCCTTTGGGAATCCTGATATGGGCCAACCGGGAAGAGGCTGGACGCGGCAGATTGCGGGTAGCCGCCGGTTGGAGGGTAGGCGGATGAGGAGGGTGTGAACGCTGGGGCCATGGGGGCACCAGCGGAGGAGATGGTTTTGCGCTGGGCGGGTACCTTCCGCTTGATGTTTTCCAGCGCGTCGCGGCGGTCTGCATGAAAATCTGGATGCCGGAATGTCCATCTCTGTGCGCTGTGAGTATCGCGTAGTTTAGGGCTGGCAAAGACACGCACATGGTCGGCGAATTGGTTGTCGTCCGAATTTTTGACTTTGTGAAAGTCATACTTGTTCAGTTGGCGCACAAAGCTGGCAAAATTAGAGTGCTTGAACATCCGAGGTAATATCGATTTTGCGAATTCGTTCATGTCCTTCAGAAACACTGTCAGGTTACCGAGTACAGACAATAGCAGCGGACAATGCGAACCTTTACGACGAAACAATCGCCTTGTGGACCCCAGCACACGACGTTTTGAAACGTCTGGTCCTCGAGCATTCTAAACACGATGAGAAGCGCCGAGAAAAGCACAGAGAACGACGGACTTGTAGAGCTTCTTCACGAAATCGCTAGTGGAGGACATATTGTCCTCATGTCCAGTACTGTCCTTGTGGTCGGACATGGCGTGTTCCGGGGAAGCGCCTTCGCGTTTGACACCAATATTGGGGAGCTGCTAGAGGCCAAAAGCATCAACCAAGGTGAAGGTCAGGAGCAAGGTGCATGCAAGCAAGCCACAATACGCTTGTCGAGGCGTTTTGCACGCAAATCCACGAGGTAAAGAACGAAACTCACGCCTGTGCTCGGGGCCCACTGCTGGGTTGGAGAGTACTTTGCTCTCGAGGCCGCAATGGAGAGCAGGGGCAACGACGGCTGCTGGACACGATAGCGCTCATCCATTCAGCGTATACGGCTTAGAGGGTTTGGAGCTTGTAGGCCCAGCCCCTTCGCTTATAACTACACGGCCAAGGAACCACCCCTTCCGTCATCCAACGTCATGTCGCCGTCTTCTCGCTCTTTTTCTGTTTTTTTTTTTTCCCCGCGCAACAGCTACTACGTTTATTCTGGACTATGGGACCCGCTCATAGGCTCTTGCACGCCATTTGCTCGCTGCTTGGAGCGCTCTTCATGGTGTACGGTCTAGGCCCGCAGGCGAGTCCGGATGGCTTCTCTTAATTTCGGCGGTCTAGACCGAGGACGGGTTGCCTATTCTGAGTCAGCAAGAGCCTCGCCTGGCCCAGACTGGGCCAATCCTTCAAAGGGCGTGAATAATGTATGTACAGAGGCCTAAGGAATCTGGAACCTGTGGGCGCTGATGGGCGCTGATGGTGTGGCCTAGACTCGTAACCCATCTGCCTACGATCTGCAACAATGGGGCGAGCACGTTGCCATAGGCAGACTGGTACAATTTGGGATTTGCAATTGAGCTGGGCCTGAGTTTGAATTTTTTGAGGGGTGCCGACTTGCCGATCACCGGTGATCGGACCGAGCGGCACCCCTAAGTAAACTTGGGTTCAACTTGAGTTCCCCACGCTCCCAAAACAAAAATCTACGGATCCAGAAACGAAGATAGTGATATAATCTCATATGCCATTTGAACCCCCAGCTTTGACTGAGGAGGAACAATGAACTTTGAGTGCAGATCTGAACTCCGAGCCTCGGCCGAATGTCATCCGAATGTCCGATCGTCTTGCCACGTGCTCCTTCACTTTTTTCCTTGCCTCTTCCGCTCCCGTTTGCGATGCACCGTTGCCTGCAGATCTTCGAGATCTTGGAGATTATATGCTCTCATCTCATCTTCCTCGATTCCGGAAAACGTTTTCTCGCGGTACTTGCGGGGCCGTGGGAACAAGTCGAAGAACCAGCTTGTGGGGCGAGCAGAATACTTTACGCAATATTCTCGGCTGTATGCCATCTAGTTCTGTTCAGGATATTCAAGCAAACCACCCCCCACACATTCGGGCGGCCCATGGTATGTAATGTCCTTTGAACCCATAGCGTCTAGCGCATGTTACGGCCGATCATAGCCACGGATTGGGAGAGACCGTTGGTCTACTCGCATCGTGTTCGGTCTCTGACATCCATGTCCCTGCTTGTGGATAACGAGTTACGAGATATCCTATCTTTCGTCAGCTCGTCCTTCCCCGGCGACTGCTTGCTCCCCAATCTCAAGACTCTTCGATGGATTGGGTCGGGTGACGATTTCTTCTATATGCGAATGGCTCTTGCCCCGACGCTAACGTCTATATTTCTCTCATGCGAGTCATCCAACGGCCATCTTCGCCCCTTCCTGTACTGGTGCGCACATGCCCCGCATTGAAGGATCTTACGATCGCCCCAGATGGCGACGGGGATTCCGCACGCTCGGTTGTTTCGGACCTAACGTGTATGCTCGGCGATATCGAATCGCTGAACATAGACGTCCCGGACCTGGCAGCCTTGGAACATCTTGCTCGACTCCCCACCCTCACTTGTCTCACTGTGAGATCGTTCCCGGCGGCCTCGCCCTCCACCTCACCGCTCCACTTCCCCGCCCTCAATCGACTCGAGTTCGATCTGGACAATATCTATCCGGCAACAAAATTCCTCCCAAATTTTTCCGACGTATCGCTGGTCGGACTCGACCTCACTCTTCATTACTGGTATCCCAGCACCGCGTTGGAGAAATTTTGCACGGCGCCGAAGGCCGCGTGTACCCACACATCCCTTCTCTCGCTCTCGATCGACGACGGTCAAGCAGATGACATCTCTGGCAGCGAGGATGAGGATGCGTTTACCATCAGCATCCAGTCAATTCAGGCCCTATTTTGTTTCCGGAACCTCACTTCCGTCGTCATCGCATCCAAGCTCGGCTTCGATCTTGACAACTTCGCTATAACAGACCTGGCATGCGCATGGCTGCACGTTACAACCCTGTTTCTGATCTCTGAGACGCAGAGGCGGCCGCATAACTCCCTCGACTGCCTGTACTCTCTCGCGCAGCACTGTCCCGAGTTAGAGCGATTGCACATCACGTTCGACACCTCCCGCCTCCCCAGCAACGCGAGTGTGGTCGATTGACCCACATCCCACCAGCGTCTCAAATTACTCAATGTCGTGCAGTCTCCCATTGCGGCACCGACTCTTAGCGTCGCGCGCGTCATATCTGCCCTCTTCCCAGGCCTAGAAGATCTGTCGACGGATTGCATAGGGGATGAGGACGATGACGAGGATGAAGACAATGATGAGCCCAGGGAGCGAGGTGATTGGCGCAGACTCTGGGGTGAAGTCGAAGAGCATCTTCCCGTGCTCGTGGCGATTCGGGCGGAATAGCGGGTGTGGGCACGGGAAAATCTAGGTCCATAGTTGTCTGGAATAGTGAACGCTATGTTGGTGTACGCGATGCGAATGTTATCATCACAAGCATAGCTATCGTTGTTGAGCAGAGGATCCTGACTCGAGGCAAGCCATGGCTCGAACCAACCAATTCCTTTGCGCCTGAATCTTTATAGCCCCACCCGCTCCTCCATATTATCCGCACTTTTCAGAAACAACCAGGACCTGACAGGATATAAAATGCAGGTTCATTCAGTACCTATTTAGTGGTATCGATCCGCATACACTCCCCGCTGAGAGATGGGCATATTGGTGCATATCAACACAAGTATAGCTATCATTGTTGAGCCGAGAACCGCCTTCGACTCGAGGTAGGTCATGGCTCGAGACCACTCAATTCTTGTTGCGAGTGGATTTCTCCGAGCCCCATGCGCTCCTCCATATTATTCCAAGAATACACAGGACCTGGTAGCATACAAAATGCGGCTGCACTAAATAACTGGTGGCGTCAATCCGCATACGACCCCCGTTCGCCTCGGACAGGACATTAGCTGCCCTAAATTTTACCTGATTAATTATTTACTCTCCGGCGGTATCTGGGGAGCAATTCGTTCCTCTGGTTGGTTCGTGCGGTGCGATCCATCCCAGATCGGAAAACACATGCGAGTTTAATCCGCACAGGCGCATCCCCGAGTCGCAGGGGGGCCGAGAGATGTCCTAGTCGAGGCACGAAGTGACGCAATGCATGTTGTGTGGTCCTCGCCTCAGTATCTGGGAAGCCTGGTCCTTTAATATATGGCGATGTACATCTAGGATTGAGGTGGGCATAAATAAAATTCGAACGGGCCCCTCGCAACATCAGTAGATATGGATGGGCACGGGTTTTCGGTGCATGGCGTATGCTACCAGGCCTGTCCCGTATTAAGTGCTCTTGAATATAATATGGGATGAAATTAAATGAGTCACGAACAAGATGGAGCCTCGGCAACGGTCCCCGCCAGTCTCTCGCCGGGTGAGGGATCCGTACAAGAAAATCTTCAAATTACGCCTCATTAATATTCACGCGACGCGTTGTTGGGCGCTGTTTGTCCTTGGGAGTCGAATGCCAAACACGGCCATTGGCCTCTTTTCTTGCTCCTCTTGCCACGCTCTCGCAAAATCCACCCTGCCACCAACTTCCGAACATTTTACCAAATGGCGTTCTATGCGAGGAACAACACCGTGTACCCTCCGTCGACCCGTAACGTCAAAGGCCAAGGCGCGATGAAAAATGGGCACAGGACAAACGGAGAGATGTGGATCAACGTCAAGCGCTCGTGGGGCGGGTTTTCGCGGGGCGCGTATTTCAACGAGAACCTCACCATCGGAGAGTTTGTCCACCAAGTCGTTCGTGAGTCTTTCCGCGTCCATATTCCGGGTGCCACTCGGTGCCACTCGATACTGACGACGCGGCGACAGGCGATGTGTCCACTGAGGAGGGCTTCCAGTTCTTCCAGGAGGGCTGGTACGTCGAGGTGCAGTCGTTCCGCAAGGCGCTCGACCCGGATGAGAATGTGGAGATGATCAAGGAGCGGTTCAACGGCGCCGAGACTGTTCACGCTAAGGTACGTGGGCGGTATTCTGTCGGGATGTGTGGACGCTCAATTCCCCTCAAGGTGTTCAACGAGTATGGCGAGGTTATGGACTACGAATTCGGATCTGGCTGGGTCCGTCATTAACTCAACATTTCCAGTTATACCGCTGGATGTCGCCGTGATGTAATATAGTACTAATCGATTTCGATGGCGCCACCGTTATTTTCTTGCATCTGTCGGCTCTCTGTATCTCGATTCTCTAGATCCGTGCAAAAGTGAGAGCGTGCTCATTTCCGAGATGCCTTGAAAACCCAGGGCGGAGGCGGTCGGGTCGGGCGTCGGGAGTCAAACCCGGATCACTCCCTTGTATTCCACACCAACCGATCAAGGGAAACGGAGCGTACACCATGCACCCCCGACTTATTATCTTCATTTGAGGGTTCAGCTTGAATCAAAGGATAAATACACATGGAAGCCATCTTAGTTCGGGCACCAGGAATCGAACCTGGTCTACTCCTTGTATCCGAGTCCGGCGCAATCAAAGGAAGGAGGGTGCACCATATACCACGCCGGAGTCCCTCTCTCTCTTTGTTCTCGTGACTATCACACCGAACCCAGACCACCCTCCCAAAACGTGGAGAGATCGAAGCCCCCACCATACTTCCCCGGGTTGCCGCAGAGCGGAATGTGCGCCGTGAACCACACCTATGGTCTCTTCCCGGAGAAGCCCGCCAGAGTCCAGACACGGTAAAAAGACATTAATGACGATATAGCAATCGACGGTAAGGACTGAACCTGGCCTTCACCCTGGTGAGTATTCCTCCGATCCCATTTTTAGAGGGAGGGAGAGTGTACCGTCCGAGTTCTCTCTCCATTTTGAGACGGGATAAACCCTCGCATTCCGCTGGTGTAGTCAAAAAGGTTTAGAGCAAAGCAGGATTTCGTTGTCGGCATCGCACCAAGGGAACGCGGGAAGTCGCGCGGGTGAAGGCAACGAGGGAATATACGTAGTCTGATACAGTGGTCGAATATGGATACATGGGGATCTCGGGTATACACGATCTGAAGCATCTATCGCCAAGGCAACTATGAGAGTCTGGGTCTGGGTACATTAATCTGCGTCCTCCAACGAATTAGCCTCTCCCAGCAAACCAGCCCCCCCACCGAATTAGTGGCCACCCTCCAACGCCCGCACGCGCGCCATGACCTCCAGCGATGCCACCACCGTGTCGATGCGCACTGCAAATAGCGATGTGATTAGCGCTTCTGGATGAAGAAGGGAGGGCGGAAGACGCACCCCTGTCCCGATAATTATGTACCCAACACAGCTGGATGAGATTCCACACCGCATCTGTGAGCTGCGGGCTCTGCTCCCTCGTTGGCCGCGGCGGGCGCTCGCCGCGGGCGACCTTGACTACAACGGACGCGGCCCAGGCGACGCTCGCGAAGGGGCGTGCGCGGGTGTACAGCTGCGGCTTGATCAGGGGAAGGAAATAAGGGCGCGCGGGGCGGCGCACCTCATACGCAAGCATCCCGAAGGCATACACATCGCTCTCGGGCGTGACGGGCATCCGGCCATCGGGCGTGCGGAAGGCACGCGCCCCGCCGGTATCGACACCGGGGCGCAGCACCGGGTCCATGACCTCGGGTGCGAGCCACCGCGCGTCGTCGACGCCGTGGAAGCCCCAGTCCGGCGGCTGCGGGATCGCGGCGATGCCGATGTCGGAGAGGAGGGGGGTGCCTGTTGGGGAGATGAAGACGCTGGACTGTGGGCGGATGGTTAGTGAGAGGCGAGGGGGAGGGGAGGGGAGGGGGGACCCACGCCTTTGAGGTCGCCGTGCGGGATGGGAGGCTTGTGTGCGTGGAGGTAGCTGAGGGCGGACGCCACGCCTTGTATCTGGGCTGTCCGTGAGTAGGTGCCGTGAATGGAAGTGGTGGCGAACTTACAAGCTGCAGCACGTCGGTTTCGGGGGATTTGGCGAGGAAGCGGGCAATGGTGGGGTAGGCGGGCGCCACCAACGCAGGGAGGTTGGAGACGTGCAGTGCGACCCCGATGGGGGAGGCGATGTTTGGATGGTCGAGTGTTCGCCAGCGGTCGAGCTCGCGGACCAGGCGCTGAATTAATTTGATGAGCTGTCGTGTACAATGGAAGATACAAATGCGTTACCTTGGTAAATAAGACACGAGATTCGTCGGGAACAATCGCGCCGTGCCACCGCTTAATGACCACGGGCCCCCCGCGATAATCCGCACACGATACGACAAGGGCGTTTCCGGAGGTCATTTCCTGCACCTCTGAGAATTCCTCCTCGTTTATCGCGTATTTCGAGCAGTGTTCTGCGAGATTCCGGGCCTTCACAGCGTTAGCACATCGACCAAGTATGCATCTGTATATGCGACTCACATCGCACGGTTTCTCCCAATGCATAGTGTATAATGTCCGTAGGGTGTAGGCCCAGGAGGCGAGGATGATGGTTGTCAAGAGAGCGTTGTACATGAAGGACCACATCCTTAAGTACTGTCGTGCCACGCAGCCCGCCCACATTTGCCTAATCGGGAACTTCGCACTGTCCGTGGCCACAGCAGTCGCCGAGTCAAGTCGGGAGATATATAGCAGTGATGCGTAGACGCCCGCAGTTCGCTTCGCGCGGGGCTGTGTACAGGGTGTGTGTGGGAGCGAGAGGGTGTAGCGCATCGGTGGGCCCGCCTTTTATTATCTTCGCGGGGTCTTATCCGCCGGAGAATCAGCGCCACAATAATAGTGCTAGTGCTAGCCGCAAGGGAGAGCGGGCCGGCGATTTCAGTCACCGTGATCTAGCGCCGAGGATTTGCATGGATTGGGATTCGAAGAGCGGCTTGCGGTATGATAGGCAGGGCTGGAATGATTAACGCACACCTTCTATGTCTCAAATCTGAAGCGGTAGTGATATTCAATCCGCCGAGCTGTTGTTGTCTCCCTGTTCTTGTCTTGTCTTGAAAAAGAACACGGGCGCGAGCATAGCCTTGATAATACTGCCACGTGTCACAAATCGCACTGCCCCAGAGTCGGAGCTGGCCACATCTCCATGCCCGAGAAGAGCCTAAGCAGAACGGGGGATAGCCTTTACCAGCTCAGGGTTTACTCGGAGAAGCCTGCAAGGAGGAAGAGAGCCTGAGGGATGACCCGGGAAAGGGACTGAGTCATCGGGAGCCGCAGCACAGCCGCAAGATTACATAAGCGTGGCGGCTTGTCGGGCGATGTGGGCTCCCGTGCTTGGCCGCTCCGTCCCTTGACCGGAACCATCACAAAGGCCGCGAATCTCCTGCAGCTACCCAGCCAACCCCCCACGGCTCATTTAGCTTTTGAAGCTAAGCTCCAGTACCCCGGTGTTTCCAGAAACAGATACCCCGCGTCCTTGTACTTTATCAGACTTTACCCAAGATGATGTGGGATCTCGGCGGCGGGAGCTACACCTCTACGCCTACTGTCGCAATGCCAGTGCCTGGGTGCGTATCCCGAGCTTACTCTGCGCGAAATCGAACTTGACGCCACGTACATCATAGCCTGGCCCCACCGTACGTACTCGCAATCTAAGCGGAGAAGAAAACGCGAATTAATGGGCTGCACAGACCCAGAGAGCATCATCAACGCTCCTCGAGCGTCCCTGGGCCGCCCACGCCCGGGTGGACCGCCTCGCGTGCGCACACGCCCGCACCGATGCCCGCTCCTCCGCCGTCATTCATGTGAGTACACTTTTCTCGCCGTATTTGCCTGAATCTTAACGGGCACAGTAACTCCGACGCAGGGTAAGATTCTTTCCACCCTGATATCGATTAAATTTACTGACTCCGAGCAGCTCTTACGTCTACGAGCCCACCCCGCGCGGATTTCTGCGCCCAGCGCACCACCACGCCCCGCCACAGGAACACCACTATGCGCAAGCGTCCGCGCCACCGCGTCGGCCCCACCGACACCAGGAGCCCATTCCCCTGCCGGTGGTACACCACCACGCGCCGATTCCCGCACCGCATCACTTCATGTACTCCAAGTGCACCGGGCGGCGGCGCGCGCTTTGCGTGAGTCCCCCCTTCTTCTTATTATTCCTGGAGTAAAGCTGAGGGACGAGCTAGATCGGGATCAACTACCACGGGCAGCGCCACGAGCTGCGCGGGTGCATCAACGACGCGAAACACGTCTTTAACTTCCTCGTCCGTAGGAAAGGCTACAAAGCAGAGGACATTGTACTCCTGACAGACGATAGCCCGCATGCGCGCGCGCAGCCGACGCGGCAGAACATGATTGACGCGATGCGCTGGCTCGTGAAGGATGCGAGGCCGCATGATGCGCTCTTTTTCCATTGTGCGTTTCTCTGCCCTTCCTATTCTATTTCGTATACTCAGATGTCATAGACTCGGGGCACGGCGGGCAGACGCGCGACCTCGACGGGGACGAGGTGGATGGGTATGATGAGGGTGCGTTGCCCTCTTCCTCTCTTCCCTATTTCTTCTCCCTCCCTCTTGGCCCCGCTGATCACTTCACGCGTAGTCATATATCCTCTCGACTACAAACGTCACGGGCACATCATCGACGATGTGCGTCCCTTTTCCCTTTCCCTTTCCTTCGGCTGCTTACTCGGATTTAAATGTGTAGGAGATGCACGCAATCATGGTGCGCTCCTCCTTCCTCCTTCCCTTTCCCCTCACTGCGGTAGAACTGACAAACAAATGCAATAGGTTAAACCGCTCCCCGAGGGCTGTCGTCTCACTGTACGTCTCTCCCTTCCCCTCTCCCTCCCTTTCCTCCTTCCACTTCACTCTGGTTAATTCCACGCTAACACCGCGATCAGGCCATCTTCGACTCATGCCACTCTGGCACAGTCCTCGGTGCGTCTTCCCTCTCTATTAATAGTGGTGAACCCGCACTGAGCGGGTGTTTCAGATTTGCCGTATATCGTGCGTGTTGTTCTTAAGCTGGCCGGAGGATTAGGAGGGAGCCGCGCGCGGTGGAGGCGGCGGTTCCGATTCGGAGTCGGAGTGTCGCCTCTCGCAGTCAGACTCGGCGTCAAAAGCCCGAGTCCGACTCACACTCTCCGTCGGTCTCCGAGTCCCGCCGTCGCTCCCGTCCTCCGACGCCACAGCCCCCCACGCACCTACCTAACCAACTAACGCCCTTCCACAGTACGACTCCCGCGGGCGCCAAAAAGGCCGACACCTGACGGCACGAGCGCGCGGGCGCAAGGCGACGCCCGCGGACGTGATCTCGCTGTCGGGGTGCAAGGACGGGCAGACGAGCGCGGACACGTTCGCGGGGGGCGTGGCGGTAGGGGCGGCGAGTCATGTGAGTATTTCTCCCACTGAATTCCCCTCTTTCGAGTGCTCACGCACAGGGCATCCAGGCATTCATCAAAGCCATCGGTACGTTTGCTCGTTTCCAAGTGTGATGTAACTGAATGAGAAGCAGAGATGCACCCGAACCAGTCGTATCAGGAGATTCTGCATAATATTCGGACGATCCTGCACCCGAAGTTCAGCCAGAAGCCGCAGCTCGGAAGCTCGCATCCTATCGTGCGTCACTCTTCCTTCCCCTCTTTCTTTATTTCACGTTGCTTCGGATACTGATTCTGGCGTGGTGCAGGACACGAAGCTGCGGTTCATCATGTGATATCCCTACCCCAAAGCTCTCGTTCTCAAGCCCCGTTTGCTGTATTGTCTCTTGTAGCGCCAGAGATGCACAGTATGTATTGCTCTATTAACTCGCCTGGTACCTGTGTTATGTTATGTAGCTACTGTACTTATCTGCTGTTACTTATCCGCTGTTGCGCTGTGGTATCTTACTGTATGTGATGTCGTATTTTGATGCTGTACTTTTTCTTGCTGGCCGTATCAGTCAGGCTTGTTTGAAGTGTGGTCTTGGGGCGTCCGAGCTGGGATGACAGGAGACGACGATGCTAAGGCGGTGGGGGTGATTCAAGGCCAGAATTAGCTGCGGCGGTTCCATTGCACTTCTGAGAAGTCCTGCTAATAAGGCTCGCCTATCACTTGATCGCTGACAGACTTACAGTGAATTCAGTGCTAAAAAGCTTTCGGTTCAATCCATTGCATGGCCTGCCCACGAATTGCACACGGGACGCACTATTTTGATTAAAGGCACCTGCATTCCGTATGCTAACAGGCTGTTGCTGCTACTGTAGGATATGCTACAGCGGCGGTGGTCTGGTTGAGTCGCACTGAAGCAACTCGTCAGAAAGATCCAATGCGAAGATCCCGGCCGGACTCTGCATCTGGAACAATATGGCAGGCCCGTTTTCCAATACAGAAGACTGCTAAATTATCCAGGATGGCCCAAGTCCGCAATTGGACCGCCCGTTTGATAACCCAAGGCACTAGAGTGTCGTGCAAGTTTAAGATGATGATTATATTTGATGGAAAATACAGGGCAAGCCATCGGAACCGAGTGAGGCCGTCTTGGCGTAGACAAAGGTGCGGTTGAATGACGGGAATGGTCTCCAGTCAGCGGTTTGTTCTACATCAACAGTGCGTTTGGGGCCGGGGATACCGTTCGAAGGTGAGCCAGGCCATTCTCTGGTGCCCTTTCATTTTCAACACGCACACACGGTCCCCGGCGTAATGCGATGGAGGATATTGGTGATCTAACGGACCCTTTATATGACAGGAGCTTCTGTTTTGCTCGCGTCAGTTTCCTACGTCCTCGTGGCTCCGGCCTACAAGGGCGGGCTGGTAGCCCGGGTTCTCATGGAACATACAATGATTCCGTGTGTTTTTTCATGTCCTACATTGAACAATGCCATTCTAACCAAATATAAAATGCAGGCTCCGAGTCAAATGTAAATGGTATGCAGCTGAGTGTCTAATAGTAAGAGGTACCAGGGGTGCCCGGAGGGCCTTAGGAATGTCTAATGGCATCCGCAATTGAGACCAGAGCTGGCGAAGGAGGCCAACAACTCTTGATATATGCTTGGACTGGAACCAACAACTTCAGCCGCTGGTTACCGTCGCGGTAGGCCAGCGTTGTTCGAAGCAAGGCAGCCTTGCACCGCAGCGGATCCTCGAGAGTGGTCTGGACGAGGTCAATGTCGGAGAGTCCCTCTGGAAGAATGGACAAAAGATGAAGTAACTCTAGGGCATCCGGCACGGATGTGACTCGAGGACTGACAAGGGAGAGCTGGATAGAGAGCGTCAGATTGGATCTTTTATCGTGACCGTCTGAAATCGTTGTGATCCCCTCCGTCTCCCATCGCGTGAGGACATTATGGCAGCCTTCAGCATCAACGAGGTACGCCATGAGGTCCACCGCGAGAGGCAGATTATCTGTCAACCGGAGAATTCTGTCGATGTCCTCGGAGTCATGAAAATTGTCTGCAATGTCAATGACGGTCTGTCTTGCTGCTTCATGTGGGATGGTCCTCAAAGGCAATAAAACGGGTTGAGTCCACTGGACCTCGGCTGGTCTTTCTGCACCACGCATTGTGACCTATTGACGGGGTTAGCGTGTACGGGATTGCCGAGTAAACAAATGCTGACGATCAATGCTAGGTCCAACACACTGAGCTGGGAGAGGAGGTCTTCAACGCTAGCGCGGGAGGTCAGCGGCTCCCATAGTGTTTCAATACTGTCCAAAATCAGAAGACAGGATGGGTTGTCCGCAAAATACCGCAGAACTGATTTCGTGGCTCCAGGGGGCGGCAAGCCGATGTGAGCCGCAATGAGGACCGCTAGTTCGATACTAGTGGTGGTTGAATCCGCAGCTATAAGGAACCTCCTATCTTCGTATTTGGCAATGATGTCCGGATGGTGCAGGGCAGCTCTTGCTAGACAGGTCTTTCCCATGCCCCCAGCCCCCAGAATGGCTATCCGAGGAGATTCTTCCGTCAAGCTGCTCACAATCTGGGCGAGTTCAGATTCTCGTCCATGAAATATTCGGGGCCCTCCTGGAAGCATCGATAGGGACTGGGAGCTTGGATATGTGGACTCTGAGCTTTGGAAATATATCAACAGGAGCCCGGGTATCAATAGGGGACATACCTGACTGAGTAAATAGACTGGAGAGCAGCACCTTCATCATGCTCCTCGTCCTCGCCATGGGATTCGATGATCACATCTTCCTGGCTTGCCATCGCTGAATCGTTTTCAGGGACTTGATTTATTGGTGCATATTCTTCATCGTCCTCGTCCCTGGATATAGTGTCTGGGACTTCCGCGCCGGCCGGACCCACACCTGGATCGGGGGCTCTACGGGTTTCATCTGAATCGATAACAGGGACCTGTGTACTTGGGCCCATCAGTAGAATACGCATACTCGGAGTGAAAACTTACCCGACAACGAGAATATCCAGTATCTCAACATTATATACAGTGGGGATCATTGCGAGCAGAATACCCGTTGTGGCGCGACTCCACGAACGCGGCAATATGTTCTCCGTGTTTGGACTAATCCGTTCTCAGTATGGTCGAGCGCTGAATTGGGATAGACCACCTACTGGCGCAACATCTTGATGACCTCTTGGACATCTTTATACCAGTGTTGAGAAAGATCGATGGGAGGTCTTTCGGGCAGCCAACTCTCTACACCGGCTAGAACGGCTTCACAGAGAAAATCGACGCCTTCAATGTCGAATGCGGTATTTCTGTCTGGGTCGGCTGAGTCAAGCCCGAGGTCCTCGAGGATGGAGACGATTCTGAGCAGTATCTTGTTACCCACCGATTCACTACGTTCAGACCCCGCCTATGCTCAGCCATTTGTAGTTTATTGTAGGTAAGTTCAGCTCGGCGTAGGTCACTACAAAGGGTCTGTCTAGGTGACTACACTCAGGATGTTTGTAGGTGATTGTAGCCGTTTTATAGCTGTGATTAGGTCACCTACGCTGATGCTGTGTAGATCAGCGTAGATCAGTGTAGGTGATGGCAGCCTTGGCAGGTACGTGTAGGTCATCTAGTGTCATCTAGACTTACATACACACTGCTCCGCAGACCTCCAGCATCTCAGAGCATACACTACAATGACCGGGTTCTTGCTGGGTTCAAGAACCGCGCACCGCCGACAGTGAGGATCAAATTCAGTGAAGATCTGACTAAACTTTCGAAGCCTTGCCTCAATGATGCAATGATGCAGGGACACACTGTATTGGGTCTGCGTAGTCGACTATGAATACCTACACTCACCTACATCCACCTAGAAACACCTGCCCAGACCTACACAGACCTACGCAGATCTACCCCTAGCTACAAATACTATGTATAGGTCACCTAGCCACAACAATCTGCGTAGGTCTGTGTGGTCACCTAGACTCAGTCTAAGTATAGGCGGGCTCTGAACGCAGTGAATATTGATATATGACACCTGTTTGAAGCCAGAAAGAGGGAAGCTCGAGGATTCCGCCTAGATACCGGGCTGATATATGGGAGGAAAACTGAGAGACGCCGCTACAAGTACAGATGAGTAGGGATAGCATCACGGGTGTTCACCTACTCACTCGGAATAAGTCGCCACCAATAGTCGCTCAATGACGCTTAACTGGCTGGTGTCTGTGACACACCACAGCGGGTGGGGGCTTATTTCCAACATGCCCGCAATATCCCTATCTGCAATGCACGCTGCTGCAAAGTGCAAAGGGTCCATGCCGTTGACATCCGGGCCGACGGGAGCTCCCGACGCATTCCAGAGCGCCAAGATATTTTCTTCTGAGGTCCCCACGCGCTGGATGTATTTACACTCCAGGAAAAATGCCCTGAGCCCCGGGAAGCGCGTAACCAACATGGTCAAAGCCTTTGTAGCCTGAACCTGAGTAGAACTCGCTTCGGATCTTGGGATGGCCAAATGATTCGTGAGCGTACTTGTGGGAGCAATAATACTTGTGACGCACGGGAGGGCATATTTCATTAGCCGACGACAATCTCTTTCTAAGTTCGGAACCTCTGTATGTTTCAAAGCCTCGAGTTTGGCTTCACGGTCCACTCCATCTCCGAAAAATGCCTGGATCCGACGAGTGACTGCAAGAGGCCCTAAGCCCAATCGATCGGCCAATCGATTGGCACGAACTGCTGCAAAATGGCCCATGGACGAGTAGATATGGTACAGAGTGCGTCCCGGACCATGAGGTGCGAATGGGATGCATTGATCAAGGCCAAGTGGAGGTCTCCAGAATGGCAAGGCTTCAGTTCCTGGTGGAGGGCACAGTATAAGAAATCTGTCGGTGGTGGTCATTGGAGGGCAGGCGAAGGGGCAGGACGGAGAGAGTGAGTGAAGCTGTGAAGCTTTATGAAGGTACCGCCATGCGAGGCTGTATGACGTATCAAAGATGTGGCAGATCTCACAGGATTGAAAATAGCATATAGACGCCGATACTCATGGGCGAATTCAGGAATTTCGACCACTCAAATGATCGCCTAAAATGTTTCGTCCGATAGGTCCTTGGTCCTGTTTGAAAAAGAATTGGACTAGAGCAAACATCCATTTTCTTGCGGTAGTGCGGCGTGCGATTTCATTGGATGAGAGCTCGCTTTGGGATCAAGATATGACTCATTTCCCGTACCCAGAGTACGGCGCTAATTGTGTATTCAATGTTCCATGAATTCTGGAAATAGTCAGTCAATGTCTGTTGAGCATCAATAAACCCAATATCACTTGGTGAAATGGAGAAATCGACCGGTTCTGGATAGGTGTATAATATGCACACCAGCTGACATGATAATTCAACTTACATCTCTACCATTCCTCACATACCTAAGCATCTACAGCGCCCCCCGCGCTTTCTCCCTCTCCTCACCCCGTCGCTCCCAACGCTCCCCGCGCATCAGCCACTCGCGCTCCCCGGGCTCCTCGAGTCAAGGACTGACTCAATTCTTGACCTATCTTCACAGTCACTAGCAGTTGGGCAGTCTCAATTAGTTAGTACGTGCCTTTGATGACTTGAGTCTCACGGGGCTCATAATCCGTTGCAATTGTATGCATCTTGATTAATGCGACGATCCACCGCTTCCCAGTAAGCTTGTGTGAGTTTAATTTGAAGCTATATGCTAAACTTGCCGTCCAAATCCCCGCGATGGATTCGGACGTTTTATCTGCAGCGCTATCCCGCGCTAACCAAGGACATAGGTGGTGTGTGCGTAAGGTTGCACTAGGGCTGGGTACACAGCCGTGCGACGCTTGAGTCGGAAGGCCACGCGGTGCGGCACCATGGCGATGACGTGCGATGAGTAGCCCAAGCGCCCTGACGCGGACGCCCGACGTGCATTAACCATTGATGGCGCATCAATGACGACGCCGGACTTGTCGGGCTTTGTGGGCTCCCGTGCTCGGCCGCTCCGTCTCTCGACCGGAACTACCACAAGCCCCGCAAATCTCCATGTTAACCCCCCACAGGTCATCTAGCCTTTGAAGCTCTTGCGCCAGCTCTAGCTCTAGTACCTTGCCAGCACCCCGGCGTTTTCAGACACAGATAGCCCGCGAGTAATTTATCAAGATGATGTGGGATCTCTGCGTGGAGCTACAAAGCGATCGGTGCGCCTCCCTCCCATTTACCCATTCCCATAGACCTCCCGCAGAGCTGCACACGCACCAGTCGTACCAGGAGATTTCGCATAATATCCGGGGCGTCCGCGTCCCATCCCTTGCGTCTCTTTGTTCTTGCGCGATGATAATTGATGGCCTATTGTTGCCGCGGTTAGGACGATCCTCCTCGCATCCTATCGTGCGTCCATTTCCGTCCCTTTCTTTTCCTTTCACACTTTCCTTCGGATGCTCATTTTTGGGGTGCAGGACACGAAGCTGCAGTTCATTGTGTGATATTCCTCAAGCTGTATCGTTTTTCTCTTGTAGCTCTCCCCGTGTATTGCTCTATTGAATCACCTGGGACCTGTGTTATGTCATGTAGCTACTGTGCTTATCCTGCCTTGCGCTGTGGTATCTTACTATATATGGTGTCTTATTTTAATGCTGTCGTTCCTCCTTCTGGCCGTAGTATGCATGCTGTAGGTTCGGCCCGTGTGCAGTGGAGCTCCGGCATGCATACATCAGAAGTGGTTTTGGAGTATGTCAAGGCCGTTGGGTGAATCAGGCCAGGACACAATCAGCCGCGGCGGTTCCATTCCACTTCTGCATTTAATCTGGAAAGTCCTGAAGGAGATCCAGGAGTGCACACCGAGTGCACGCCCTATACTAATACTTAAGGCTCGCCTATCACTTCATTGCTGACAGATTCACACAGTGACGCCTTTCAGTGCTAAAAAGTCTTCGGTTCAAGCCATTGCATGGCCTGCCCCCGAGTCGAACGGGACTCATCTGCTCAACTTGAACCGGGATCTACATCTTCTATTGATGACAGCTGCATTCCGTATGCTAACAGGCCGTTCTTACTATCCCAGAATGTGCTACAGCCGGGAGAGAGAATGCTGTGCGAGGCGGCTCAAGTGCACTTATTCATGGCAGCGTGGGTCCCCAGATCCCCTGGATCCATAGTCAGCGACTGCACCAGACTACGTATATAATCAATTCCCCTTCGTTGGCTCCATGCTGTGCCCCGCGGCTGGCACTTCACCAATAAGTGCTGAGTTGAAGTCGGGTCAGCTCCTCGGGAGATGCCGAACGGGGAATGCCGGGAATGCCAACTTATCGGCGATCACCCCTTCTCTCTGCTCCCTCATCGATGGGTCTCGACGGGAAGTTCCCAACGAGCTGGAACTCGAGATGTTCATTCATCTGCCTTGGGATGTTCTTCGAACCTCTCCTTGACACACCGCACTTTGCGCGCGCGCGGGGCCTTGCTCTCCCCCATTTCTTGTTGTTTCCAACCGTGCCCTAACCTTGATCGCCTCCGTCGTAAACATCGACCACGTTCTGTAGCTTCTGAATATTTTGCTTTGACCTGAGTTACACGCCGGCGCCCCGAGTGTGAAATTCAAATTACTCGGTGCCGATACCCCTGTCGAGCACCGAGACACTTGACTCCTGTCCTTCCACCATGACCACGCTTTTAACTCTGTGCTGCAGGAGATTGTTTGCCAGGTGAGTATCCTTGGTCTTGTCGGCGCTCATAATACCGACATCCCCGTTCTCAGACCTCTATTCCCGAGCAGAAGGCCCTGCGAAGCGTTTGCAGGGATGCCCGACATGCGGTCGAACCGCTGCTGTTCACAGCGACTCCAATCGTGGTCGACATAACTCTCGAGAAGAGCCTTGCCCAGCTCGAGGCACTAGCCAATGGGCAAAGCGTGTGGTCTCGGATCGGCCGAACGCTGCGGATCTCACAGATATCGCCGAATGCAGAAGGGACACCAGTGCCTCGGACGGAGGATCTCCTGCGGCCCGCTCTCCAGTCATTGAAGAACATCCGCACGGTTGAGTGAGTCCCGATGTCCCGTGCAGATCTCCTCCGCTCACTCGGGTTTCCAGATGGACAATACAGTCGACCGATACCGCCGAGGCGAAGAGCACCGTTATGGAGTTCCTCAAGACCATCGACGGCTTGGAGGACTTCACTCTGGTCGAAAAATCAGACACAGACGCTCACTACGCATTCTTGGACGTGTCTTCGAATCTGCGCAGGCTCAGTGTCACCGTGGAGACTAGTCTCACTCCGGAGGGCCTACGTTCGAACTGTTACCCTACGGCCCTGCTTTGGATGGGCATGATCGTTGGGAAGAGTCCGCGCCTTGAACAGTTGGTCCCGCCGTCCAGATACGCTTGGTCCACCATGTCCCATTCTGCAGTCTGCGGACATCCATCTGAAACAGATCTCGGGCGCCTGTGCAACGGAGGAGTTGCTGGCATATCTAGCGTCATATTCTGGTCTCGAACATCTAACGATCGCGAGCGACTCCGGCAAAGAGGCGTTCGCACGCACTTTCTTCGACAGTCTGCTGCAGCACAAGGATTCTCTTCTGACGCTCATCTGCCCGGCGTACCATGAAGGCGAGTGGTGTTTAGGGCCGTACAACCTCGACATCATCTCCCAACTCCATGCCTTGCAGAGTTTGGAGATGAGTGTCAACTCATACGACATTGTGGATAACCCAAACATTATTGTGAGTGGTAGTTTGTCCTCCAGCGCTCCTTTCGCCTCATTACACCGTGCAGATAACGTCCCTCGACATGGTGCCCGAGATTCTCGCCCTACGCAGCATCTGCATACGTGCCACACCCACGGTGGACTCTTTATATGACGCTTGTGGAAGGTACCGGATGGCGGGGCAACGGATTGCTCAGAAGAATGTCGACCGTGTTTTTAACAAGTACAGCGAGTCCACGGACTCGACTTTTGTTCGTCAGCTAATCGAAACTCACCACCAACTCATGTCTTTTCGGTGGTAGTGAGATGTCGAATATTAGTAGCTGACTGAACTTTCAATTGACTGTGTGCGCAGTTTGCGATAAAATCTAGAATGAAAGGCACCGGACTCGAGGACGCATAATCGAAGATATAGGCGTTGGGTTGCCGACTCTGGTACGTCCAGAGCAAGGTATCGTCCGCCACACGCCAGCATTCGGGGGCATTGGAGTTGTTGAACAGTAAATACCTCCCGCCTCGAAGCAGATGCACGCAAAGGTTGGGCCACAGGAGGGTTCGCGGGAGGTCTCACCGCTTGCGCTCGCAGCGGATTCAGCGCTGCAGGCGGTCGTCCCCTGAGCCGATGGACGGAGCGAATTTTCGAAGCATCCGGGAGAAATACTTGATCGAGTGAGTGGAACTCTGGACCGTGTCGTTGGCCCAAGCAGCAGACGCTTCACGACCGCGATGAGGCTCGGCGTCGACAGTGCCCGAATATTCACCGAACAAAGTCGATGGAAAAATCCTCTATAGTGCAGGTCCTCAACCAGAGGTATCTAGACAGTCGGTGTGAATGCCAGGTGGTGTAAATATTTGTTCCTCTACCGCATCAGCCTCGGACGAGGGTCGCGTCAGGTTGAGTCGCACCTGGCTGGTAGAAAACACAGACGAGATATCACAGCAACAGAGTGTGTGTTGAAAGATGTCTTCTGGGAGGTAGAGGAAGCTCATGGGAGTCGTGGTCCGACGCTGGATCGGCGGAAGGGAAGGATAATAGAGAGGTTGCGCACGAGCCATTGGAGCCATTTGATGGCTTCCGGACCGTGCGCAGAAATGGCAGGCGAATGGCTTCACGGAGCCGTTGGAGCCGTTTGACGTCATGTTTTGGCGTGGGATGCGCACGATCAAAAAGCCACCCGAGGTGGGTCTTATTATGTAATTTTAAAATTTCTCGAACCTTCAACGACGGTTACGACGCGTCTTCAACATTCGGTGATGGATTCTCGTGCAATTCACCCGAATAAAGATTTTTTTCGATCATTTCACTCACCTGGATCTCGCAAAGCACGATGCCGAATTTCGATGGGCCGGCCACATGAGTACGGCTGTGTTGCATTTCTCTTCGACCATGGAAAATACGACAATCCTGGAGAGGCACATCTTCTCGAAATTCAGATTCAGATCATTTGGCTTCTTAAATTTTGTCCGCTGTGCTCAGGCTGAAGCGGGGAAACCTTTGATGGATTTCAAACTCCGACGATTATATAATAACCCCCGCGCGCGGTAAACTCCACACTATGATTACGTCCAACCTACCGTGACTTCTTTTCACGCCTCCCTTTTTCTTCATCCTGCATTCCCTCTTCCCATTGCTCTGGTCATTCCTCAAGCCATGTCCGACGTTCTGCGCAATCTTCTTGGACCGTTGCGCTTGTGGCGGATTCTGCCCGCTGAGCCGGGATTCGCACCAGGAGTGGGCGCGACATGCTCGACGTCCAAATCGTGGGGTCAGTGAACCTTCGCGAGTGGCTTTCCTCGATATGCTTACTTACTCGCAGAAAAAAACAGAGCGCAGAGATAACCTTTGCAGTCGCGCACATTGGATATTACGCCGTCTACCAGGAGGAGACCATCACTATATCGCGAATTTATCGCGCGCATCGGCCCCGAGCTGGCGCATAATTCAGAGACCTGGGCGTGTTGCGAGTGTGGTGCGCCTTGTGTTCTTCGTCGAAGCGTAGCCGGCGATCTCAGTACTCATCCTGGGCGTCCTGCAACCGACAGCGGCTGGGTATCGATGTACTTCCCGAAGATGTATCAACGCTGCACGTTCATTGTGCGCGATCTCCTCTACATATGTGACCCGCGCAGACTTCAGCATCATTTTGCAAGAGTATCCAAAGCGTCTCGCGGCCCGAGCGCCACCGCAAGGCTGAGAAAAATTGGTCCGAATGTCATTGGTAATTCTCTCAAGGTAAATTGAGCTCTTCCAACGTACAACATCGTTGTACTGATTCCTCGCAGTCGAATGCTTTTGTTGGTTTATATCATGAGATGCATTCGCTCTACTCTCTGTATCTTGCGTAAACTAGCTAAGCTCTATGGACACCATTTTGACTAATAGGAATGCGGGAAAGAGCCCAGCGGCTGTAGATTGAGAAATAAGGCACCCAAATCTGATATGAAACTGCCGTCGAGGAATAAGAGTTGATATAAAGAGAAATCAAGAGCATATAGGCAAGGGACCAAAATCCAGCCTCATGTAGCCGAACCTCTCTTGCAGTACCGTGACACAAACGACGGAAAGGTTTAGATTGTATCAATGAAGTTGGTCCAACCATTTGGCATTTGTATCCCTGGACTTGGTGGAGTTGAAAGCTGAAACAATTTCGGGAGTCTCTCCTCTTGATTATTCTCACAGTATGAATTTGCGAAGCTAAACGAACGAAAAATAAAACCCGTTCACGCGTTATTTGTGCAAGCGTCTACCATCATGATCTGGCGACGCCCCACGTGATGGCCACCCTGTCATCGGCTCTCGAGATTCACTCCATCGAATTGAGATCTCTAGGATTTATTAAAACTCTGGGTTTGCATCTACCTTCCTGGTGTTTCGCTGGACCCTTATCCGTTCGGCGTTTTATCTCCATACGCTTTCGGTTTAATCCATTGCATGGCCTGTCCCCGAGACGAACGGGGTCATCTGCATTACACACGGGACGCACCATTTGTATTCAAGGCACCCTCTATCCCAAAATCTGCTACAGCCCAGACAGATAAATTTGTGCGCGGCGGGTACAATATCTCAGGGGTAATATGTCATGGGCAGAGGGGATTCCATTGATTCCCTGCATGGCCATTGCATTCACTTCACGCCGCGCGGGGCCTGGTGCGGTGAGGTTGCTACATCCGAGAACGTTTTCCAATGTGTGATTTTTTCCAGTCTAAAAGGGAAGGAGCAGTCGGGCGTGGTGTACGGCGCACCCTCCCTTCCCTTGATTTGGGCACTGCAGATATAAGGGAATACAGTAACACTAGCCCAGGTTCGACTCCTGGCGCCGGAGTCCCAGATTTGCATTGATGCCTTTTTGCATACGGAGGCCACCAAGGTATTTGGCGGGCTTGGGATGTTGAAATAGAGAGACCTCGAGTGGGGTGTGCGGCACATTCACCTGTGCAGTAGATCCGGCCCGGAATGAAATAGTAAGCTTATGTACCACGTTTTGGGAACGTAATTTGGTGGGATGTTCACGGGAGGAAGAGAAGTGGGGACTTGGGCGTGGTGTACGGCGCACGTTCCCTCCATTTGACTTGTGCATTGCGGATACAAGGGAATAACCCAGATTCGATTCCTGGTGCCAAATTAGGATGGGTTGGAGAATAATGTCCTTTTGTTGACAGCCCGAATGAATTAGTGGTGATCAAGCCCTCAAATGAAGTCGGGTGTAGTGCACGGTGCACGCTTCATTTTATTTGATGAACTAGTTTAGAATACAAGGGAGTAGTACTCACTGCGGAACCCCCAAAATGTCAGGGGCCGGATTGGCGCCGGGTTGGTCAAGGTCTCGTCCGTCAGGACAACACGAGAAGCACGTCGGTCTGGATCTGGACAGGAACGGGAGAATACAGTATGTTGGTACGCTCAGTCCGTGTCCTGGTCCGGATTGGTGAAGGGAAGATGACCTGTCCGGAACGTGTCCGGACTCAGGATTCATCGACTGCTCGGTTGGCCGGGCACTCCGGGGATTGTGCAAGATATTTCAGTAGGATACAAACCCAGACCTTTCGGGCCCCTGACATTTTGGGGGTTCCGCAGTGAGTCCGGTCGACTCCTGGCGCTCGACGTAATCCATCAGCATGCGTGCTCTTTTTTATCAACGTGTCTTGGAAAATAACTTGGTAATTCAATAGGGAGAGCGAGCAGATAAGGCGGGGTGTATGGTGGACGCTCTCCGTGTTCCTACAGATGCAAGAAAATTACGGCGGCGCCGTCGAAATCGAGAAGTACTATATTACATCACGGCGACATCCAGCGGTACAGATGGAATGTTGATTTAGTGACGGCGCCACCCCGATCCGAATTCATAATCCATGACCTCGCCATACTCGTTGAACACCTTCAAGGACAATTAAGGATCGCCACATCGCGACAGAATGCCGCCCACGTACCTTGGCGTGAACGGTCTCTGCCCCGTTGAACCGCTGCTTGATCATCTCTACGTTCTCATCCGGATCCAGCGCCTTCCGGAACGACTGCACCTCGACGTACCACCCCTCTTGGAAGAGCTGGAAGCCTTCCTCAGTGGACACATCGCCTGCCGCCGGGTCGTCAGTATCGAGTGGCACGAGTGGCACCCGGAATATGGACGCGGAAAGACTCACAAACGACTTGGTGCACAAATTCTCCGATGGTGAGGTTCTCGTTGAAGTAAGCGCCCCCCGAAAACCCACCCCACGAGCGCTTGACGTTGATCCGCATCTCTCCGTTCGTCCTGTGCCCTTTTTTCATCGCGCCTTGGCCTTTGACGTTACGGATCGACGGAGGGTACACGGTGTTGTTCCTTGCATAGAACGCCATTTGTCAAATGTTCGGAAGTTGGTGGCCGGATGGATTTTACGAGAGCGTGGCAAGAGGAGCAAGAAAAGAGGACAATGGCCTTGTTTGGCATTCGGCTCTCAAGGACAAACAGCACCCAGCAACGCGTAGCATGAAGCGAAATCAGACATTTGCGTCATCCCACCACCACCGAGTTTACTTTAGATGAATGAATAGAGCGGTTATATTAACTGCATATGCATCGGCATATATCCGAAGGCCACGCGCAGTGCCAGATAGCAAGGCGCGTAGCATACGGCATGGTATCTTCACTTCATGGCGGCGTCTTGACTAAAAAATCAACGAGAGCCCACGTTCGACTCCGCGACACGCCCTGCCCGGAGAGAACCCATGCGTTTTTTTTACAATCCGGAAACATCACACCCCACGAAGCAACTAGACGAACGAGAGGTTACCCAGACACCATTGGAGAGAAAAAAATGGTCGGGAAAAGTTGAGGGCAGCTAATGACATCTCAGCGGGGAGTGTATGCGGATCAATACCACTACATTAGTACATAGGTACTGAATGAACCTACATTTTATATCCTGTCAGGTCCTGGTTGTTTCTGAAAAGTGCGGATAATATGGAGGAGCAAGTGAGGCTGTAAAAATTCAGGCGCGAAGGAATTGGTTAGTCCGAGCCATGGCTTGCCTTGAGTCAGGATCCTCTGCTCAACAACGATAGCTATACTTGTGATGATAACATTCACATCGCGTACACCAACTATGGACCTAGGTTTTCCCGTGCCCACACCCGCTCTTCCGCCCGAATCGCTACGAGCACGGGAAGATGCTCTTCAACTTCACCCCAGAGTCTGCGCCAATCACCTCGCTCCCCGGGCTCATCATCGTCTTCATCGTCGTCTTCGTCCTCATCCCCTATGCAATACGTCGACAGATCTTCCAGGCCTGGGAAGAGGGCAGATATGACGCGCGCGACGCTGAGAGTCGGTGCCGCAATGGGAGACTGCGCAACGTTGAGGAATTTGAGACGCTGGTGAGATATGCGTCGATCGACCACACTCGCGTTGCTGGGGAGGTGGGAGGCGTCGAACGTGATGTGCAATCGCTCTAACTCGGGGCAGTGCTGCGCGAGAGAGTACAGGCAGTCGAGGGAGTTACACGGCCGCTTCTGCGTCTCAGAGATCAGAAACAGGGTTGTAACGTGCGGCCATGCGCATGCCAGGTCTGTTATAGCGGAGTTGTCGAGATCGAAGCCGATCTTGGATGTGATGACTACGGAAGTAAGGTTCCGGAAACAAAACAGGGTCTGAATTGACTGGATGCTGATATTAAAGGCATCCTCATCCTCGTTGCCAGGGATGTCATCTGCTTGACCGTCGTCGATCGAGAGCGAGAGAAGGGATGTGTGGGTACACGCGGCCTTCAGCGCGGTGCAAAACTTCTCCAACGCGGTGCTGGGATAACAGCAATGGAGGGTAAGGTCGAGTCCGACCAGCGATATGTCGGAACAATTTTGGAGGAATTTTGTTGCCGGATAGATATCGTCCAGGTTGAACTCGAGTCGATTGAGGGCGGGGAAGTGGAGCGGTGAGGTGGAGGACGAGGCCGCCGGGAACGATCTCACAGTTAGGCAAGTGAGGGTGGGGAGCCGAGCAATATGTTCCAAGGCTGCCAGGTCCGGGACGTCCATGTTCAGCGATTCGATATCGCCGAGTATAGACGTTAAATCCGAAACGACCGAGCGTGCGGGATCCCCGACGTCATCCAAGACGATCGTAAGATCCTTTAATGCGGGGCATGTGCGCACAAACACAGGAAGCAGTGAAAGATGGCCGTTGGATGACTCGCAGGAGAAAGAGATAGACGTTAGGGTCGGGGCAAGGACCATCCGCATGTAGAGGAAATCGTTCCCCGACCCCATCCATCGAAGAGTCTTGAGATTGGGGAACAAGCAGTGACCGGGGAAGCACGAGCTCACGACGAGTAGGATATCCCGCAACCCTTCATCCTCAACGATGGACACGGATAATAGAGACCGGACACGATGGGCGTAGATCAAAGGTCTATCCCAATCCGTGGCTATGATGGGCCGTAACATTCGCTAGACGGTATTCAGAGGACTTCTCTGACCTCAGAGGACATTACACACCATTGGCCGCCTGACTGAATGAGGAGAGATGTCCTTGGATATATCGAACAGACTCGATGGCATGCAGCTGAGAATATTGCCCAGCGTATCCTGCTCGCGCCACAAGCAATCGAGTGCTGGACCTCCGAGTTGCTTACACGTCCTCGCAAGAGCCGCCAAAGAACGTTTTCCAGGGGGGAGGGAGATGAGCTGGGAGCATATGATCTCCAAGACCTCGAAGATCTGCAGGCAACGGTGCATCGCGAACGGGATGAGCGAGGAACAAAATGAAGGGACACGTGGCAATATGATCGGACACTCGGAGGACTTCGGCCGAGGGTAGACGACTTAAGTTAAAGTGGTATCCCGATATTGTTGGACTGACTAAGCACGTTGACATTTCAGGAGTGGGCAAATAGTTATCGATATAGCTCGCGGATCTTTTACAAGCGGTAGCGCTAAAGCTGTTGGGTTTCCCCGCGATCCGGCTCATTTTTTGACGAGGGCATCTATCTCAGGCGAGGCCGACAATTTCCTGAGGGAGGCCGTAAGATAAGAAGCGCGCGGGACATGCCGCGAGCCCAAGGCGTACCTCGAACCATTCAGGATTTGGATTTGAACGGTGAAGCTATTAACGCACTGTTTGATTAACGACTTCGCACGAAAGCGCTCGGTGCACCGTTCCTTTAGAGAGCAAACGGGGGAAGTGTGGGGACCAGAAATCATAGTCGACAGCATTCATCTCGAACATAATAGCAGGTGGATGGGATATTGGGAGGGTCGAGAGTGCGGAGTCAAGTTCCTTCCTCACTCCGGGCAGGGCGTATTGAAACCAGAGGACGATCTTCTAAATGCGGAAGACGGTGAGACTTGGAAGCAAGGAAAGGTCAATCATTCCGCCAGCCTGCTATGCATGCATCGGAGTCAGCCGATGTCTATGTTAATATCTATGCAATGCATACATTGAACCTGCAGTCCAGGGTTTGGAAAGCTCGAAGTGCAGACGCGAACTCCGGCCAACTGAGGAGGGCCGTTTGAAGACCGACAGATAGTAGCCGCAACACCGAGAAATCCAGGGGTTTTTTTTCAGCCAATCAAAATCACCTACGCAGCCGCCGATGTTCAGCGACGCCTAGATGATCGGCACGAGAATGTGAGAAATGGGAGGAGTAGCATCTGAATGCAGACATAAACCATGAAGTTTCAGATGCGTGATGCTGGGGGCGGAGCGATGCCAAACCGGCAAGAAGGTCGACAGCTCGATGGTCCTGAACTCCACTTCGGGTCGGTAGACTGAGAAGTTGCTGTATCGCAACTGCGCCAGGGACCGACAACTTGGGGGGTAATGTAAATGGGAAATGGATACATTCTGCAGGTGCGTGAATGGGAAATTGCAGATCGATGTCAAGTCTTCGTCCCTGAGCCCAGCTGACTCCAAGTGAAGCCGGCGGACGTGGCGAATGAGGTGGGGAGAGCTGCCCAATGTTTTCTGGAGACGAGGCCACATGGAGGGAGATGCTGCGAGTCCCATCTAAAGTTCTCTGAACAGAGAAGCCTGGGCCGCGGCTGCCCAAGACCGGCACACCAACGCACAGGCGCGATAGTCGGACGTCGAATCGCGGCCACTCGCTTGGCGGAGAAGGTCGGTGCAGTAGTCCATCAGCTCCTGTATATCAAAAGGTCTGGGCATCTTGTCCGTGAGCGAAATCAATGAGAAAGGAACGTGAGCGTAAAGAGGAAGAAAGGTCCGTCGGTTGACGCGTGTTTATTCGGGATATGGGCGATTTGGCTGTTGCCGAGGTGCGGCATCTTGCTTGATTGCAGCGTACTTGCCTAGCGTTTGATCCTTTCGGATCCGCCTTCTCTGTGAAATTTCCCTCTCTAGTGGACTCCCGGTGGACCGGATTACTCAAATTTGAATTCGGTATTTTCAACAGATGTATTTATTCGGCGGGTTGAACATGGTTGAACACATGAGAGCACACAGTGGAAATCCGTAGCTTAATTTAATGTGTGGCTTCTATCTGATTCAGCGCTTAGTGAGGCCCACACCTCGCCCCCATCCTACTTATAAAGTTCAAGGACCTCCTCGCCGTAATTCAACTCCAACGGCCCGCTGCTCTGATTATGTGTCGCCTGGAGGAACTTCTGGGCGAACGCCTGCAGCGCGGGGTCCGCCGCGAGTGCCAGGATAATATCCTGCGCCTCGCGGATAATGACGTCCCTCGGCGGGCGGCTCACGGCATTGATCCCGGCCTTAGTGCCCGCGATCCCCGCGGCGGGGAACAGCGCGATGCGTGCTGCGAGGGTCTGCACGTACGCGTGCAGCTCGCGCGAGGTGTCGAATGCGCGGTTGATCCACCCAATGCGCGCCGCCGTGGCGCCATCGATGTCCAGGGAGCCCAGCACGTACTCGAACGTGCGGCCGCGGCCGATCTCGTGCGCGAGATACATGGCGCCGCCTGCACCGGGGTTGTCCCCGGAGGACGTCTCGAGCTGTGCTAGCAGGACCGAGGGGGCGGTGCTCGCGAAGCGCATGTCGCAGGACATGAGGAACTCGTTTCCGATGCCGCGAGCACGCTGAGGGTGAGGTTAGATCTAGACTTTAAGCGAGTGCACAGCGACTCACGCCTTCGATGAGAGCGATGGTCGCCTGCGGAAGCTGCGTGATGTTCCAGAGGAGGGCCACGGGGAAGGCCATGTCTGGCATTCCCGGATCGAAGGAGGGCAGCGGTGACTCTGTTGTTGTTTGGGTCAGCTCCATCGCACGGAATGGGGGATTGGGACGTACCGTAGCCAGGCAGGAAGTAATTAATGTCCATGTGCGCGATGAAGAAATCCTTGTTGGCGCTGGAGAACACCACAACGCGGACGTCGGTGTCGTTTGCCTGCAACGTCTCAATGAGGTTCGCGAGATCAGACATGATGTGAACGTCGAAGACGCTGATTTCGGAGAAGGTGTTGTTAATGACAACGTTCAACACCCCAGAGGATTTTGTGGTCTGGAGCGTCCCGTACGACGGGTATCTTGCCGCGGAGGCATACGACGCAAGGAGTGCAAGAGTGGTGAATGATAGGAGTCCGCGAAACATGAGCGAGTTTTTGTTGGTGATTTAACGAATTTACCTGTGCCTTTATTGTGCGGCCTCGGGAGCCAAGTTGAGATCCGGCACCCGCCGAATTCGGACTTGATTGTTTGCCGTCTTTCCGAACTCGGATGGATACGGGCGCTTAATTACGGTCGGCCTCTGTCAGCTTCACCGAAGGCGGGGTTGCGCCTTGGTTGCGCCATCTCCACACCCAGTGTTGTAGCTGCTGACACATGTTCGACTTAGGTAAGAGTTAAGAAGTGTACATCATTCATGGAGGGCATAGGTGGACCAAGCCTCGGAATTACCTCTCTGTCCCTTCAACGTTGAGGCACGGAGAGGCCGATTCCCGGATCCCCGCACTGTATTGAAAGTCCTTGGGTCCAAGACAAACGGTTGCCAAAAACCCTTATCATAGTTCTACTAGTAAGCATATTCCGATGGCACGGAATTTTTACGAATGATTAGTGGAGGGAGAAAAAATGTGCGAGCGGCGTGGGAGGATCGGGACAAAAGGGCGTCGGTTGCCATTTGCTGAATGTTGCACTGATTGCTTAGATTCCGCTCATGTCCCCCTGTCACGAGGATGCCAAGATGACTCTCCTTATTTGAATCCACTGAGCTACGCGGCATCCGTATTACACACCGCCGCGTTGTGCTCTCTTTGTTTCACGGGACGTCGGCACTGAAATAATAAGGGCGGCTGAGTGGCACCCGGACAGCCGCTGTCCCTCAGAGGTCATTTCGTGATGTCAGCAGATTACCCGATAGCTTAGTCTCTTATAAACAGACGGTACAACGAGTGGCACCCGGACAGCCGCTATTCCTCAGAGGTCATTTCGTGATGTCAGCAGATTACCCGATAGCTTAGTCTCTTATAAACAGACGGTACAACAATATTCGCTCGCGCGATGTTGTACCGATAGCTCAAGTCTTCACATCATTTTTCCTTTTCACTGTTCGAGGTTGACGCCACAGCAGTACCTGTATACATCCGTATCGACGAGCTCAGAGTGGTAAGTAGCCTGCTAGCATACGGAATGCACCCGCAACTTAGGTTGTGCTGCTCTGTCTGGAGGAGATCCCCGTTCGATTCGGGGCCAGGCCATGTCAACCCGTACTTAAATTTTTCGTGTCTTCACGGTTGTAGGCCTCTTCACTCTCAAATGCCGCGGTGCAGAATTGATTATTGATAGCCAATATCGGGATGACATTATCAACCGCACCGTGACTATGAAACAAATCGTGACTGTAGAAGGCCTGCGAGCATACGGTAAGTATCCACCAGCAGTAGAAACGTACTGTATATGAGCCCCGTTCGACTCGGGGGCAGGCTCTCATTGTTCCCGTCTCTACTTTTTCAGAACCGGAAAAAGATTAAACATGCCTCCGGTACTGGAGTTCGCGGCGGTAAGTAAGGCCTTTTACTCTATGGTATGCACCCCCTCAAACTGGCCTTGAGTGATAACCGCCGTGCAGGAGAGCCCCGTTCGACTTGGACACAGGCCTTGCCCGTAACGTCTTTTTCTCCCTTCTTCCAATCGTGTCGCCATACCGGGTTCGATTGAATTATTGAATATATTCTTCATGGCGCATTATATTCTGCGGAAGCCGGTTGGCATACGGAATGTGTCTACAAGCAATGGGGTCGCGAACACAGTGATTAACTCACACCGGGGGCAAAGACCAAGGCACCCGAAAAGTAAGTGCGTTCAACGCACTTACTCGATACCCCGTAACACATCTTTGGACGGACAAAGGGGGGCTTTGTGGGCTTGCGGGGACCCGACAAAGCCTCCCTTTGTCTGCCCGCAACACTTTTGTCAGCTGTGTTACCAGGTGCCGAGTAAGTGCATTTAACGCACTTACTCTCAGGTGCGTGGGCTTTTGCCCCCGGTTTCAGAACATCGCCGTTCGACTAGAACGAGTCCGCGCCATTTTCGTCACTTCTTCATTTCGCTTAGTTTTGCGAATCTTTGTAACTTTGATGGGAATTCGTGAAAGTTCGTGATTTTGATAGCTTTCTATGAAAGTTCGTGAGTTATTATTCCGGGCTTGTCAAGCGGCGACTCCTCGGCACATCACGGAATGATGGGTATCAACAGCTTGCCGAGATTGGCCGGTTAGGCTCGGGTTAGCTGGTTAGCGGTTAGAGGTTAGCAGTTAGGGTTAGCTGGTTCGGGTTAGTGGTTAGCGGTTAGAGGTTAGCGGTTAGGGTTAACGGTTAGTCTTAGGGTAAGGTATCTATATGAAAAAACAGGCAGAGACTTGAGAGGAGGAAAATGATGGCCGGATTGATGTGTTTGATTTGTGTGGGTTGTACATCTCCTGGAAACTCGCCAATGTGTCGAAGTTTCACAACTTTCCATCAAAGTGACGAAACTTCGCAATCTTAAGCGAAGTAACGAAGTGACGAAGGTGGGTACGACTCGACTCGAACCACAGCATAAGCCCATCTTAATTTTTGCCGTGTAGAGACAAGAATGTTTCTTTGCCTCCGCTGCACGCCATCTACATAACGCACGCCCACTGAGCGTTGCCGGTGCATTCAAAGTAGAACTTGAACTTGAACTGCGACGTGCTGTACACGTGTTGTTGCTGACACGCGGCCCGAGCCGCTTACTAATACCTCCGCCTTTGCGATCCCACTCCACGCCTTGCCTCAGACCACGATGACCTCCGCGTCCCCTGCGCGGCAGCTCTCGTTGCACCCCTCGGCACTGAGTGACGCCGAGCACGCACTGTTCACCGCCAGCCTCGCAGACGTCGCGGACGGCGGCAATTGGGAGCAGGTGAGTGTAAGCGTGCGCGAGGCGCGCGCTTGGATTCGGGGAAGGTATCCAGGACTTGCATCGGGGACAGTGGATGAGGTGCGATTTACTCTTGCATGGCCAATTTTCTCGGATTTACGGGGTACATCTCATGATCTAGATCCTACGACTGTTCGCCCCCGCGTCGATGCTCAGTGGCGGCGCATTTTTCGTGGCATTGCGGCTAGTTATGCATACGCAGGCGGGGCGCGGCGTCGACAGAAGCCTTGCATTCGTACAGGGTGCGAAATTTGCTGACCATTTCGCCGAGGAAGTCGGTAAGCTTATCCGCGATTTTTAGCGCCCGTTCATGCCGCACCAATTGCGCTCCCTTCGAATGGAAGCTCCTTCAACCCTTTTCTCCCGACGCCTGCACCGTCGCCAGAAGCTCGCGCCCGGCCCCCTCTGCCGCCGAGAAAGCCAACATTGCCGTCGGCGAATAAAATTGAGCATGATGTTCGGAGCACCACATCGTCCTCCGCATCGTCTACTTCTGCGTCCACGGCTGTATCGACGTCCTCTTCGTTGGCACCACCACGCAGAGCTCAACACGGCTACTCGTCTTCGCTATCTTTAGCTCACGCCCCCTCCTCCCCAACAACCCCAGTCTTTTCGCCCCCGACCCACCCGTTGCGGCGTGCCTCGACCCTGCGCTCTGCTTCAGCCTCGTCTGAGGTTTCCTCGACTCCTAGTAATTCGCCACGCTCGCCACAAAACCCATTCCGCCCAGCGCCCCCTCCGCGCCGCGCCTCCACCTCCGTCCCCGCCTCGCCCTTCCACTCGCCCCCGACTTCGCCTTTCCATTCTCCCACCCCGTCACAATCCCAGTCCCAGTTCGCATATGCAACACCTTATCCAGCCTCCCCGGGATTCGACGCCACCGTGCACCGCGCGCCACCAACGTCGCCGTTCGACGCGCCGCGCCGCGCGTACCCCACCTCCGCGGGCCCGCACACGCAGTCGTTCGCGCCGCCCGTGCACCCGCAGCGTCGTGCGCCCGACTTGCCGCAGGCTGTCACGCGCACGAGTGACGGGCGGCGAGTGTCTTCGGGCGAGGGACGCAAGATCCCTTCGAGCGAGGGGCGGAGAGTCTCGTCCGACTCGGCGCGCGAGCGCACACTGTCGACCAGCGCGTCCCCGCTGCCGCTCGCGCTTCCCAAGGCGCTGCGGCGCACACTCGCGGGCGCGGGGTGGGTCGGCGCGGAGCCCGGGGAACGTGAGGGGCTGATGCGGGGTGAGCGTCGGGAGAGACGGGAGCGACGGGGCGAGGAGGGGGAGGAAGCGTGGGGAGCGCTGTGAGATGCTTGGTGTGCGAGGAATGGTAGAGAAGTAAGTTGAATTATCATGTCAGCTGGTGTGCATATTATACATGTCTCCAACTAGAGAGAACCGTTCGATTTCTCCATTTCAACAAGTGACAGTGGGTTTATTGATGTTCAGCAGACATTGACTGACCATCTCCAGAATCCGTCGAACATTGAACACACCATTAGCTTCGTACTCTGGGTACTGGAAATGAGTTGTGTCCTGATCCCAAAACGAGCTCCCATCCAATGAAATCACACGCCACACTACCGCAGAAAACGGGTGTTTGCTTAGTTCAAATTCTTTTCCATACACGACCAAGGACCTATCGAACGAAACATTTTAGGCGATCATTTGAGTGGTCGAAATTCCTGAATTCGCCCATGAATATCGGCGTCTATATGCTATTTTCAATCCTGTGAGATCTGCCACATCTCTGATACGTCATACAGCCTCGCATGGCGGTACCTTCATACAGCTTCACAGCTTCACTCTCTCTCTCTGTCCTGCCTCCTCGCCTGCCCTCCAATGACCACCACCGACAGATCTCTAATACTGTGCTCTCCACCTGAATCAGTGGCCTTGCCATTCTGGAGACCTCCACCTGGCCTTGATCAATGCATCTGATTCGCACCTCGTGGTCCGGGACGCACTCTGTACCATATCTACTCGTCCATGGACCATTTTGCAGCAGTTCGTACCAATCGTGCGGCCGATCGATTGGGCCTAGGCCCTCTTGCAGTCACTCGTCGGATTCAGGAAATCTTCGGAGATGGAGTGGGCCGTGAAGCCAAGCTCGTGGGTTTGAAATACACCGAGGTTCCGAACCTCGAGAGGGATTGCCGACGTCTGATGAAATATGCGCTTCCGTGCGTCGTTTTTTTTTCTCCCACAAATATACTCACGAACCATTAGGCCATCTCAAGATCCGAAGCGAGGTCTACTCAGGTTCAGGCTACAAAGGCCTTGACCATGTTGGTTACGCGCTTCCCGGTGCTCAGGGCGTTTTCCTGGAGTGTAAATACGTCCAGCGCGTGGGGACCTCAGAAGAAAATATCCTAGCGTCCTGGAATCCATCGGGAGCTCCCATCGGCTCGGATGTCAACAGCTTGGACCCTTTGCGCTTTGCGGCAGCGTGCATTGCAGATGGGGATATTGCCGGCATGTTGGAAACGCCCGCTGTGGTGTCACCTACACTACCCAGCTCAGCATTATTGAACGACTATTAGCGGCTATTCCGAGTAATTAGGTGAAGAGCTGTGATACTACCTCCGCTCATCTATACTTGTAGCGGCGTCTCTCATTTTTCCTCCTATATATCAGCCCGGTATCTAGGCGGAATCCTCGAGCTTCCCTCTTTCTGGCTTCAAACAGGTGTTATATATCAATCGGTGGTTAACAAGATACTGCTCAGAATTGTCTCCATCCTCCAGGACCTCGGGCTTGACTCAGCCGACCCAGACAGAAATACCGCATTCGACATTGAAGGCGTCGATTTTCTTGGTGGAGCCGTTCTAGCCGGTGTAGAGAGTTGGCTGCCTGAACGACGTCCCGTCGATCTTTCTCAACACTGGTATAAAGAGGTTCAAGAGGTCATCAAGATGCTGCGCAGTAGGTGGTCTATCTCAATTTAGCACTTGACACTGAGAACGGATCAGTCCAAATACGGAGAGCATCTTGCCGCGTTCGTGGTGTCGTGCCACAACGGGTATTCTGCTCGTAATGATCTCCAACGTGTATAATGTTGAGATATTGGATATTCTCGTTGTCGGGCAAGTTTCTATTCCAAGTATGCGTATCCTACTGATGGGCCCAAGTAGACAGGTCCCTGTCGCCGATTCAGATAAAACCCGTAGAACCCCCGATCCAGGTGTGGATCCGGCCGGCGTGAAAGTCCCGGACATTATATCCGGGGAGGAGGACGATGAAGAATCACTGCGTTCAAGCCCCTAATGACCACAGCGGAGCATCACCGGCCCATATGTGGAGCCTTGCGGCTAGCGTGTACTATTGATGTATTCTGAAATAACAGTGCAGCATGTCCCGTGAGGATCCGACAAGAACTGGGGGCAGGGCGGCTGTTATACTGAAAACATCCCAAAACAGAAAAAAAATTGGTCGCTCCCTAAGTTCTGCATGAGCCGAACTCCCCAGTTCGAGGGGACCGGCCCCGTAGTGCGTGATGGCGATCACGTCGGAGTAGCTCGACGTTCGCTCATCGAGATCTCAAGCATCCAAAGTCTCATTCACCCCGGTTATTGCCCGTTTCTACCGCGTCTCCGCCCGTGTGTCTTCTGCGCTGAGAGTGCCGTCACCTGTCCAACAAGGTGCGCCTTGGCTGTCATCTTCGTTCATCGCAGTGAATGTCCCGGCTTTCTTTAGAAATATCCTCCTTGATTGGGACCATGGAGACAAAGGAGACCTGGCATTTAGCCGTGCCCGGATCTCCAGTAGAACACTCCAGAATCGTACGTGTCTTGTGCAGATCATCCTTTGATCGGGTAATGCATCAAGTTATTCTCGTCGCATGATGTCTAATCTATCAGGTCTATATCCATGATTCTCGGCACCTCTTCCTTCTCTGCGAGGCGGACTTTCATTGCATTGGATGTAGTTCATTTCTGAGCTCCAGAAACAAGGGCCCTCAGATGAAGCCGATGCGTATTATACGGTTACCACCACCCTGAGGCTAATCATGGGGTATACACGGCGCGTTGAAGGCGTAATGCCTCGACATAACGGATGTTATCACCGTGGAGTGTGGGCTCTCACGCACAGCGGATATCCTCTAGACGATGGAAGGTGCGCCATGTCAAAATCAATGGAACGCTGGATTTGCCTCGAATCTGCCCAGCGTGTGTATTGCGTCTCCTTCTATGGGAATTGTATCCACAATTGTTGGACAGGATGAGACATAAATGAGAATGTGCGTGATGGCGTCGGAGCACGGGGTGATATTTGCACGTAATGCTTTAACCGCTCGTCGGTGTCTATTGAATCGGGTGCAGTTAATTTGTTTGGCAGGGGAAAAAACTCGCTGCCTTATTTCTAGCGCACCTACGAGCATAAGTAGCTGCCCGACGCCGACAACAGGAAAGCGCCATGAGCACCGCAGAATCCTCAACTTTGGCATTCCACAGGCGGATCGCATGCACGAGCTGCAAGTAAGTGGGCAAGTGGCTTCGACTGACACCGTGATCTCATCGGTTCCGCCAGGCGAAGAAAAATCGTCCGTCAACATTCCGTTCCCCGGACCTTACGCTGATCACGATCGCGGCAGAAATGCGACAGTGGTCGTCCGACCTGCAACCAGTGCCGGCTGCGACCTCCGAGAACATGGGCACCGTGCAGTTACCCGCTCCTAGACCCACCTGAGAATGAGCTTACCTCGGACCAAATGCTCGAGGCGATTCGTGCCCTAAAGGCCCGAGTAGAAGAGCTGGAGCTTATCTTTCCCCCAGACCCGTTAGGTGTACCTCTCAACCAACCATACATGACCGCTTCCGCCCATGGGAAAATGCGTTCGTTTCTGAATCCTCTTGGGTTTAACTTGCTCACCTCGCGTCCCAGATTTGGACCCGTGGTCGGACTCCGAGGGCTCACATTCGATCGATCTCATGGTGCGGAGTAGTGGTTGTGGTGAACACTGTCCTGACAATTTTGTAGGAACCTCCGCCAGATATGATCAACACTCTGTACGTCTCTATTCCCTCCACAGTAGACGATCTTGACATGTCCGAAATTTAGTTTGGACCTCTTCCTAGCACGTTTTGCTGGAAGTTCCCACTTCTTCCATGACCCCGTGCTATTCCGACACTCAGTACTCCTCCCGCTACCATTCGGGGACCACAATCGCCCGGCCCCAGCATTGCTGTGTGCGGCCTATCTATGGGGGAGCACCCTTGCTGATATCCAGCAGGTGACTCCATACACGCCGGACGCGTTCCTACTATACTGTCTGCAAAATCTCAGCCGGGACCTCGAGGAGATTATCATTCGTCCCCACCTCGTCCTTCAAACGATCCAGGCGCAAGTTCTGGTTTCCCTCTATTATATGCACACCGTAAAACCAGTGCAAGGCCGGTATTATTGCTCGGCAGCTGTCTCACTCGCGCTGGGTGCACGCCTCCACCTGATTAGGTCATCCCGAAATCCATACGCAGAATATCCCGCATTCACAATCCGCACTCCAGCACTCCAGGGATTGGATGAATCGACAGAGGCGGTGGCCATCAATGCGTTGTGGGCCGTGGTAATTCTCAACAATTCTTGGGCGGGTGTAGACGGCGCGCCGTCATCATTTCCCTGGGATGTCAACATGGACACCCCCTGGCCGTCGAGTACTCAATCTTCGGTTAGTATCAGAGCCTTCTGCTGCATAGTAATCTAAGAGTCGGGCTGGCCAGGCTGGGCCTACAATCTTGGCATTTCTAAATGGCGACGATTCAGAGAGTTCCTCCCACCTGGGGCTTCTGTCCAAGGCCTCCGTTCTGTTGGAGCGGGTCATCGCACTGGGCACGCAGAATGCTGGTGCTGGTGTGTATCTTAACTTCTCTGACATCCATTTGATTAATGTACAGGCTGCCCTGACCCGAGCGCGCCAGCGCGCCTCGAGGCGCGATTAGACAGCTTTCAAGCGGTCCTCCCGGCACTTACTCGTGACGATGCATTGATCCTTGCGCACTCACTCGCGGATTCGGCTATTGTCCGACTGCATGCGCCGCATGCGCACATCTCCGCTATCTCGCGCTCAAAGTGCTTCGCGGCCGCGGCGCGCATCGTCGCAACGCTGGGTAAAGACAGAGTTATTGAGCACGTGGAACCAGTCCTCGCCGTACGTCCGGTCCTACTCCTAATTGGCTCCTCTGATCATTCATTCACTTCTTGTCCCGTGCCCAGTCAATTTATACAACAGTTTGCTGTGTCTATCTACATGAGATGGCGACCCTGCGGGTTCAGTCGATTGCGCACGATTTACGTTCGCAATTACAGTATCGCGAGTTAAATGGAAAGCTCAGTGAGGTGATGAGCGCGATGGCGGCACTCTCCATGTCCAGTCCAATCATTGGTATGACCTCGCCAGTGTCATATTGAATTCTAAATTGACGCCGCGAACAGAGCATTGCTTCGCTCGAATCCAACACGCATATCAAAACTCCCTCCCGGGAGCGGTCCCGTGGGCGAATTAAGTACGACAGTCGGTGGCCTACTGTATGCAGTGCGTCCGGAGAACCAGATTTCTTTCATTGACTGCAAAGACAATACAATCATGGATGAAGTGTCCAGGCACACGCACGTCGTGTTCCCCGGCCTGTAGTTTTCACCAGACATGGGAGAGCACCTTACGAATAGGAAAGGCCTGGTAGCATGCGGAATGCGCCCACACTCTGTGGATCTGGTTGGTTCAATCAATCCATTTGGGAGATCCCGTTCGATTCGGGATCAGGCCATTCACTATGGTTGGGGCTTTTATTTATTTTATACTCTCTTTTATCATTAATCCTCGCCGCAACCTCCCTCACAGCCGACTGAAGGACCAGATGTATCTGAACGCGGTCCAGCACCTAATGTGTTGACGCCTTGGGAGGAGATCAGAGATTTATCTTGTCGGAACCTTTACTTGCTTGACCCGGGATTTTTTCCTTCTCGTCCTGACGTTGCTACGGCGCGTATATATTGAATGATCCTGCTTCACAAGAACAGGCATGGTAGCATGAGGAGTCCCCCACATCCTGTACTTCTGGTGAGCCCGACGTGGATTTGGGAGATCCCGTTCGACTCGAGTATAGGCCTTGTATGTTTCGTTCCTCCGGTTTTTTTACCTACGCCCTATGGGAGAATATTTTATGACAACCCTCATTGATGCATTCTACGAAGCTGCATTTTTTGCGCGCGGAGGCCGGCGGTGAATCAGGCGCACGGCGGCCGGGTGCACGGGCGGCGCGAATGACTGAATGTGCGGGCTGGCGGAGGTGAGGTACGCGCGGCGCGGCGTGTCAAAGGGCGAGGTTGTCGTGGGACCGGTTCCCGGTTGGGTCGAGAATGGGCAACGCTAGTGGGGTGTTGCGTATGAGGCGCGCCGTGGGGGTGGGTTTGGGCGGAAGGCATTTGGGGCGAGCGAGGGGAGGTATTAGACGCTGGGAGTGAAATGTTGGCTGAAGATGAAGCACAGCGCTGGGTCGAGGCACGCCACAGGATGGGGTGGAGGCGATAAGAGTGGGGGTATTGGAGAGGGGGTAGCGTACACTGAGCATAGTGAAGACTAGCCTGCGTCCTGGTGCAGACGCCGAGGAGGTCGATGTAGACACCGAAGATTCAGACGACGATGTGGCGCTTCGAATGCTCGGCACAATTTTCATCGAGCAATGATGATGTTGGCCTTGGTGGCGGCGGAGGGGGCCGTATGAGAGCTCCTGGCGACGATGCAGGCGTTGGCAGGAACGTGTTTAACGGGCTTTCATTCGAAGGCAGCGGAATTGGGGCTGCGGGAACGGGCGTTAAAAATCGTATAAAGGCTTACCGATTTTCTCGGTGAGATCGTCAACGGAATTCGCACCCGGTCCAAACTCAAGGCCTCGCTCGCCGCCGCACACTACTGCGCCTACAGAATAAGCCTCATCCACTGTCTCCGATGCAAGCCCTGGATACCCTCTCCGAATCCTTGCCGAATCCACCCGCGCGCCTCGTCCGTGAGGTCGGCGGGGCCCGCGGTGAATGGCGCAGGCTCAGAATCCCTCAGGGCGGAGGGTTGCAACGATGTTTATCGCGTAGAGGATGGAGGAGGTGACATCGTGGCCAAGAAGTCACTGCGTTCCGACATCACCTAAACTCAGTCAGCCTAGATGGGTTTAGCTGTGTTCAGGTCAGTGTAGATGAATAGACAGGGCCTTTTTATACACCTAAACAGAGGTCTGTCGAGCATATTGCGCATCTGCATGAGGTGAATATTGCGAGCTAAACACACATCAGTCTAGGTCAGCACATCAGCATAACTGAGGCTAGATCAGTGTAGGTCGTCTCTACTCAGCTGCACACAGGTTTTTGACTGCTCCGGGCTGTCCTCGGAGGCCCGGATAAAGGGAAATCAGCAAATTGTGAGTCCATTTACTCGGTACCATCAGGTGTGTTTGACCTCTGCGCCGACACCTAGACAGACTTAGACAGATCTAAGCAGGCCTACACATACAGTACATAGATAGAGAGACATAAATAGAGCTAAGCTGACCTTCACTCAGCTGAACAGATCATTTCTATGGCATCTAGACAGACCAATCTGTGTAGCTGATTATATATGACCTAGCCTCAGGGTAAGTTTAGGCGGGGTGGGAACGCAGTGATTAGCAGTTCAAGTTCAAGTTCGATTTTTGCTGGGTCCGCTGACGCACAGCGGGCGGGCGAGGCATATAATTGGAGACCTCCCTGTCGCACACCACATGAAAGATTGCCACAGTGTCTCCTATGGCCTGTCCCCGAAGCGAACGGCGACGCTCTGACTAAATCATGTTCCCAATCCTATTATTTGCAGACGCATTCCGTATGCTAACAGGCTTCCATAGAGGGTCTAGTGAGCCATGGATATCCAAAATAATTACCCTGTACTGCCCGTCACGGGTTGAAGCGAGAAAAACACGGACGGGAAAGGCCTGCCACCGAGTCGAACGGGCTTCTCCCGCATGACGGTTCTCAATCAAGGGCGATTTGAGCGGGTGCATACCGTATTCTAACAGGCACTGTATGCCAGTCCGAGCTTACGTATTTGATGGAGTTTAATTTGGTCCTGATGTGAAAAATATCACGAGGAAAAATGGATAGCGACCGACTATGCAAGGCCTGCTCCTTAGTCGAACGGGGCTCATCTATTGACACGGCTGACTTTTATCTACTGCATTCAATATGCTAGCAGACCTTACTTACCACCCTCAAGTCATCAATAGGGAGGATATATATAGGGACTGTTGAGTTGGATTTTACAGCAAAATGATGTGAAGATTCGAGCTAGGGCCTGCCCCCGAGTCGAACGGGGATAATTTGCAAAGGAGTGGTCACCCAGGATGTCATTGTTTGCATATGCATTCCATATGCTAACAGGCCTTACTTTCCACTTCGAAAACATGCATAGGCTAGACATTTCTAACCCGCCCCGCGGTGAAAAAGATTAGGAGGGAAAGGATGCACCAGGCGCTGTGGCCTGCTCCGAGTCAAACAGGGCTCATCTGAAACGATTATCTCGTCCTTTCGTTTGCATTTTCGTCCTACGGGATTTTTCTCTCTCTCCTCCCTCTTTCAACTTCACTCAGATCGTCGTGATTTCGACCACCGTCGGACCGGTATCGCATCGGCCCAGAGTGCCGAGAAATGCCGAGAGTGGCGGTGTCCGCGTCCTTCCCACACACCACCACACACCACCATACACGATTCCCTCCGCTTCAGCCATGTATCGAAGCTATCTGTATCCCTGAAGGTTTACCTCGACATCGAATGTACCAACAAATTCTTATACCTGTTCAGACTCTAGCGGTCCCCGCTTCAAAGGGGTAATTGCAGGATCTTCGCACTTGCAGATCGGGATGCGATCCCCAGAAGCTCCCGAGCTCCAATTCATACTGCCAGCCATCTATTGTGTGCTTGACCCCATCGGCATATCTACTTCGGATGACCTGGAGAAGATGCTACTCGCTGGGAATGCAGCTTCCTCCACATTCATCGACGTTATCGCTGCCTCATTCCGGTGTTTAATTGCTATGGGGAGGATCCCAACAGACTCTTTCGTGGATTGGTGGCCGCGACTGTGGGAATATTTCTATCGACAACCACCTAGCTCTTTCCACGGGCCAATATTGGCATGGAGTTCATCCTCATTCTTTCTCGCTTCCAGACACACATCCCCACCGCCTCGCTGTCTTGGAAGAGACCGCAACCGCATTGTGTCCGCCTTTTCAAGCCGTATTCTACGCTATAGATCAGTGCGCTATTGGGCCACATACCCCCCCAGATCAATTTTCCCGGTTGACCATATTCGCTGGATGAAACTATGCCTGCACATACTGCTACAACTGAGGCTTGGGGCTGGGCACGCCTCTGGAGCCAAAGCATCGTACTGATATCCTAGCAAGAAGTCAAGTGAGGTTCAAGCCATGAAGTACATTATTTACAGTTCAAACAAACTGATTCGTGTGATTATGTAAGCTTCTGAGACTCCAGAGAAGGTGTAACCCATGAGGTTTGTTGGAGTGTGAAATTATCGTCCACAGAACCCATTTGGCTATCCAGAGGCAACGAACACCACTCCGAGGACCCATAAGGCGAGGCACAGGCCTCGAACATAACCACCCAATTTCGATAATTCCGGGGTGGGACTCCACAGGAAGTAGGGAACATCGCTTGACAATGAAACTAGGACAAACAGAGGATCAACTGAATATTTAACCCGAATCACTGAAGTTAGAACCCCTGTGTCGCGATCTTTGTGTGTACCTTTGGTCTCGCTTCAACGCGAATACTTACAGAACACGTGGCAGTCCTCCGTCTGGCGCCCATCTCCCTCTTATTCGCCGAGTCCGACACAATATTGATGGACCTGGTTTCGTCACGGTTCTCCCTCCGGCTCGTTGGCCTCGCGCAGTGAAATGCCGTGGGAGAGAAAGTCTGACCCCGCGTGCGATCCGTGGTCGGCCGAACGGAGAAAAAACTTGGAAAATTTGTGGAAAATACCCACGCTTCAATTTTCTTATCTGTCTTTGATCTGTCTATGCGATCCATTCCGTTTCTTATTCTATCTTTTTCAACGTGCCTTTCACTCAGATTTCGACGACTTATCGCCGAGTGTTCGATATCTATTTTAGTTCCGGGATCAGCCGAGAGCACAGCTTCCATCACAGCCTGACATCACACTGCACAGTGGCTGCGGGGCTTTGCTTTCTACTATCTAGTACTTCCCGGACGTCCAATGGCAGCACTCTCAATCCCTACGCAAGAGTCGTATCTCGTCGTTGGCGGCGGCACCCTTCTTGGCGAGACTATTGTGGACCAGCTGCTGAGCCGAGGCGAAGGGCGCATCTCGATCTTTGAAGCGCAGCCGCTCGCCCCTGCGCAGGCCGCTCGCTTTGGGGATGCTGTCTGCGTGTTCGTGGGCGATATTTCGAGTCCTGAGAGCCTTTCCGAGGCCGTCCAGTCGGTGAGCCCGCCCAAGTCGTTGTGGAGTCATCCACTGATCTAGTACTCAAGTGTGGATCCACATGCATAATCCACGTCGGGATGGTGTCGACCCCGACATCTGCCTCAATCCTCTACCCCACAGGCCCCCCGAAGACACCTTCCGATGACAAGAAGTGGTTAACTGAGCATTCGGAGCTGCACAAGAAGGTAAACACCGAAGGAACGCGCAACCTGCTCGCCGCCGCGCTTGATAGTGGAACCACCACGAAGATTGTTTACGTCGGAAACGCGGACGTCGTGTTCGACGGGCGTGACCGCCCGATGCTTCGTGAGGCGCACGCAGCATATCCTCCGGAGGTTTGGTTCTCGATCCTCGAACCGAGATCGCATGGGGAGCGCATGGTGCTCAGCTTCAACGGTGTGAATGCGCTGCGAACGGCGGTTATACGACCTGCGACGACCTTCGGGTACGCCTCGTTTATGTTGCGCCGTGTCCTCGGGTTACTCACTCTCCTGCTAGGCCTGGCTACGCGACCGCAGGCTTCCTCCGCCGGATCCAAGCAAACCCGAAGATCGCTGGAATCCAAATCGGCGAGAACACGAACCTGGTTGATAAGACGTACGTCGCCAACGCGGCGCATGCCGCCATCCTTGCCGCCGACCGCCTCGCGCCCTCCCACCCACAGCACGCCGCCACCGCCGGAAAGGCGTTCTTCATCTCCGACGGCGAGCCGCGCCCGTTCTGGAATTTCACGCGTTGCCTGTGGGCCGCCGTGGGTGGGACGCCAATTCAAAAGCCTACTGAGGTGGGGCAGGGCACCGTGCTGTTTTTCGCTGGTATGAACGATCTTCTGGGGAATTTGAAAGGCGAGAAGCGGGAAACGTGGAAGAAGACGAAGTTCCTCTGTGCGACTCGGTCATATGACATAAGTTTGGCGAGAGAGGTGCTGGGATACGCACCGATTGTGTCGCATGATGAGGGCATACGGAGGACGGCGCAGGTGTGTTGTATTCCGTTCATATCGTCCGGCCTGATTGTTTACGCGTTTCATTGCTTAGTGGTGGCTCGAGTATCAACTCAAGATATGCAAAGACAAGAGAGCGATCACCGACCCCTCCGGAGAGAAGGCACCACCGCCATACGACCGCGAGGAAGCGACGTTGCTCACCGAGAAGAGCCCATTCTTTTGAGTCCATATTTCTCCGGTATCGAGGTTGGCTACGCAATGTATGAGTATGACGGGAAATAGAACCGCTTTAATTTCGCCGTTAACCACATTGGAGGAGCGCGCATAAGGTAGGTGCTGGGCATGGAGAGGTTCCTCAATGCAAGTCAGCTTCGAATCCTTACCTTGTATTGATTGTAGGGCAGACCTCTCATTTGAAGCGAACGTAACGAATCTCTTCTCACTAGTACTCCCAGCATCCATCGGCATGACGCCCCAGCGCCAGAGCTGAACCGTCCGAGATGAGAAGATGTCCGCACGACTGTCTTGGTGCGGTGCTTCGATGTCACCGTTTTCTTGTTCCCAACCACAACACGTCTGATCAACGCTCCTTTGTTGTTATCGCTCTCGCTGCAGCCTTGCTCAGGCTTCGTCCCGGAGTAATTTTCCAGAGCCACTCGTCAGTTCGGTTCGGTTGGGTTGTGCGTAGGGGACCCGGTCAGATGGCAAGTCATCATTGATCATTCTTAGACATTGTAATCTCCCGCTGAGAATCCAATTCCCTAGATGGGCACGGGAAGAAGCAACGTTGATTGACAGGCTCTTTATTATGCCTGCCTCACCGGCATGAGAGCCCTCCTGTCCAGCCCTTTCCTTTGCCCACCCCCCCCACGATGTGGAGGCTCCCTCTCTTGCATTTCGCCTTTTCCTGCTTCGTCGTGAATGCCACGCAAGTCAACTACACTATCGACGATGCTAGTCTCCTTGTTCAATACCAGGTTCCACAGCTCGACCGAAACCTCACGGGTTTCGATCCAAGCCGGCTAAACAACAGTACGGTGACGTTCATCCCGGCCACGGTTAATGTGTCGCCAACGATAAGCTTTACAGCTGCTTGCGGAACTTAGGGCGCGGCCCAAAAATTGCTGTTTTGAGACGTTTTTGATCGTTTTCAGCAGATCGTCCGCTGCGGGCTCAGTTCTCACTCTAGGGGTCTGAAACCTGGACAGGCTCGTCCGCGCTGCGATTCCAGAGGGCTCTGCACCCTCAGATTTCTCATAGCACATATTTTACCCGTGTGATTATATATTATGTCGTTTTTCAACAGAGCTTGTACTGCGGGCGAGGAGGGTATTATAAATTCTCGAATAAATGTTCCAAATTGCCCTTTCATCTATACGGAGTGCACCTCGTCTCCAGATTGTGAATAAACACTCCCTATCCCACATACAGCCTCAGTGAATCCTCGGAAGTGTAATTTTATGAGTTGCAGCGCAGACTCGCTACAGATTTCTGCTCTCTGAGTCTGGGGCCACAGGGGCCGACCTGCACACACCCCCATGTGTTTTCGAGGGCTTCCACGGTTCAGTTTTATTCTCTGTGCCCTCGTTCCGCGACGCGATGCGCCCCCGCCGGAAGTGTTACCGAGTGACACCACGCCACGTGCCTGTGACTGACGACATTGGGGGCGCGTCGCGTCGCGAAACGAGGGCACAGAGGATAAAACTGAACCGTGGAAGCCCTCGAGAACACATGGGGGTGTGTGCAGGTCGGCCCCTGTGGCCCCAGACTCAGAGAGCAGAAATCTGTAGCGAGTCTGCGCTGCAACTCATAAAATTACACTTCCGAGGATTCACTGAGGCTGTATGTGGGATAGGGAGTGTTTATTCACAATCTGGAGACGAGGTGCACTCCTTATAGATGAAAGGGCAATTTGGAACATTTATTCGAGAATTTATAATACCCTCCTCGCCCGCAGCACAAGCTCTGTTGAAAAACGATATAATATATAATCACATGAGCAAAAGATGTGCTATGAGAAATCTGAGGGTGCAGAGCCCTCCGGAATCGCAGCGCGGTCAAGACCTCCTTTCCTGGCGCCTCAAAAAGCGCTAATGTTCTGCTCGATCGCGCAGCGACTTCCGCGACCGCGTCCTAGACTCACGGGTCTAGAACCTTCCTTTTCTGGCGCCTCGGAATAATGTTCTGTTCGGTCATGGTAACTCAATGTGGGCACCACTATTTTTTGGAGCCCACGGAGCGCGCGTTATAGAATGATCCCTTTTTTCGCGTCCAATAAGTACAGGCTCAAGTCATAATCTAAATCTGAGGCTAAGAGGTACCAGGGGTGCCCGGAGGGCCTTAGGAACGACATTCGAGTGGAGAGTGTGTGGAATTCAACATCTTGATGGAATTGTAACATCATTCGGAGACTCAGTCTCTTCTGGTAGTGATTGACATTTGTCTCAGCCAATCAGTATACTCGAAAGCGAGGTTTTGACAGTTGTCTGGGCCAATCAGGTTTCTCGGTCACAAGTTGTACGATTCTTCTTGGACGTGGAATTTGAGGTTGAACACGATGAACCCGAATCTAAATACACGCGCCTCTTCGATGGATGATGCTACTCAATTATCCCGTCGTTCGCGTCGTTCGAAAAATAAATAGGTAATCTTCGAAGGACGTGAACGACGGGATAATTGAGCAGCCCTAATAATGCTATCCGTGTTACGACACTCACCCCACTGCACCGTCCCTCAGGAGCCCAGGTATTGGCTCCGTTGGGACGGTGACGCTCACGTTGACCGGCGGCTGCGGAATCACTCAGACCGACTCGCGGTCTACCGCCTGGATGAGGCGGAAATCACAAATCCTCTGCAGCTGCCCCTGCCAGAGTCAGACGAGTGGCCGTCCTAACACCAGCTGTCCCATACAGGCGCGATCATGATCCGATATCCTTCGCGCTACGTCGTGTTATATTACTCGTAATTCCACATTCCCAACCTTCCGCAGAATCACTCCCCGCGGCGTTGAGTGCCGATTCGGAGAGAACAGGCCGGCCAAGCGCAATTCTGATCCCCTCTACGATTCAACTCCCTCGCTCCTTCTGTAGTTCACTTAAACGGTAATTCGGGCCATAAAATCAGCCACAGAATTCATAGCTGTGGCGTCTTGGACCTTTCTATGGGCCCTATACGCGCTGGCTAGATTTCCGATCGCCAGCTGAGTGTCTTGATGGTCCTTTCCCCGTGACCGTACCGTCCTCTGTAAAACAACTTCCGCAATTTCTGTGGCTTCCTTCATGCGCCCTAGCTGCCAAAATGCCGCCCCCAATCTACCGAGAGCATCATCGTCCCAGTCTTGTTTCTTCCGGGCCAATTCTGCCTCGCTCAATCCTTCAGCCTCATTCCAAAGCTGGAGCTGACGTTGGGTACTGGAAAGCGTCTCTCCCGCACGCAAGGAATCGGGGTGATCTGCGCCAAGCACCTGGGTCATTCGCCTAGTCACGATCTTCCCGATTTTCTCTGCGTCCCGCATATGCCCCAGTTCCCAATGCATTTCCGCCAGGTTCGCCATCGTTGTCAGAGTGTCTGGGTGATCGGCTCCCAAAATGCGAGTCCTTTGCTCTAAAACCTCGTGCGCAATACTGAAGCTCTTGGTGTGTGCGCAAAGTTTCCAATAGCATGCCCCCAGATTATTTCGAGCAGACACTGCGGCAGGATGATCGTTCCCCATAATCCGTATTGTCTTCTCCAGCACAACTTCGTAGAGCTCCTCTGCCTTCTCTACACGGTCGCTGTGCAAATATGTCGAAGCCAACATGCCTTGGGTCGCGATGGTATCCGGATGGTCGGTTCCCAACTTCCCCTTCTGTTTGTTCAATACCGTAACGAGTATTTGTTCAGCTCTGCTGAAATCATGTAAGCCTTTGTAGGTCTTCGCCAGGATCATCATCGTGCTCAGAGTATCGGGATGGTCGTCTCCCAGCATGGCCGGCATCTTCTTCATCGCCGCCAGGCCGAGTACCCTTGAGGCCTCCAGCTTATCCAGATCGCAGTAGGTCGAGGATAGATTGGCCATGGCAGTAAGGGTTAGAGGATGATCTGGGCCACATATTCTTCTGCGGCTTTTCAAGACCGCGGTGTGAAGGGCTTCCGCTTCGTTGAGTCTCCCGAGGTGAATGTACGTGTTTGCCAAATGTTCCATGGCTGTCAGAGTTTCGATATGATTGTTTCCCAGCAGGACTTTCCGCTTAGCGATTCCTGCTTGTTGTAATGCTGCCGCCTCCCTCCATCTTGTTGCATCAAGGTAGACTTCCGCGTAGTGCAGGCAGAAATCCTTCAGCTCTATCGTAGCTGGCTTCGTGTGCAATAGAACATCTAGGTGTGGGATGAGGCTCCGCCGAAACGCGTAGTCGGCTTGGTCCGTGCCCCAGTTGATCGACATGGCAATGAGCTGTGCGATGCAAGTCCATACGGAATCTTCTCGAGGGACATTCGTTCGACACCATCCATGCACCAGCGGATGGATCGAGAATGAGCGATTCCCCCTGTCGGATTGGATGAGAGAGTATCCGCGCAGCTCGCTGAGAATCGTTATAAACCTCAGACTGCTCCAGGTACCTCCAGACGACAAAAATTGCCCGAGGAACTCCAGAGGTGCCCGTAGCTCTTCTTTACACGGCTCCCCCGTGTAGTAGATGTAGGAGGCCGCGGCTCTCAGAAGCATCTCTTCCCATATGTTATCATGATGGATGAACGATGATAGCTGCAATAATCGCGCGGCGGTCGGTGAGAGGCGGTTGAAGCTGATTTCCCAGGTGGTATACACAGTCTCGGCGTAGTCATCATGGGATTGAGAAGGGCGCTCCGTAAGGAGCATCGCGCGGTTTTCCCTGTATAGCTCAAGATATCGATCCAGCGCTTCCGACTTGGAAATGAATGCGCCGGCTTGGACTATAGCTAGTGCGAGATAGTGAAGCTCCTAGTCGGGAATTAGTTTCCAGGGACTTGAATGCCAAGGACATGAGTATTCACACACCTTGACGATCTCGGCGGCGATACGCCTATTATCCGCAGAACTCGGAGACTCAGCGGCACTTGAAAGTAATAGGTCGATCGCATCGTCTGATTTCATTCCAGATATTTCGTGGGCGTTCACTTGGGCATGCACGCGGAGGGCGGGATTACGGGAAGTGATGAGGATATTTCCATGCGTGCATTTGGGGAAATAGGCCTTCAAATCTATCCCTGTGTCGTCCGCATTGTTGAAAAGAAGCAACCATTCTTCTCGCGTATGCGCAAACCATCGCAGGGCATCCTCGAAGGATTGGCCAACGTCGTTAGCCCCAGCAATGTCTGCGAGATCCTTCTGCATTGTATCCTGTGTACTCGCGTCGATGAAGAACACAGCAGAGAATCTGGTGCCCGGTTGAAGTTAACCAACCGGTTCGTATTGATAGGAGATGAACGCACCTCGAGACGGCCGCAGACTCCTCGACGAATTTGAGGGCAATTTGCGTCTTCCCGGAACCTCCTAGACCATGCAGAAGGGATACATGGGGCGCCCCCTGTTCTCTGCTGAAGTATGCGCTAAGGCTGTCGAGGACATCCCGTCTGCCTTTAAATATGGGAGATGATACAGGGCACTCCTTGGCGAGAGGCTTGCGCTTGATTTGCGTGTTTACGCTGGGTATCCCTGCTGTAAACGCCTTGTGGAGTTGCAGATTGGTGTCGATCGCGGCCATGAGCTGACGGGTCTGTGAGCCCGTGCCGGAACGAAGCGGAATATTAAATACCAGGAAATTCGAGCGCAGTTCTTGGAGTCGTGTACGATATCCAGAAATTTGATCCGCAGTGCTGCTCAGCTTGATGGCTTCTTTGAACCGTTCCCTCAAGCTCCGAGGTTCCACTTGCAATTCCTCGACAGCCGTTAAGACATTCTGTAAAACACTACCAGACCAAATTAATGTCGGAGACTCAAGACGGAACAGTAAGGGTGCTCACCTTTGAAGATCTCGACACAGCCCTTTGAACTTCGCAGCAGCGGTATCCCCGTGGGTAGAAAGCTGGTCTTGAATAATCCCGATGACGTCCATAATATTTTCGCACAGCTCCTTCAAATCGTCTCGATTCTTCTTCACTTTCTGTGGTATTCAATGTCAGAACGCGCACCCTCAAATGCAGCACAAAGACAAACCTCCACTGTCTCCAGGACAATTACCGCTGTTCCGAAGACCGCTTTCACGTAGGGGAAAGGTATACATTCCGCTCCTGCTGTGAGCGCTTTTGCGGTCGTGATGGACGTGGCAAGCCAATCTGAGTTTGATTGTTCGAAGGTTCGCAATGATTTCCCTCCTCGCCGAGCGGAGCTGGATGCTGGCGCTTTGCTGGGGTCATTGGACGCCATGGTGGGGGATGAAGAGATGTGTATGGCGGCGGGAGCTGTTTCGGCATTGCGACACAGCCTGATTGGCCCGTCATTGCCAACCAATGTGGTGCGCCCGAGGGCGGTGCCTCCGCCAAAAATAGTCGGCCATTATAGGTGAGACAAGGAGTGGCGGGCACAACTTCATATGTTGCGAGGGAAAGCACTCACACGCCTGTCAGTGGTGCAATTGATTGACGCTCGAGATCTCTATCTGTTGCTGTAAGGATTAATTGGGCAAACCAAGAATGTTGCGGTTTGTTTTGATTTTACATGCCCTATGAAGTGCCGAGCAACATGCGTGAGCACTGCCCCTGCGGCATGTCAAACTTACATGCCCTGGGTTCTGCCCCCTGTTCCTGTCTCCAGACCTCTTCTGGATGTTGTGCATGGGTAGAAGCCACAACTGGTTTTACAACCGAAATGATTTGATGACGAAGAAGAATGGCCGTGGTCGGCGCCGCTCAAAAAGTTCAAATTCGCTCGCAGACTTTACTGTCGTTTGCAAGAGGTGCTTGATCTCTGGATCAGCTAATACGTTCCCACGACCCCCCCCCCCCAGAAAAGGCAATGTTGATCAGCGGCAGCAACGGCCAGATCAATCCATCATCGTGCCACTCAACGCGTCTCTGCTACGCACGACTCGCGTTTCGCCCGCGCTCAAGGCCTCAGCACCCTTTTAGAGTACTCTGCAAACACAATGGAATCCTAACACTGTATATGCTGAACATACACATACTACATCTTGGTCAAATAGCCCCACTTCTCCGACAAATAATGAAACAACAAAACAGATGTATTCAATTAGTTGTAGCGGTGGAAGCCTTGTGCGAGTATGTGAGAAATAAGAGGGAAGATAGAGAGGGAGTCGATGTGCTGGCGCAGCTCGTCCGAAAATGGGAAGTGGCTGTGCTGCCGCTGATCCGTATTGATATCACTGATCTCGCTTCGTCAACATCATTGCTGAACCTTTAGGTTTGGCTACCCAGGAGAACTTGGATTTCGCTCTCTTTTGCTACATGTACAAACAAGATTTAGTCACCTAAAATTAGTCATTGCGAATATGAATCAATAGGAAATGGAGAAAGACATGGAAATAAATCAAAATTCAAGGACATGTTTTTCAACTTCTTCCCTGCCTGAATCCTCTTGCGCGACCTGTTTCATCGCCTGGAACCAAAGATATGCTCTGAGTTCAATTTTGGGTGTTAGTCATTTCTGCTTTGTGTTCGGGCGCCACGCGGAGAATTATCAATCCCCGAGATCAATCACCACTTCATGATCTTGCCAGCGCGCACGATCCTTTTTCGGGGCTGTGATTATCGGGTGCCTTTATCTAAGCGCCCTTGACGCCTATGAACTGAAGAATTAACTAAGCTGGACCACGCTGAATCTATATTACAATTGAGGACCCCTTCTGTGCAAGACAAGACCATTTTTCTTCAATTGCTCCACCCATCCCTTTTCTGATTGGAACGAAATTTGATCAGTTTGCCACCTTTCCGTCGTCCACCGTGTTCAGCGCACCTACGTCTGCGCTGCACCGTCCCACTGAAAACTGTCCAGATGTTGAGTTATCGGCCAATATATTGTTATTTTTAAACTGTCCAGATGTTGAACTCTTGCAGCATTGAGCACAACCTGAGTGCAACTATGTAAGTACTTCAACTGGGCACTCATAGGTGAGTGTTAAATGGAGTCCCCAGCGACATAGGCTGTTTCGTGCTGGGAACTTGAATTCTTGCATGAATTAAACAAGATTGGCTCACTGGAGTCATGGTGTTGAAAGCATGGGCTGTTGCACAAGAAAAATTGGCACGATGAGCAATTCCAAACCATGTAAGAAAGCCCAAGGCATTTGAAATAATTTCGACATTATGGCACGCTTAGAGGGAGCAGCCACAGGATAGAGGCTCGGCGACCGGGTCAAGGCAATTTTGACGAAAACAACGAAGGATGAATTGGATTTTGAATATAGAAATGTTAAATACCAATCAATTCAGGATGTAGGCGCGCCGAACGTAGCTTGTGAACGTTCAAAATTTGTATCGGGAATTCAAGTATAGAAGAGAAAAAGCTGGTGAATGCGAGGCAGAGTTTTGGAATTGGATTATTGGTGCGAAATGCATTTGTAAACTCCAACCGTCGACACAGGGAGAAGACACTTCGGACGGCACGCTGAGAGGAAATGGTTTTCAGTTCAGAATTACAGGCCAACAATACATAGGAATAATGCGGTAGCTTACCCAGATTTCAGTTGAACATTGTCAATTGGTTGTTCTCACAGAAAAATATCTGGGGCACTGTATTCATACCAAGTATTTCTGCGTTAGACTATTTTGTGCCATCCCGAGCAATTTTTTTCTGGAACTGCACACGAGCCGCGAGGAGTCGAGCGAAGGTCGGTGACGAGCAGCATTTGCAATTCAGAACATGTGTCTATTGAACTGCTGATCCGTTATCACCGTGGCATAGCATGGGTAACTGCTAGTGAGCGCCTAAAGGTTCAGCTACCGCCTCGGAGAGGCCTAATCTAGGTCATATTTGAAGATCTAGAGATCAAGCACCTCTTGGTCGTTTGCTTAATTCCGTGAAAACGCGAAAAAGTTTCGCGGCCTCATGTGATCGTCGTCACGTGATCGTCGGCAGACAATGCCGGATAGTGCCGTGCACCTGGAGTACTGGGAAAGGGATTTCGACAGGAGTTTATAGCATTAAAAAGCTGGTAGAATTTTCTTCGACCCCGACACCTTGGAAATGAGAGAGATTTGAACATTTTCGAACTTCGGCATCGTCTGCCGACGATCACGTGACGCCGCGAAACTTTTTCGCGTTTTCACGGAATTAAGCAAACGACAGTAACGAGTCTAGCTCGCGCCACCGCTACGCGCGCTGCGCCGCTGCCCGTTCTGCAATCTGGCTCTTGCGCTTATTGAGGCCTCTCTCCGATCGACAATACACGATTCTAGCCCATGGGAATCTCCTGATCGGCTAGCAGGATACCGGACTGTGTCGTCGATTCTTTTCCCACATTTTGTTCTCGTTCCAGTAACAGTGAATGGGATTTCTATATCTGTCTTTCGTCGTGACCTTCCTGGACCTTCCGTGCCGGCGAGTAGATTATCCACGTGCCGAATAATCCAACCTTGCGTCTAAATCCTCAGCCAATCTTACCTCGCTAGTGTTCTTCTCCCAGAAATCCGGCGAACAGAGCACGGCCATCACCGCACACCAGAAAGTTCTGGTCTTCTGCACGATCTGGGCCCGTTGTTCTGGTTTTAAAATAGCATCATCTGTCGTATCGCCGCCCATTGCTGTCTTTAACCTGTCCGTGTATACCTGAATTGTATTCTGGGTGATGACTGCAAGCGTTGGCTGCCTCTCGGCTCCATTGGGCTCTTCTGAAAGCTGACCAGATCAATCACATCAGCGTGGAATCGACCGATCAGGGTGTTGTGTCGAACCCTGTCGAACCTCCCAGCACACCTCGGTTGAAACGCGGGCTGTCCAACGGAGAGGTCCGCACGTCCATCGGCCGCGGGAGCTGGGTTCAGTAAATGAACCGCGGCGCTACTGCGTTTAACTGGGAACTCACTTCGGAACCCTGAGGATGGGAAGCCGGTGCTCCTTTGATGGCTCAGGCATCGACACTCCTGTGGCGTAAGTTTTCCCCAGAGTCTTCGGCCCCTCAAACAAGGGATCAAATGCCCAGGTTTGTGAGACCTTGGCGTTCCCGTGTCCTCCGTCAACCAAATCCAAATTCCATCTAAGGGAGGGGAAGTGTAGTCGCCCAACCGTGCCGCCACGCGGCGTGGAGCTGTTTAGGGTATAGGTCCCATAAGAGATGGATTCGGACATTATGGCGCGCTTTGGGTGAGCGGTGAGGTGAGGAAAGTGGAGGCTATGCATCCAGCGGGTGGTTTATATCCAGAGGGACGCGTCATTTAATGGAACGCGTTCACAGCATTCGGGGTCTGTTAGGTTTGGTTCGTCGAGTCATGGCTTGAATTGAGGCCGTGAAACGGCCAAAGCGCGAGGCTCGGGAAGTCACTCTGGTGGTCGGCAAGATCATGCATAGCGCCCACAGACGCCACACTTATTCATTACCGACGGGACAGGGTACATTTCTAGTGCCGGCAATTCTACGATGCGTGGCCAGAAAAAGCCTGACGAACATGATGAGGGTATGGTTGAGATCGCATATCTGCGCTCGCTCCTTGGTTGAAGTCGGTGAGCCTATGAACACAATTACATATATACAGAGAGATGACCGCAACAGCAAGGCTCGGACGACGCCGCAACCGATAAGTTTGTACACAAGCTCAGTATTGTACATATGCACATCACGCCTGTCGAGGCAATTACCTCCAAGAAATATGTCCGCCGCGCGGCAATTGGGTCAGGCGCTCGCTAGTCAGTGCGTTCCTGTTTCACCCGGCGGGCGGGGCCCGCCGCGTGCCCTCATCGCGTCGAGCTGGCGTTGGTAGAACCCCGGCTGCTGCGCACCCACGCGCAGGACGCGCGTCGTCGCGCCCGGCGGGAGGGCGGCGGCGGTGCCAGACACCTCGAGTCGGGCACCGGAGATGGCGACTGAAGGCGGGAGAGGGCGCGTCAGCGTCTCCGGGGGGAGGATGCCGGGACCTGACTCCAAGAGGCGGCGGTGCACGTCCCTCAGCGCCGCGAGCGACTGCTCCGCGGCGCGCTGCGACTCCTGCAGGCCCGCGAGCGAGAGCGCCGCGGAGCGCAAGAAATCGGGGGTCGACTGCGCATCCAACGCGGACGGGCGTAAGAAGTCAGGAGAGGCGGCGCGGGGGAGCGGGGGAGGCTGTCGGGGGACCTGCGGATCGTGAGGAGGGGGCTGACGGGCGGCAATGGCGTTGAAATATGTGCGCACGGCGGGCGAGGGGAGAGTGTCGTGGGGGAGAGGAGGAGGCTGGCGGGGAACGCGCGGCTCCTGCGGAGGGGGAAAGCGGGCGACGGCTTCAAGATATACGCGCACGGCGGGTGCGTCGAGCGGATTGCGGGCGCCGAGGGATTGGGCGAGGGTATCAGGCGCCTGAGACATGATGAATCTGCGCACCGCAGGCTCGGCGAGGGGGTCACGGGGGCCGAGGGGGGGAGGCTGTCTGGGTACACGCGGTTCGTCACCAGAAGGATGCGGCGGGAGAGTGGGATATCTCTCGCGTCGGCGAACAGGGCGAACAGGGCGACCAACAGATCCCCGGTCGTCGTCCCGAGAGGGAAGGGGGACGAAGTTGAAGTCCGGGATTGAATTTACGACCGTTCCAAGGTAAGGGCCGTGTTCGAGGGGCGGGTTTGCGGGGTCAAGTGTGGATAGACGTCTTGCCAAGAGTGAATCCGGAATTGGCGGCGGTAGCGCTGACTGGCCTCGAGAAATCGCCGGCACACTCGAGTGACCGTTCGGGAACGGTGGGGAGACTGCTGACGGGGAGAAAGAGTAGACGCTGGGGAAATCGACGGAGAAGTGGGCGCTGCAGGGCGTGAACAGCCCGCCGAGCGCATTACCACTGAGGAGGAATGTAAGCAACAAGGAAATCGGCGAATGTTATATTTAAACAAGAGCGCAGTCGAAAAAAAAAGCAGGTCAAACTAGCGATTCCTCTCCGAAAAACGTGATAAATAGGTTAACTCACCACACGGCACACCCGACAAATGCAAAACAACAGCCACAGTCCATAGCAGGGACGAACATTGACGCGGCCATTTCCGTGGAAACGTATTGAGCTTCCAGAGGTATGACGGTCGTGGCTACCCCAACAACGTCCGCCGCCCACAGATTGTGGCTGAGCTTTGGTGCGGCCGTCGAGTGGATTTGGGCACCACACCCGCTAGATCTCAGTGGTTTCTGCGGCCGCACCTCGGTCGACGTGTCATCGATTCCGAGAGACAGGTTTGACGGAAGTGGGTGAAGCTCGTGGAAGTGTGCCGCAGTGAAAGGCTGGGGCGAGCCACAGAAGATCGCCACAAGAGCAATGGGCAGCGTATCTAGCCGCGTACGCGCCGCTGGCTGACTGCGGGGCTGGACCGGGGTACCCCCTGCTGACTGTGCGTTCAATTCGTCAAGATAATGGTCCGCTACCGCCTCCTGCATGGCCGACATAGATGAAGCGGATCCAGGTGTACGAAGCATGAAGGAGGACTAAAGACAAGAAAAAACGTGCGTGTGTTGACTGGTATTTGGTCGGACACGGCCACATAACGTGATTCGAAGTTGAACCGAAATCAATCCGACTTAAGCGGAGACATAAAAACCAGGATTAGCATGTGTGAGACGTCGCAGCATTTTTCCATGGCGTATTTATTGTTGAAATCACATCATACTAACGAGGAATCGAGACAAAGACGTAAACATCGGTTCCACTGAAGTCACGGAGATGATTCGAAACCGCGAGCATTGACTATAGACGTAATACTGGGCCAACATCATTTGAATTACTGAAGCGATGCCAAATCATTCAGGGAAAAATTCTGACGGTAATTGCTTAGAGATGCGGAGAATGCGGGAGGAAAAAAGCAGCTTACATCGAACCAACGATGACCATACTTGGGGTCGGTTCTGCGAATCTGGAATTGTTCATAAGGGAAGGGGAGAATCAAAAAATTGAAAGAATGGCGAACCATATTCGTTGAACTCAGCTCCGGGAAGTGTGGAATCCATTGATCATGCGCCGGAGGCCCTTCAAGCTCAATGAGGGGGAAATTAGTCATTGGAAGTGCTGAAAGTTTGTGGTCGAGTGTCCCGCACGCCACGCTGTTGGGCAAATTCAAGATAATCGTGATCTTGCGGATGCGATTTGACCGCGCGATCGTCGAAAGGATGTCAGTTGCGCTCGGCAAACCTCCATGAGATATGATGATGCGTAGGAGCAGAAGTTTGGGGAACAAAGAGAGGTTAAATGGACGGGATTTTTGCTTTGGAGAGAAGTTACAGATGGTTTGTAGCGCAGGCGTGATGCACGTACGTGTAAAGTGAATTCCAGTGCTTCGACAGTCTGCCAGGCCTGGGCAAAACTTGATTCGGAGAGCAGGGGTGCATGGGAATCAAGTGATACCAGCTTGAGATGCGAGAAATCTAAGGGGCAGTCATTGTGTGCCAGCCACTTTTTGAGAGCGTCCGACGGAGATTTCACGCGCAGTGACTCGATCATCAGACGCCCAGCAGCCTGTTTTCGGAGGTCAGGAAGGGCTTTGGCTCTGGGTAGGACATCTTCAAGCCGGAGATGCCGGAGATTAGAGGAACACCTGTCCCAGATGTTCAAAAACGCCGATAGGTTGGCGAGGTCACATAGCATCACCCGGCGGAGGTTGGGCACGCTGAATAGCTGCTGCATAGCGACTACCGACGGCGAAGACAAATCAGGGATATCTCCATCAATCCACACGCATTCCAAATTCGATATTTTCTCATCGTAGATGGCGGAGCAGATGGCGGGGAACATTTCCACCGAGGGGCAGTGTGTCTTTATATGGAGTCGACGAATATGTGGGATGAGATGTGGTCGCGAGCTGGCCAAGGCGTCCACGAGTTTCTGCGGGGCCGGGTTGTCATCATAGCGCAAAAAGAGATATATCTCCCGGAACAGATGACGTTGCGCGGTGCTCGTCCAGGTGCTGTGGACCAAGGCACACGCCTTCAAGTCAGAGACCGAGCCGCTGACGAGCTCAATGCACTGGTCCACCAACTCCTGGACGTCTAAATTGGGGGTGGACTTCTTCATGCCGGTGGCGACTCGAGAGTCTATAGTGGTCGCGAAGTGGGCGTAAAAGAGCAGGAGGGTTGTTTGTTGTCACCACCCATTCGCAGCCTTTATATCGTTGCACAGTGCGCCCGTACAGGACAAAAAACACGCCATAACTACCAAGGTATGTGCCAGTACCGCCGTGGCGGTCTGCCTCCTCGCTGAAGGGACTCGCGTGTAGCAGCATCGTAACTCCCTTGGGATGTGGTCCCTGACGACAGTAGGCACGCGCGTCCGGCATGCCGAAATGCCCTGGTTACCCCGCCACGGTTATGGGTCCATTCTGGGACCAGACCGACGAGAATCGACACAAGAGCGAAAATCATCCGCCGATGCGTGACATCGGTCCGGATCAGCGGCGTGAGAACGAGGTTCAATTCACGACGCGAATAAAGTGGCGAGCATTGACCCTACCCATTATCCTACGGTGAAGCTACTGTACTTGAACTACGGAAGCGACGCCAGTGTGGCTAAATCGGTCATGGAGAAGGTCTGGCATCGGTTTATGAGATGGAGAGGGCCGCGGATGAAGGCGAGAGCTTACATCGAGCCAACGGCAATCGTCAGGTGTGGGTTGAGTTCTGCGAATCTGAAACAAGTAAGAAGATGATAACAGACTGAAATGTGAGGCAAACCATATTCTTCGAACTCCGCTCAGGGAAGTGTGAAATCCATACAGCATAATCCCCTTCTTTCATCTCAAGCTCAAGGGACGCTGCGTCCGGAAGTATTGCGTCGAGTGTCCGGCAGGCCCCTTCGTCTAAACGTTCTTGGCCAGCTTGGGCAATTATGATCTTGCGGATACGCCTCATGGACGAAAGGATGTTCGAGAGGATGCGGACTGCCGTCTGCCACGCTCCATGAGAGATGGTGATTCGGAGTATTACCAGCCTCGGGAACGCGGATTGACTAAATCCCGGCATGTTTTCCTTCCAATGGACGTCAGTGACGAGTTGACTGCAATGCACGAGAGATGCACGCACCACCACAGTAAAGTCCAGCGCTCGGAGCATCGGTTGCGTTTGGATCTGCTGGAACCTTAGATGAGAAAATAGCTTAGTTATCTGGCTATCAATCGATAACAACGTGAGGCGGGAGAGCTGTAGAGGGCACAGGACGTCGCTCAACCATATTTCGAGACCCTCCGCTAGGGATCCGATGTACAACGACTCAATCGTGATACACCCAGCGAGGTGAGAGTCGAGGGGAGGGGGTTCACGCTTCTGGGAAACGGATAAGACACGGGCAAGTCGGAGATGCCGGAGATTAGGGGAACACAGATTGGCCGAACACCCGTTCCAGATGCTAGTCAAGGTGAACGGACTGATCGGGCACTCGAGCATTAAGGAGCGCAGGTTGGGCGCCCCGATGACTAGTTGCTGCATATCGAACCACTGACGAGCCCGATGCACAGGTCCAACAGCTCCGGGACAGCTAATGACCTGGCAGGTGCGTTCATGCCGGTAGCGACGGAGTCCTAGCGGTGGATCAGTGAGCGTAAAGGAACAGGAGGGTTGTTTGTTGTCGCCACCCATCCACAGCCTTTTATGCAGTTCCACAATGCGCCCACAGAAGACAACAAACAACGCGCTTAAGTGTGGCGACACGTCCCTGAACACGAACCCTTCTTCGGTCTACCAAGGGATCAGCGCTCAGCGACACAGCCGGTCTGATCTGACTCCGTGGTCACTGGAGTCAGGCTGAATCCGAATAGCATGGCTCCCTCGAATCAATAAACCCGGAGGCAAATGCAGAACGCGGTTTGAGTTGCGATAGAAATTGTTCATAGCAGAAGTCCACATCGGTTGTGGCGGCGACAAGACAAAGGGAAACTGTGGCTAGACTGATCATACTCTGTTCATCTGTTCAGTGGGACTTTGTTAGACGTTTATCTAGTCCCAAGATGAGGGAATGAATATACCTGAGCGGGATCCAAGCGCGTGAGCTAATTGGCTGTGTGAGATGACCAGGGTCGGGCGATACGATGTAATGGCGTACCAGGTTTTTCGAGCTCAATATCGGGAAAGTTCCAGACCGCTGCAAAGACGTCCCGGGAGACCTCATTCTCATCCACAGACAGTCGGCGAATGTGACGGACGAGGTGTGGGGACGCTTGGAGTGTATAACATTCCAGATGTTGCAAAAATCAAATCTCCGCGCGCGGAGCGGAGCGAAAGTTTTATTTTCGAGTTTTTTCAAAGTCGCCCAGGGATCTGTAGGGCCACATTATATCTCATTTTTACACCCGCGCGTGTGGAATGATGAGCGAAGCACATCGACGGTATGGAATGAACCCAAATGCAACCCAAGTGATGGATCTGATGGATGCAGAAAATTCGCGGGTCTCAAAACTCCACCCGATATCATTGAGCTAGGAGCTCCTGGAAGTCCTTGTACTTCTTCGACAAAGAGAACCCCAGGATGTTGGTGATATACAAGGGACATGAGAAACATCCATGCACGGCAAAGCCCGAGAGCGTGATCCGAGTCGCGATGCACGCGGCCATCAGATCAATTCTTGGCTCTGCACCGCGATTTGAGTATTTGGAGTGCCCAATGAGGTGCAGCTATGAAAAATCCGACTCGTTCATCCGATTCCATGGAAGTCATAAAATAATCTACCACTAGACATGGATGTACATACAAACCGGGATTTTCCAAGGACCATCATATTCATCAATCTGGGTTCATTCCTTACCTTCGACGCGTTTAAAACACGCTCTGCTTATGGGTCAACATGCACGGGTGTATAGAACAAGATGTGGGACTGCACTGCATCGCCAGAAGAACGGGATATTAAGGCGCAAGCCTTTAGATCCAGGACCGAATCTAATGCAGTGGTCAAACATTTCCTGTATGTCCAGTGGATTGACGAGGTGATCCTCCGCTGAGAGCTGCAGGAAGAGCTGCATCGAGATTCGGGTGCGCGTCAAGTGCGCATTTGAGATTCGAAGAAGCAATGATGGACTTGTGTGGCTGCATTGGAGCTGGACTCATCCACGCGGCCCCAGGTTACCTGGAATCGCTCAAAAATGGTGTCCTCCGATTACTGTACCAATTTGTATGGGTGAAACGTAACGCGTAACGCCCACCTCGTTTCGTTTCAATTTTTTCACTTAGCAACTATTTATGACTCTTTTCCTTTGTGCACAACTTGATTTTCGAATCTCTGTGCACTTTCTTTCACCTTGGAATGTCTGGCTTTATACTTACGGGTAGGAGCCGAGAAAAATGTTGTGAGCTCTCGCAAACGCAAATATGTGGTATTGGAGTACTTTCATCTCATTAAATACAACGGCGCGCGGCGAAATCAAAGATATCAGCCGGCACCTCTGATCCTGAGCGTGATGCTCCTCTGGCTGTCCCCGGTCGGAGCCGGTCCGTATATGTCATGAATCACGAATGATTGACTGTGATCTTTCCCCAATCTTTTCCAATCTTGTCGAGTTTCTACCCACATTTCCACAAGCACTATGGAGAAATCTAGCGCAGGGGAATGCCCTGATCTGGACGACTACTCTTACACGACACTACACCTCGGAGTCTGGCGTCTATTGCTCCCCAGGGAATCGTTTTCGACTGGATTCTCATTCTCTGGGCGGCTCTCAGTGTCATAGGACGCATGACAAGAGCTGACTGCCTTCGTCCCAATGTCCTGGCGGTTTCTACGTGAGATTTGGAACTTGGACCCGGCCCTTGTTCTCCTGTACTTCATCTTGGGGCTCGGGGCCGGCTTGGAAGGAACATTGATGCTTTACGCCTCAAGTCAGCTCCTCCGAACGGTGAGTCCTCCCATATCAATGACATTTCTCCGACACGTTGCCTCAGGTTGAAGCGGGCCTGACTGCGGGACACCCTGATATAAATGCAATACTCCGAACAGTTAGCATCCGGGTAATAGCCTGGTTGCGCAGGAGCCATTGGAGCCATATGATGGCATTTTTACTGTGCGCAGCTGGATGGCTCCACAGCCAAAATCAGGCCAAAATCTGACGTCGCTTTGTGGAGCCATTCATCCGCCAAATTTGCGCACGCCCCACAAGCCATCAAATGGCTCCAATGGCTTCTGCGCAAGCTCTCTAATATGCACCGCATTCACGACGACTATGAGTTGGCCAAGGTCAGTAGTACCCTGGAATCCTCGGCCATCCTTAGAATCCTTTGCAGTGAGCGTACTAGACCGATGCTCAAAACTCGAGTTAATCGGCACCTTGAAGAATATGTGCTCAGAGGTGTGTGGGCATTCAGTTAATTCAGAAAGTCTGACACGTATACAGAGACGCTCCGCTTGGATCTACCAATTAGCGCAGGTGAGATTTATGAGAGAGTGGGAGGCCAAGTTAATTGCGACTCAGATAAAAATACGGAACCAACGGTGTCCGCTGATCAAGTCTGGGACGCATTCGACTTCTTAACCGAATCGTGGCAGCCGGGATTCCAACTATTAAGCCAACTAATTTTCACCTTTAAGCAAGATAATGCCGGAATCATATTCATCCTCCTTTCCCTCGTAACACCTGTTTTAATGACAAAATTCGGTCGGGGGCTGTGGATGCAAGGTGGGTGTGTTTGAATTGACTCTCAAGAGGACATCGAATTCTAAGATGGTGACCCATAGCCTACGTAGTATATTCGGACAATTTTCACTACCTTCGCCTCCGTGCCTTCAAATTACTCGCTTCCAAAGATTATCGCGAAGACGTCACCAGTGGGGACCTTGGGGGTTGGATATATACTGGTAAGGACTCGACCTCCTCCTCCACTTCTGAAAATCATGTAAAACTCGCAGAATACAAGAAGGCCCGGAGCGGACTGCGCAACATCTCAGATGCCTCGCCTGTTCACCAATACCGAGAGAATTTCACAACGGTGAGGGTGATACTAACACGGCTGGGAGGGGACCTGCCAACTGTATGCTGTCCCTAATCCATACTATGCAAAATCACTCAGATTTCGAAGCTCTACTGGGCTGCAAGTGCTATTCTCAACCCCAAAGGCTTCACCGTCACTTCCCTGGCGATCCTTCAACAGCACGCCCAGAGACTGCAGTTTACATTTCAGATGTTATCTATATACTTCTCTGGCGCCGCCCGATCGTTTTCCCAGATCAAGGAAATGTATAGGCTAGCAGAAGGGCAGAGCCAAATTATAGACGGGTACGAGCCATATCCACATTCAGATTTCAGCACGAGTAAAGGGATGCATTTCGAGCTCAAGTAAGCGAGCGTATCTCTATTGCCTTGTCGGCTCATCCCAATTTCCGCGGTAGGAATTTTTCATTTGCCTGCCCCGGCGGAAAATCAAAGGACAGCGCTATCAAGAATATCTCGTTGAAGATTCCAGCCGGGTCCTTAGTGGTCATAGTTGGGGCCAACGGCAGCGGTAAAACAACTGTGATCAAGCTGCTGAACCGGTTATACGACGTCGACTCGGGAAATCCTTGTGGATGGTGTGCCGATCAAGAACTACCGGATTTCAGACCTGCGCCGGGTTCAGGCGCTTCTTACCCAGGATCACAAGCTCTACCCGCTGACCCTCGCTGAAAATATTGGTTCGGGAAATCCTGACCGCGCCGACGATATGGGCATGGTAATGCAGTCGGCCGAAGCAGGGGGCGCGTCTGAGGTGATCAAGAAACTCAACGATGGCGCAACACAGTTCTGTCCCCGGTCAATACAGCTCGCGGGTCGCACCTTAATAAAGATAAGTACAAGAAATTGCAGTCAATTCTCGAGGGTTTGGAAAGGAAGGCAGATGTTTCGGGTAAGGATCCCGTTCGATTCGGAGCTAGGCGATGCCTCGACTTGCTTTGAGTTTTTATTCCCACTCCGTATTTCGCATGACGCCACAATATCTGAGGTGCGGATCCGCTCCAAATTAGTCGTGCGGCTCGTCCTCAGCCGTAATTACAGTGCTCCTTCGATCTCCGCAATTCATGGCCAAACCACGTCTACCATCCTGCTAAATTCCCGAGTCAAGCAAGCTCAGTTGTAATCCACAGGCGGAGAAAAACAGCGGCTAGTCGCGTGAATGCTTTCGGTCGCTTCTCTGATTCCACACCCGTCTCACGGAGCTTCCAGATCCTGGACTTTCATGCGTTTCCGGTCAGGGAACATCCGGTTTGCCGTCGCGGACGAACCGAGCTCCGCATTGGATCCCAAAGGCGAGCACCAACTGTTTCAGCGCCTAAGGAACGCGCGCGAGGGGAAGACATTGATTGATCTTCGTTACTCGCCGCTTCGGGCACTTGGTGAAGCATGCGGATCTGATCATGTGGGAACATCGGGTATTCCAAGCTCCCTCACCACTAGCTGACATGCCCATATAGATGCATGAAGGACGGGGAGGCAGTCGAGTTGGGGACGCACAAGCAACTAGTGGAGCGCCATGGGGAATATTCCGAACTCTACAACGTCCAGGTACAGGCGTTCGCACCTGTTCCGGAGAGTTAATCCAAGTATTTGGCGGCAATGCGACTCTAAGGTCCGCCAGCTTGCGTACCCAACCGACTTCTCCATATTTATGACACGGATGTTGACAGGGAACCAGGACGGCGTAAGTTGAACGGAGCCGGACGATAGGAGCCGGAAACACGTAGACGCCACTGCCCCATGTAGAACGTTTCTTACAGACTCGCTGTGTATGGATTATGTATGTCGGCATCAGGAACGAAATTTGATGGCATCACGGCGATCTGTGGTTGTGCGACAACTGTTGAAGTGCACGACGCGAGGCTATGGGACACCCTCAGTTGCTTAGTGAACGTCCAACTGGCGCGTAGACAATTTTGAAGCTGGCGATTATCACTGGTTACCAGCGCGCGCGCAACCGGCGGGAATATTGGAGGTCGCGGAAGAAACGCCAGCTTTGCAACACTCGCCGATCACGAACATCGTACAGAATGTGCCCATTGGCGATTAAGGGATAGGTGTATTACAGAGAGTATAGAGAATTTATATGTGATTCTGCGTAGGAGGGAGCGGAACTAGTCAATCTTGTGCCCACACTGGAGGAGGACTGTTGCTACCACACACGTTTCTAGAAGGCCGGCCGTAACCGCGGTGGAAGTCAGCTCGAGCGAGACTGTGCCGTCGTCGCCTCGGCAGATTCGCGCAAGGAGCTCTGGAGTCGGCGTTGCTGCTGGATATAGCTGCGGGAGACGACGAGATCAGATTGACTCCCATGATTATTTTGGATGGGGCGTACACAAATTGTGCTCTTTTGAGGCGCCCAGATGTATTGCTGGCCGTTCACTTTCATCACCCGGTGGCTGGATTTAAAATACAGGTCAGCGGATGTGCGTTTATCGAGGAGAAAACTGACCTTGCATCCGGAGACAAGGCCAGCCATTCCGACACACGTTGCTTTGAGAAGACATCTCGGACCTCGACCAGCGGGCGATCCTTCCACTCGATGAGGCCAATGACCTTGCCATCGGGATTTTTGATTGCTGAATAGCCCGGCAATGAAGGGTCCGTCGCAATTTTGAAATATGGGTAGGTGTTGCGGCCGACTACTGTGCAGTTCAAGATGGTTGGTTTGAAGGCGGTGAAATAAAAGGTGACTAGATTCGAAGCCGAGGGATCGGCAGCGAAAGGGAGGGCGCCATGGACAGATGGGACTCCGGGAACCGCTCTTCTAACGTTGGAGTTCGACCACGTCGCGTACGGATTGATATGCGAATACATCTGAAGGATGGGTTGATGGTCTGCAGACTCCTCATCCGCCCGGCAGTATTTATACTGGTTAAAATGAGAAACGCAAACCTAGAGCTCTCTGTTACACAAGAGATACGGTGATCCGCGCATGGGTGACTAAAGCCACGTCTGAGATACAACAGAAGCCAGCTGGCGATCCCGGAGGGTCAAGGGGAAATCTGATCGGGTCAAGAATCATTACCCAAATTGGCGACGAGATGGCAATTGAGATCTGCAGTGCGTTACGCGGAGCCGCGCGGAACTCACAAATATGCTGAAACGAGCGCGAGAATTTCCCCAACGATGAGATCCAGGCGACAGCGCCAAAGACGCTGGCCATCTGGAGAAGGTGTAGCCCATGCGGACAGAGGAATCGCGGACATCGCTGGTAGCGGGATACGAAGTGCACCACAAAGTGAGTCAAACTGCACAGGAGAATGTACAGGCCATGAGAAATAGGATGCCATGACGGAAAGCGGGGACCTACCAGACATAGGCGGGAGCGCGCAAGAGTTTTTGGGCGATGATTGACTGGATGATGAATCATGTACCGCTTCGCTATATCGGCCTGCTCGGGCTACTGTATGCGCTGAAAGCAAGCAAATTATACTTATCAGGTCCGCTAACGCAGCAATTCACTGATCGCATAATTCTTCGGGGCTGGTGGAGTGGTTTTTTGTCGGCGCATTGATCCGTTAAGCATAGCCATCGAGAACAATATCATCCGCGCTTCCATTTTGATGCTCTGAACAGCCGGCGGGCAGCGTATTTGGACAGCCTTCTTAAGATATCCTCACCGAAATTCAATCGCCCTTGTCCATCGCGAGTGGGGAGTCCAAATTTGGTGCTGCTCATCGCTTGCCACCGCGAGCCGCGGTGGAGGAATACTTCCGAGAATCGAGAGTGGCTGTAAATCACGGAGAGGAATGGCTGTAGACTTAGAAGCCAACCGCCGAATGACCATTGACATGGACCTCGGCTCTGCAGAACTCGTGCGGCTTGCAGTCTCGCGTCCGGCTGTATCCGGACACAGCCACACATCAAGTACCGTCTAATATCCGAGCTGAGGTTGAATTCGAGCTGAGTGTCGTAGCTCCCTTTCCATGACTATTGCATCGAAATTCCCTTCCCTGCTTTGGGCCTTTGGCGCCTCGTCCGCCTGTTTTTCTGGTACGAGACTTGTAAGCTACTCACAGTTCACCCCGCTCGCTCGGACCGGACGCCGATGCCGCCAAAATCAATTATGCTCTAGATCTAACGCAACGCTAGATTCAACGCAACGGGGGTAAGCATATATATGCATTTCGGACATAATCATATCCACTGAATGCCCACCGCCAGACTCCAGTCGGTCTTTCGACTCGCACCGGCACAATCTGCAAACCGCGCTCGGGCCCCTCGGGCTACATTAGTGCAGGGCTCCTCCGAGTCCGGGCTGCGAGGATCCAGGATCATTGAAATGTGATGCCTGTATTGCCGGCTCTCGCTTGGCCGGAAGGGCGATGTAAAACAGGCGATCCAGTTGATGAGTATCGCATAGCCCCTTACCGCCCGCCTAGCGCCCATCTTTGACGCCGGGATAAATATTAACGGAATGAATTGTGGGTAGAATTGGGATCAGGGGTAAGCAGTCGTAGTAGGCGGGGAATAGTTATAGTACAAGACGTCTAAGTCTCTTGAGGTGGCACCGCGGAGGTTTGGGCGTGAAACAACCTTACAGAACGACTGGTGATAAACCTAGTTGATTTCGGGAAGCAACAATTTACAGCAGGAGGGGTCCGTGTTGAGGTTCTCCGGATTGGAGACGCGGGACGGAAGGATCAGATAATGATTGTGCTAACAATAAGGGAGATGTCGATTGTCCCGCTTGTATGAGAATGTGATGGGAATATATGTTGGATGTAGGGAAATATTGGATGTAAGAAAGGCGCGGTCTTCGACCGCTGAGGGAAAGGGGGATGGAGGGAGGTGATGGATAGGATGAGTGGTTTGCGGGGGAGTTGGGCCGCTTTGGGGCCGGACGCGGAGCCGCCAACGCTCCAACAAGTGGGCGGGGCTGCGGGCCGAAACGGGAGCGCGCGAAGTACCCAAACTCCGTACGCAATGGAGTTTCGGACCCTGGGAGGAGGCGACCGAAAAACACCCACATGGAGCAGGGCTCTAAGAGCAGAGCTCGCGTGAGGGTGCCGACTCAAAAAGGGGCCCGAAAACCCCAAGAAGGAATGCGAAGTCAATAAATAGAGAGGTTGCGCAGAAGCCATTCAATGGCTGATGGCTGACAAAAATTGGGATTTCCGATACAGTCTCCACACATTTTCCCAACTTTTAGTACATACCAATGATGCCAGAGGGGCCCTCTATTGATCCTGACAGAGACCCAGATTGAATTACCCATATCGAAGGAATTCAGAAGCCATTCAAGGGCTCGAATGGCTGTGCGCAACCTCCCTAATAACAAGACTACTAGTACAAATCATGCGGCGTCGCCGTCGAAATTAAGCGCGGAAGAGTCGAAAGGGTGTCCGTGATCGGAGGCGAAGGAACGTAAGCGAGAGGACCATGCGGAGGTAATTCTGTCTGGGAGGATTTGCTCTAGGCGCCGCCAGTATATGAGAAAGCAAAGAGATGTCCACCCGCCCAGTTTCATGATAACCTCGGGCTCGACGCTCGCGAGGAGGAGCTCGACCGAGCCCCCAATGCGATAACTGTGTCCAAAGACTGCCTCGAGGCGAGCAGCGGAGTATGTGGCTGAAGTCGTGCGAAGGAAATGGTCTTTCGTGAGCGGCTGCCATGCCCCACGGTCACGGAAGGCGAAAAGGGGGGCGAAAGGCGGTGGGGAGTCGTTGACGGCAAGGTGGTTTTTGAAAGCCCAAGCCGGGCAGAGGTCCGCGTCGGCGCCGAGCACCTGCGTCAGGATGCAATCGGCGCCAAGAATCGTCGTCGTCTTCGTCCACACGATGTGGAAATCAACGACTTCGTGCCCGTTGACGGTGCCGAAGGAGATGCGTGTCTCGCGACAGGTATCGTGCTCGAGGGAGACTTTCTTGGCGCTCTTAACGACCAGCTCGCCCATGCGTCGGCATCCCCAAAAACCCGCCGTCGCCGAGGCCCAGACCGAGGCGCCAAAGCCTGAAGATACGTCGAGCTTCGCGCGAAGCGCACGAAGGTGGGCTTTGGTAATAGGACCCCACGGGGCACGCTTGAAAGGGACGCCCGCCCGATCACCCGCCTTCTTGAGGGAGGGAAGCCATCCCTCGTCGCCGTGCCAATCAGCGTCGTTGAAGGTATGCCAGAGGCGCAGGCCGTTGAGCCAGTTCCTGAGGCACTTGCCCGAGTGGTGGCCTACGGAGTCGGCGATGAAAGCGGCGAGGAGGATGCGATCGGCAGGCATACGCGCGCGCTCGCCGATGAGGTGTCGATCGCAGAATTGATGGAAGCGCAGTAGGTCTGCGCCGTAAGCCTCCCGCGTCTGCTCGGTTGTGGCTCGAAGAAGCGCCTGGAAGATGCGGGCCTGGAGATCGAGGCCCAAGCCCGTGCCGAGCATGCGGAGGTGAAGATCGAGGCAGTGCGGTGACGTCCACAGCAGAACACGGCGGTCTGCGGGGACGTGCGGCCGGTATATGCTGGGCGCGATTTCGTTTCCTTCCCGGGGTTTGCGAGCTCGCTTAGTCGGGAGGGAGGACTCAGCGACGCGGCGCGGATCCAGGCGGGCGTCGTTGTGGTTCAGACTGCGCCGCGCTGAAGGGGGCGAGGAGGCGAGGGGCGCGTGCGCGGGGGCGCTGGGAATGGACATCGAAGGGGTGGGCGCGGGTGGCGCTGGTGCGCTTGTGAAAGACAGTGAAGATATTGCGAAGGTGCATCCCGGCGGGTCGCGTCTGTCTTCCTGATTGACGAAATCTAGCAAGGAGAGGGAGAAGAATCTTGGGCGGAATTAGACGAAAGAAAGCCACAACATCCGCTCGCGTACCTGGATGAATGTGAAGGCGTGATGGATGTGACCGCGTTAGCACGAGAGTGTGCGAGGGGATTGGGTCCAGATGCAAAGAATGGGCTAAAGCGTGTTAGGCGAGCGGCGCTCGGTCATTGTGAAAGAACGTACCTTGAAATGAGTGGCAACACGAGGCCGGAAGACGAAACAGAAACCGAGACGGGCGAAGGTGAGGACATCGAGAAGAATAGCGGAGGGCTACCAGTCGCCCCGCACGAATAGTTCCGCGAGGTCGTCGGGCAATTCAAAGCGGCGTTTGAGTCGGTCATGGAGGGGGAATGAGGGCAGGCCGCGAGAGGGGGCGTCGGCTGTGTTTAGCCGAGATTCCACGTATGTAAGCTTCGGCACGATCATCCGATCGGCCGCAAGCGTGTATGCCCGGCGCGCGCAGAGGTTCATATGCGCGTTCGGGCTGCGGGACTCGGACAAGGCGCCAATGGTGGCCTTGTTGTCGGAATGGATGAGAAGGTGGATCATGTCGTGGTAGTGAAATTGGGTCAGGAAAAGGTAAAGCAGCTCGATGGCTATTGCCTCGAGCCAGCAGATGTCGCGGCCGGGTTCCTTCCAACCCTTGACGAGCCTGAAGGAGTACCACGACCGCCCAATGACGATCCCGATACCCCAGGAAGTGGAGGCATCGACGAATATGCGATGGTCGCGCAGGGGCCCGATTGGGAAGAGCTGGCGGAAAGCCAGTGGGTCTTCTAGACGTCGGTGCCACCATTTGAGGGTATCGGCGGCGGCCTGCGAGAGGAAGCGGAGCCCATTGGAGCTCCTATAATGCGCCATCGCGTTGGAGAAGACCGGAAGGCGGGAAGAGCCGTCTCTATGGATGAAGGAGACGTGGCATAACGTGCCGTGCAGTTCCTGCAAGTCGTGCAAGGAGAATTTGCGCGACTTCTTGGCCCCTTCCATGAAGTCCGAGACCCGCGCGAGGTACTTGAGACGCTTCGGCTCCGCCAGAGAGACACGTCGAAGTGTGAGATCCCAGACGAGTCCGAGGAAGGTCATATAGTTCGCAAACCTCCTGCCGGACTTTACGGGGTGCCATGGAACGTCGAGGGACGAGATGAGGTGATAGGACGTGTCGCGGTCGAGCTTGTAGCGGAAAGCGCCGTCGATGAAAGGGCCGACTTTGTTGGGAAAACGGAAGTTTGCCAGATCGTCCTCTTATCCTTTCGTATCGGCGTCAACTCCTGCTTCGCTCTTCCAAATATTGATGAGCGCTCGGCAGATTTGACCGGCGTTACTGCTCGCTGCAGCGGCGCCGAAAGGGTAGCAGTGGTCGAGATAGAAAAAACCGTCGAGGGAGGTGACGAGAAAAGGTTTGTGATCGGGAAGGACGGGGCAAGTCCGATCAAAGGCCTTGATGTCGAAAGCGCAGGCTTGTGTACCCACCGGAGCTTCGGCGATCTGCGAGATGACAGTTAGGGAATGAAGGCGAAGGTGAAGCGAGGCGAAGGCGAAGCGAAGCGAAGCGAAGGCGAAGGCGAAGGCGAAGGCGAAGGCGAAGGCTAAGACAGCTGCGAAGGCAGATGCGAAGGCGAAGGCAGAATAATGCAAATGCGAGGCAGATGCGAAGGCGGGTGCGAAGGCAGGCGCAAGTGCGAAATTAGGACGTACCAACTTGGCTATATCTAGCGCAAAATCGAATTTTGTAGGAAAGTCGATTTTGTTGATGAAAGAGTTGATGGAGGGCGTGCCGGAGGCGCGGTCGTCTTTGGATAGGTGCCTGCAAACACGCTTCTTGGCTGCCAATCCCGGGCCTTGCTCCTGCAAAACAACAATCATAGGAGAGCAGAAGAAAGCGCCGCCGCAGATCGCTTCCATCTCATCTTGAGTGAAAGGGCCCGACATGCGTCCTCTATCCAACTCCTCCTTCAAATACTCTTCAGCCGCATCCCGATGCTCGGTGACGGATGGATTGTTCTCGATGATGATTGTGCGTTCAAGTCTTGGTAGTTTACCGAGCGGGAATCCTTGCGTGAGATTTTGGATCAAGTGGGGGTATTGTTCCGTTAAGCTGTGCTTGGTGAGGAGGCGATTGAATTCCGATGCATTGTAAGGATGAATGATGCGGTTGAAAAGTTCTCGATGGAGGGAAGAGGCTGAGTCGAGCGACGGGCGACTGAAGACGAAAGGGCGCAAGTCTGGATAAATGAGTTTAGCTTTATCGTCGCTTAGGGAGTGTGACTCAAGGAATGGTGCGGGAAGGGGATTCTCAAGCAAGGAAGGCTCCGTTCTTGAAACGCCCGCATCTGGTGTCTCCGGGCAGGGCTGGGTGATTGCCGCCGCATAGGCTGCAGATGTGGAGGCGCTCGCTCGGATGTGTGGAGCCGTCACAAAGCTTCCCAGCGACATTGCAGTTGTATCCGATGCAGATGGCTCGGTTCTGGCCGATGGTCTTGAGAACTCCGTCCTCGTATGTCGAGAAGAGCGGCCGACGGTCGCCGAAATCCTTCTGGCCGGGCTTGCAGGCTTTGTGCTTGCTAATGGTGTGGTCCTCAGTGCATATGAGGCAGTGAATAGGTCGGCGCTCGCGCGGCTCGTTGCTGCGAAACTGGTCGTGTCCCTGATCCCGAAAGGACTCGCGGCCAGCCCAGCCGTTGTCGCGCTGACGAGGTGCCGAAGGTGGCTCGCGTGGGTGGCGGAAGTCGTCGTCCCGGCGCGGCTGCTTCGGGGCTGAGGCTGCCGAGGAGGATCCGCCGAGTGACGGGCCCAGGTCGGACATCTTTGTCGTTAGCGCCACGAAGACACCGGATGACACCGCCTTCATCGCCTTGTACGCGTTTAGGACGCCGCCGACCTCGGACGTCCAGTAAGTAAGGTCGAATAGCATGTTGTTGTCCAAGATCTTATTGCGGAGCTTCTTCTCTGTGGGATACCAGACGGGGAAAAGGCGTTCGAAGTCATCTAAGGCGCGCATGTAAGCAAAATGTTTGGCCATTTCTGCATCGAAGGAGGAAGGATTGGACGTGTCTGGGGCCGCGCATAAGAGCTTAAGTGCCGCCAGGAAATTCTCGGATGAGTTGATCCACTCCAGAATGGAGTACCCTTCTGCCGAGTCGTCCGAGCCCCATTGCGCTACTGTCTTGTTGACGTCGAGCAGCGCCTTCTCTGATGCCGCGAGGATGAAGATGTTCTTCCTCATCGGCATCTCGGATGAGTGTTCCGTCGCCCATCGCAAGCGCGCGTCCGTGAACCAGAGAAGGGAGGGGTGTAGTCGGTATTTTATCGCGGCTAGTAGAAACTCGGGAGTGAAGACCGCGGGACGCGTTAGGGGGTTCATCTGGGTTGCGTTCGACATCACCATAGAGCCTTTCAGGTCAGAACCTTTGTCCTTCGCCATCTCCTCGTCCTCTTTCTTCTTCTCCGCGTCTTTAGCACGTTTGTCGCGTTCCGCTAACAAGAATTCGATCAGCCTGGGAGGGATGGGCGCGACGACCTGTGTGCAATAAGCCTCCGACGTAACCATCCTTTCCAACTCGTCCGACGCGTATTTGTAGTAAGCGACGGGTATTGCTCCGATATCTTGCGTGACCGGCGGGACAATTCCGTTCTTCACCGCGGTCTCGTAAGCTCTCGTGGCGCGTATACTGATCCTGTTGGCTGCCTGCACGTCGCAGTTGAATTGGTTTCGTTCTTGTAGGTCCATATCGTCGGGGATGTCGAGATCGTTGGGCTGGAGTCTCCATGCGGCGAAGTCGTAAGTCGCGTCCAGCGGGAGGTCGAGCTGGCAGATGGATTTGGTGGGCATGGTGAGAAAGGGAGAACGAAAAATTCTCGTGAAGGAGGGTTGAGCGGGCTAATAGCGAAGACGCGGTGGACGCGTCGAGGAGGAAAGTGCGGTGATCTATTGATCCAGTACATGTAATTGACCCGAATGCGCAAGCTCTAATCTAATCTGCCTTATTTCCCACTCAGGCAGGCTCGCAAGCTCGCCGGCCTGAGCTCACAACAAAGTTCGGTGTCCAAAAAATAAACCTTCGAGTGCAGCTCTGCAGCTGTGAGCCTTCGGACACATTGAAAGCGGAACGAAGGACTTGCAAACAACATCCCTCGTGGTTGTCGAGATCACGGACACAATCACAAGATTGTCAGATTCCCCAACCTCTCCATCGCCGCCCGGTTCAGCTTCATTGACTCCGCCGACGAACAGTCCTTCGCTTCAATCTCGGAGCGCGCTAGCTTACCCCCCGTCTCGCCCGTCAAGAGGCGCTGCAGGCGCGTGGTATTCGCGTCGTCCCCGAGAAATTTTACCAGCAGCCATGGGAGCACCTCCGTGCGCCGTCCGCGGATCGCGACGCCGAACGCCTCGAAGAGGCCCAGGAGCTTGGACGCAGGGTCTTTGATCATCCCCGCGCGCCAAATCATCATGGTGACGGGCAGGAGGTGCTTACACGCAGCGGGCGACGTCCCCGAGATCTGAGAAGCACCTCTTGAGCTCATGCAGGGTAAGCAGGCGGGGACATCCACCTCAAAAATCTTGTCGCCCGGAACCGTGCGTCCGCCCGCGGGGCCGGGGCGGCCAGGGCTAAGCATTCCCAACGCTAGGTCGAGGATGCGCGTCCCCGCGACGTCCGGCCAGTGCTTCTGTATCAGGAGGGCGACCAACTCGAGGAGCCTGGCAAGCTCAGAATACGGCCGCGTCCAGCTCAGGCAGCGGCCGATGAGCTGGTCGATGAGATCCGTTGTCGGTTTACCGTGCGTAAACAGGATATCGGTGCCAGTCTCGAGACGGAAGGCGCCGCGTGCGGCCCAGACTCTGTTCGTAAAGAGGTCGAGCAGGGCTGTGTTTTGCGCGGGGGTGAATTTACGCAGGTGGGAGAAGAGACCGGCGAGTATGTTCGCGTTCACCTGTGGGGTACGTTGAATTGAGTCGAAGCGCAGCTACAGATATAATCCACCTGATCCTGCCACATTGTGTTATTGGTGCTCGGGAGTCGAGCACGGGAAACCGCATCGAGGACAATATCGACTCATTTCCGGTCAACGCTTGCAACCAAACACGTCAGGACCACGAAAAGAGCTGGGGGAGGTCAAACTTACGCTATTGGGTCCAGGTACGTCGTCCAAAAAGCGCTGGGCCTTGCGGTTGTGCACTGCGGCTTTCGCCTCCCACCGCTCTCTCGCAGGCGCTTCCAATCGCCAGAACATTACCGAGCCGTCCTTCATCAAGTTCGAGTGCAGGACGAGATGAAGGAGGCGCACCTGGCGCCAGAAATCAATGAGGGATCAAGTCCCAACGCCATACTGTCGTCGTAGATCGAATATTTCGGTTCAACGGTAACGCGTAACGGTCCGTCCGTTTCTCGTTTCAGCGCTGCCGTTTCAGTCCCGCTCCAAAAACTGTTTTATCCATACAGTATTTCTCCCGGCTCCAAATATTTCCGTGTAAAATCATGTGAATATCGCCCGCACGGTCGCCATTCGAATGTCAACCAGATCCCTTGGTGTTCGTCGAATGCATTCGACGTGGAAGGGAAACCATTAGACTCTCTCATTCCTACTTACCTTCGAAGGCAGACTGCATCTGCGCACGACATACTTGCCCAATCATTTCACTGTTCAACAAGAACCCCTCGTCTCGAGCTAAGTACGGGACTCCGCTAATTTTACCCCGTTTGTTGTCATTGCTAAGGGATTCATCCGCGATGCTCGATTGACGGAAAAGTTATGGAAGAACCTAAGTTGAAAGATTATGCGAAGCTGAATAAATGTGTCCTCCCTGCCCGCTGGTGATGATAGCGCTCGAATTTCTTGAATTAATCATACGTATGTGTATCAGCTATCATCTCTTGAGTGAAATTAACGTAAAGGTGTCATACGGACGAAAACAGTGATATAAAGACGAGCCGAAGAAGTGCATTTAAGAAGTGGCAAACCGGCTCGCAGACGTGAATTTCCTCGAGCGCGGCGGCAGCGGTTCCCCCTCCGCCGGCGCGTACTTCGTCATCACCGTCCCACTATCCACCGCCGCCGCACCCACGTCCACATCCATCTCGTCCCCGGAGATAAGGTGACCCAGCGGGTGCGGCCATGCGCTAGTATGGACCGCCTGCGGTGCAGTGAGCCCATGCGCCTCGAGGACCTCTATGCGGCGCTCGAGGTGCCTCGAGGCATGCAACTCTGATCGCAAGGTCCCGACCTCCATGCGCAGCACGCGCATATCCTCGCCCCACCCCTGCATGACGCGCGCGAGAATGCCGGGCTCCGCAGGCAAGTCGACGAGCGGCCGGCGGGGGGAACGCACCGGCTGGCGAGCCTGATCGCCGGCAAAAAGGTGCGCAGTGTCGGGCGGGGGGAAGGATGCAGGGAAGCGCGCGGTGGAAAGCGGCGGGGCGGGCGAGACGGAGCGCGACGGGGACGAGCTGGGCGAGCGCGACTTGCTAGGCGAGGGAACCTCGATGGTGCGCGAACCGGAGGGGCGGGCGATCGGCGGCGAGCTAGGGTACATGAGCTGCAAATCTGAGTCAAGCTCGAGATCGAGGTCGTTGTCCAGTGCGTCTGGGGGATCGACGGTGAAAGGCGTGTTTCTGGTCGTCGCCGGGTCAGGGGCGACGACGATGCCTTCCATCTCGTCGTCGTCTTCCTCCTCTTCCTCATGCATCTTGTTCTCCCCATCCTTCTCCCGCCTCGTCTCCTCCCCGTGCTCCTTAGCCGCATTCTTCTCTTTATCCTGCTCTGAACTCCCCGCCCTCCTGCCCTCCAACAGCTTCCTAAACACATCCGTCGGGTGCCCGCGGAACGGCGTGCACCCCGGGGCGCGGCTCCCCATCCTCGTCTTCACCGCCTCCTCAGCTGAAGCGGGCGGTGTCTTCCGCAGCGCCGCAGACTCGCTGCGCATCTCGACGTCCGCAGATTCCTGTCAATTCATAGTTTCCATTATCGCAGAATAAACGGGCCGCGCAGACTAGACTTACGGGCGGCGTGCTGCTCCCGAGCGGCATTCGAACCTATTCAGCATCGGTTAGTAAATGCATCAATGGGTTTACTGAAATCAACGACATACCGGGGCGAAGGGTAGCCAAGAAGCCACAGCGGGTGTAGCGTGCTGCAAGGTGGTCAGAACATCCGTCTACCTAATTCCATGAGCGCAGCTTACAGGCGCGAGGTCTACAACCATCGGTGCGTCTGCCCGGGGTGCCAGGTTCAGGGTGCTGCTATTCTGGGCTGCCGAAGGCTACATATCGATCAGCGATGACTCGAGTGCTGTGGGGTAGTGAATCACCGGAGGCGCGGGAGAGACCTGTCGCAGAAGAGTGATCAGATGTGGGCTCGTTGAAGGAAAGGAAGTACTTACATTGTCGCGTGGTGGCGTGGGCTGCTGAATGTGAGAGGTGGAACTAGTGATGAGGTAGTAGGACGGCACCTGTTGCGACAGTTCTGTCGGACGTGTGGGCTCCTTCTGCGGCAATAAATTCAGGAAAATGTGCGACAACATCGGGAGATATTTACCTCAGCGGCGGGGAGCTCTGCCTGAGCAGTTGGAGGAGACTCGGGCGGGTCCTACTGCGGTCAAGATAACGCGATTCAAAGAGCTGGAGAGCACTCACGGGCATGACTTCAATCCATTCAAATGTGCCCGCATCGTCGTACACCACGAACCCCTCCGTGAATTCTGCCGCCGAAATACCGTTCGCGACCTCCTGCTTCGTCAAGGTAAAGCCTTTATGGTCCTTGAGCACCCACTGTCCCCAACCTGCGCGCTAATTAACTTCTTCCCTCAGTGCCAGACGAGGACACTCACCAAGCTTCAGCACATCTCCTGCATACTCCTCCTCCCCAAACTCGCGCCAAAAGGCGCGCACAAACTCATCGCGGCTAATGAGCCAACCGTACCAATACCGGCGCAACGCGCGGTCGAAGAGCGCACAACGCCAATTCCGGTCAATCACGCCCCCGTCCATCGCCGCGCGGGCCGCATCCAGCAGCCCCGCGCACAGCCGCGCGATGTGGAGAATCTCGAATTTCGCGCCGTCCCACTCGCGGGTGCGGATCGCGGTGTGCGCGGTGAGTACGAGCTCGAGCGACGTCCACTGATATTTGAGCACCCACAGCAGCGGGAGGCGGTACGCGCGCGGGAGAGTGACTTCGCCGCCGTCGGCGCAGCGCACGAGCACCCACGGCTCGGTGGTAGAGGGGCTGCGCGGGGGAATGCTCACCACGCCCCGGACGAGGAAGCGGATTATCGCCATGTCGTTCCAGGTGGCTCCCCCAGTGCGGATGTACGCGAGTTCGTCGGGATTTCGCCAGTTGCGCGGGCTCCGAGTCAGGGTGAGGCTGATGTCGCGGCTCAAGCCTGGTTCTAGTTGGACGAGGGGCGCGGAGATCGAGTCTCCGGTGGCTGCAGCGGAGGATACGCTGCGCCCGCCACGGCTCAATCGCGGCTGGGCCTCTCGCTTTGTGCGCCGCACGGGGGTTGTATGGACACGGGGCATATCTGCGCGCCGAAATCCATCAAAAATCGCCAGAAAAAGATTCGAGCGTCGGGTGCTGGCGTACCTGCGGCCCGGGGTATTTCTTTAAAATATGGTACAGATTCACAGAGCTCTCTTAAGGAGCGTGGAAGGGGGAGAGGCGTGCGATGTGGTGGTAGGAGGAAAGAGGCAAAGCCAAATAAAGACCAAACACGCGCAGAAAATAAAAGAGGGTCCAGGGTCTTTGTTCTCTGTCCATTCACGATGTGGCAAAGGGTATGCTAGCTATGCGCTCAAGATAACCTGCTGCGAGCGCGCGCTTGTGCGGAATCCCCTCCCACGCTGACTTTTCGCTAATCGCCGTCGCCATCGTCACGGTGAATCGTAGCATTCATCTTGGACCCATCGCATCCTCGAACATCCTCCCGCCGTTTTTATCGCCCGCTCGTCCCTCAAACAAGGCTCTGGAAGAGTTTGCGACAACGCGCTCGGGGTAAACGCCACTCGGAACAAAGGGGTATGTATGTACACGCCGCTCCCACATGTATCAATGCTAATCTGAATCCAGCAGCTACATCACCTCAGAGAACCTCGACATATCCGCCATTGCCTTTCCATGTAAGAGATTCACTTCGATTCGCTAAAAATGCGCCCCAAAATTTTTCACCATCGATCACCCCATCGTTCACGCTGAGACAGATCTGTCTTTCCACCTTTGTACGCCCCTATATCTGGCAACATCGAGGAGTCCTTCGCGGTCTTCGAGTCCGCGAGCAGCGTCGAGCGAGCTCCGATGAGAGGATGACGTGGCGTCGGCCGACAAAACCGGCTCCTCGGCAAGTCTCACGTGCGCCCAGCTCTTCGGCTTTCGGCTTTCGCCGGTAGCGGAGAAATTGTGAGGACCGTTCGAGTGCCAGGATGGACGGCTCTTACCCGCGTTATGGGCCCAATTTCGCCATCTTTATGACGGTATTCATCGTCAAAAAATATGTACGCGCTTTAGTGAACTACTTACCATGAACAATGTGGACCTTTATTGTACTTCGAGCTGAAAAATTCACATATATCAGACTACAAGTACCGTAAAATTATGCATTGAATGGTCAAATGATGCGTGTGTAGCCCATAATGTGAGCAAACAAGGTTGAATTCAAGTAGGGTTGGTGATGGCAGTCGTGATCTCGGAGATAACCGGGATGATCCGAGCCGCGCCACTGGGTTTAGCAAGCTTTTTCAAAGATAGGAACCAAACATTGGTTTTCGGCACAACATCGCGAGATACGAGTGACATTTTTGGTAGCGTCTGTGCATAAGAGACTAGGTTCTCGGGGTGTTCGAAGGCGGACACCCCGCAGAAACCTCCGTAACACAAGTATGGCAAGGTTGCGAGCTTCTCCCGGAACCTGGCGATGTTTTACCCAGTCAAATAAGCCACTCTCCGAGGAAGAGAGAAATCAGGTGTGACAGCCGGAGAAATACAATTGTTTTCTCTGTGTCGATGTTTGGCTGATTTTATCGCGTGATTAGGACATGTGACCGGGATCACTCCCCAAGGCGTACAGTGTTCACCGCACAATTGTACAATGTTCACGTAGTAAAAGCACATGAGGAAATTTCACTGTTGCTTTACAGGCTGTACATATTTTTTGACTGAAAACAGCTTTTATACATCTTTGTCGGGCGATCGCAGAGGGCCGAGGGTCTTGGTCGCGGACGAGCTTCAGCAGCAACCTCCACGTCTGGAGCACCGACATATCAGCATGTTGGATCGAGAAACAGGAACTCCTTCACCCACAACCGGACTAGGTTCACCAGCAGTTGCTGCGAGGAGGGCATGTCCCGCCTGCGATTCGAGGGTCTGCACCCTCTTCCGCAGAGCAGTGGACGCGTGGTGGTACTGTCGGATCGCCGCTCGCGAAGTACCCGCGTCCTGGAGTTCCTAGCTAGATATCACATACGTCACCCCCCCTATTGTGGATTGAAGAAGTCCTCGCCAAATCTGATTCAATCCCTAACTGTCTGATCCGACAAGCTAGTTGAGTTTCACATACGATGATCCACCCGTCGTATGCAGTGTGCGGTTCATTTTTTCGAGAGGGAAGGAATGGCCGTATCCATATGCTGCAAGCCGAAGATATGTTCCAAATGCCAAACCCTATTGATATACACATCAGGCTGAGCGGGATGCACACTTCAGTTCATTTGGGTATCCAAATGTGTTGCGGGGGGCATCTACCACTTATTTCTGACTCATCGTTGTTTGTACAGTGCTACCTACAAGTGCCATGTTCGTTCCACATATATATCTCGTCTTCCTCGCGTACATCATACCCCACCAGTCTCTCAAGCACTCCTATTCTCAAACACAGACTTGAAATCCTCGCGCGTCCTCAGCTCAGCGATCATGTCCCGGCAGAACTCATTCCCGTCATCCGCCAGCGCCTGGAACTTGGGCAGGTTCTCGTCCATCCACTCGACATCTTGGCCGGCCTCCGGGACCATCAAGCTCTCCTCGTACGCGGCCGTCATCTGCCGAGCACAAAAGCGCCGGCAAAGTTGGCGTGCGCCCCGCCCTGGGTCGCGGGGTTGCCGACGCTGGCTGTCCAGGCGGCTTTGAGCTGGCGCCACAACGACTCGTAAAGGTCGCGCGGGCGCGTGGGCGAGCGAGGGAGGCGCGTAGCGTCGAGCGAGACAGGAGTGCGGTTAGTTGCCAGAGGTTTGAAGAACGGGGCCACTACGTTGCGAGAACGTTTCGTCAAAGGACTCATCAGGTGGCTGTATCCATCTGGAAACGACTTTTGACCACATAGACGCCGGGTTCCGGGATAGAACGCCGGTCACGAGGTAGAGCCCCGTAGAGCCACACCCATCACTGTAGAGCTACGTGGAGACACATCGTCTACCATCGTCTGGATGCTCTCTACAAGCCCGCCCCTTCTACTTCCCTCTATCGTGTGCACATCTGTGCACATGGACCGTGCGCTAACGCGTGCCACGTGGACTTTATCATGAAAAACCGGGCCCGAAGTCGACGTGTCATGACTTGCCTCTTGCCTCCCACTTCCATGTCTCCCCCGGATCTTCCTCCCGTGTTGTCTCCGGCCTCCAAATCCTTCATCAATACACTACCTGGTTCCTATTCCAATCTCAAGACCAACTCAAGACCAACTCAATACCTCAAATACTTAAGCACGTCAAGCACCGTCTCCGAGTCTCGCGTGCAAGAATCTTGTGCTCTGCTACTTGTATCTTGTGCTTGTCCTCAACCCTTCCCTGCCAGCTCTGCCCTTCTTTTTTGTCCCTTCACCATGTACATTGTGGGATTGTCCTCGGCCATTTCTTCAGCCGTCCTTGCTGAACGGCACACAACGTGAATGCATAGTAAGTGGCCTCATCATATTTGACTGATCTTTTACTAACGGACACTTACAGTATTCCGATGCACCCCGGCGTCATCAGCGCGTCGGAATACTTCACATTTTCGGGTCACGGGCAGTTAGCATTTCCATACTACATGTATCTTTGGAATCTCAGTGGAATGCATTCATTTTTTCCCATCATCTATCGTGATCAATGAAGCATCAAGCGAGCCGAACGAACCAAAGCGAGCACATGGACATCTCTCTACCATAGAAACACGTGCACAACATAGCTCTATGTAGCTCTACGGCTCTACGGCTCTACGGCTCACCCTGTCTATGGGCCTCTCTGATAGAGGGGGCATGCCTACCAGTCTACTGCCCTACCAGGTGCTATGTAGCTCTATGTAGGCATGTGTGTTTCCCAGATGTCCCTATATATACTCGGATCAATGTTTGTGCATCACTTTCGAAATCAACAAGGTTGAATCGTGTAAAGGATACAAACGCGCCTTTGTAATCTTTCCGGAATTCAAGCGTGGACTCGATGTATGATCACAAAGCCTCTTTTTTCACGATGTCTCTTATAGTTATTCGGTGCTGGCATTACACCAAATATTACCGATGAGATAATCGTGGACGCTTTGGGAAATGCCGCCGGTGATCAACCGCCCCGTAGATCCCGGACGGATCAAACAACGTAGGTGCGGTCGACATCGGGTGCTAGTCTGGAGCGAAGCTCAGCAGCGTCGAAAGCAGGTCCAAAGGTGTGTCATTAATGAGGGACACTCGCTCAAAGCTCATTTGTTTTTTCGAAATCTGAGAGAGCGCGGCGCCTGGACCGGGACCCTTGGGTCCCGGCGGCGCGCGATCGAAGATTGAGAAAAAAGAACTTTAAATGGGTGCCGCTATTGAGTCGTGGTATGCGTTCAAATTGCTTCGGTTGGTGGTATTCAACCGGTCACCCAGCGCTCGAGGTTTTTTAAACGAAGCCATGAAGCGGAAGTCGGGATACCCAATCCCAAATTCTTTCCATGCACTGTTCAACTCGCGCCAAATGGGATTTAAATCAAGTTCGTCCCATATTGGATTGTGGGTGAGCTTGAGGACGTGTAATTCCGGGCCCCCATCTGTGGTGTTATGCACAGTGGGTTTTAGCGCCGTAGGGCGTTCGGCCTTGTATTTTATTTCCTCAAAAACATTTTGAAGCCAACGAGGTGGGTACCCGCGTTCGCGAAGTCGAATCATAAAATCTGTTCGGACATAAAATCTGTTCGGATTTTGGCAAAATCTGACTCGCGGGAGCATATTCGTACGTAACGAATAAGCTCTCCTTTGACCCAAGCATGCTTGGAGTCGCGGAGTGGCAGGAGTTCCACGGAATGTAGAGGTACGCATTTAGCGCTTTCTGGTAGACTGATGTAACCAATCTGAACTGCGGATTGGCTGCAGATGTCCCCGGATTTAAATCCAGGGATACCTGTACGTCTAGGAAAGGTAGCCGATGCCTCGAGACTGACCACTCCATTTTCATATTTGGGTGGAGAGCGCCGAAGCGCGTCTTGAACCTCTCGACGTCATCAAGCGAGCCATGAATGATAGCAAATGTATCATCAATGAAACACTTATAAAATATGATGATATCTTGAAGGTCTTGAAGTGCGCGTGTCTCATACAACGCCATGAATAGGTTAGCGTACGTCGGGGCGCATGCTGTACCCATGGCGGTACCGATAATTTGTTGGTATGTTTTGTCCGCAAACGTAACATAGTTATACTTCAAAACAATGCGTAGGAGTAGGATTGCTAGCTCCTTACGCGAGTTGAAGGGTAACACAGCTGCCTCATCAAGGGTATTGAATTCCATGAGAAGCACCTTGAGAATGGTTGCGATCTGGGCGATCCCGTCATCCGTTGGGATGTTAGGATACATCGCAACCACGTCTCCGGTTACTAACCAGATGTTACGGCCTCTCGGTACCTTCACGCTGTGTATTTCTCGACAGAAGGTTTTAGAATCTGGGAGAATCCACGGGAATTGTGCGAGGAGAGGCTTGATTTCGTAGTCTACCCATGCCGATGCGTTCTCCAACAGGGTGTCGAACGAAGGGACAATGCATCAGACTTTTGACAAATAACTTGTGACCTTGTACAAGGCCAAACAAGGTCACAAGCTTCACCAAAAATGTCGCAAGCTCGCAAGGCCACAAACTATGTCCCAATTTCCACAAGGTCAAAATTTTCTTCAAAATTTTTTTTTTCAAGGATCGTCATGGCATCAATTGCCGATTTCACGAAGGGTGTTTTTCCACTTCTGACCCTTTTTGACCTTGTGAGCTTGTCAGCAAGCTCACAAGCCCAAAAAGGTCACAAGTTTTTTGTCAAAAGTCTGATGTGGGCCGACCGGAGATCGGGAGTTTGTGAATTTTCGGGATGACCTTCAGGACTGTGATTTTCTCGCGCGTTTCATTCAACGGGACGAGAAGCCAGATATACTGCTGTTTTGGGAGTAGTTTTGTGCGGTCCACAATACTCCTTAGCGTTGCATGCAACAGACAGTGGTCAGGTTCGGACTCCTCGTATGAGTCGTTTTCCAGAAGTTTCAATCCCATTTGGTGGTACCATTCTGCCGTGACGAGGCACAGTCCTAGATTTTTATCTGCTGGGACAGCTAGCACGCTGCGGTCCGAGAGAAGTTCGAGGAGTATGTCCAAATCTTTAGTGTTGATATTGGGACGGATGTAGATGGATTGTCTATCCAGTACTTCGACTTCAATCTGACTGCTTAGCTTGCGCAGGGCAGTCTCGATTTTATCGTTTAACGGTGGCCCTTGGACATCGGACGAAGGTGGGTTGTCCTTTTTCCGTTTGTTCCCCGGGGAAATACTGGTGTAAGTTGTTACGCTTACGTTCCTCAAGATCCTTATCAGTTCTGAGACGTAAGCGACGACGGAAATCGTCGACGCTTTCGATAACTGAGCGCGCTGAGGTCCTTTCGGGCCTCGGGGCGAATTTGGAGCTGAGAGCTAACATTTTAATTGTTCGGGGGAGAGCTCAACATCGGACATGTTATGGACGGCACGCTTTATTAATCGTGCATCATAAAACAATGCCGACATTTTAGCGGTAACAAACTTTCTGCGAACATCTAACGGTGCGGTGAAAAAGGAAACTGGGTATCTGTCAGGCCGGTGGTGGTGGAAACCAGAGGTCGCACTGGCAATCTGGGGACTGGCCGGTCGTTTGAATGGCTAGACCTCTGGGTAAAACCTCATGGGACCTGACCACAAGTGGAGTGCACCAGTGTACGGGAGGAGTTCACTCCTCCCAGGTAAAAATCCCCGGTGTCCACCAGTCCACAGAGGCTGTCATATGTCTTTCCCTTTGCAGATGCATGCACACCACCTGCTTCCGAAGAAACAGACCCAAGGATTGGGGTAGGAAAACTGTCTCTGAGGAGACAGCTCAACAAATGGAGAACCCGAAGATCTCGGCGAAAGTCGCGTCGGTACAGCTGTCATTGTGGAGCGAGAAAAACCAAGAGATCCCGATAGGCCAAATGGGAGCTTGATAGGGTCCAGATTCGACAAGTCCAAATCCATCGAAGACATACAGTCAGGCAAGACAACTCCCTGGAACAGTGCCTATGTTCACATGGCCAATCGCTCCAACGAGATCCATGGGCCAACCCAAACCGGTCCAGGTTCCATATGGCCAACCACTCCAGTGGTATCCGTGCGTCCAAGGGTTTGGCTTGAGCGGGTGTTGTCGCGAACAAATCACCAAGCTAATCCCATCCGGAGCATATCAGTTTCTGCGAAGAACATAATATCATACGGCGTGAGTAAAGACCGGAATTCAGGGCTCGTCAGCTTAAGAGTGAAGTTATGGAATATATTCCAGCCCATAATCTTGACCTCGGCCGCCATTGTAGTTGTAATAGCAGTAGCTACACCATTCGTGGAGTCCATCGGTCCAGCAGGCGCTTTCTCATCACCTCGATTGTTCCTGCCACCGCCACGAATAGGGGTTCCTGAGCTTCCTGTGGCCAATGGTAACATCCCGCCTGATGTATAGGATCGAATCCAAGGAGGCCGATCTCGCAGATGGCACGGCCAGTTGATATGCAGGTGGAAATGTTAACACACAAGGACGCGTCCTACCACAAATTTCGGGGACCACAGAACGTAAGCGGAGCGCGGTCCGAGTCCGTTTCATGAGAGCGCGCCAACCTAAGGTCCAATTGAGAGCCAAGACGCACATAAACACCAAATAAACGACCGGGGTCATCCACATGCGGTTGTCGATCATGATCAGCGGAGTGCGGAACAATTCGGACCCAAGTCCGACTTGTCCGATCGTCAAGGGTGCCAGCGAAGCAGCGTCGGTCGAGAATTGGGGCTCCGCGCCAGGGATTCGGTCCAGTCTGCAAAGTCCGTGAGAGAGTCAATTGCCATGGGTCCATCCTGGGAAGTCGCCGCGGGCAAAGGATCCGTGGATGGGTCCCGTGTATGAAACAGCCTCAAGAAGGTCCACGTCGGCCAATCCCGCCTAAAACGTGTCGCGCATCGGCACCCCGGACGGCACAATCACGGCAGGAACGGTGGAGGCCAGGTTATAATCAATGTCCGGCATGGGCAGTCCAGGGAGCGAGTTATCGGCCATCCGCGCTAATTCCATAAAATCGCCATTTTGGGCCGCACAGGTCGCCATTTCTGCCAAGTCCCGCAGCAAAGCGTACGAGATGAGTACCCCAGACGGTACATCGCGCATTGGGGCCAGAATGGGGTGAGTATCCAGAGTTTTCAAAATTGACATGGTGGTTCCGGCGAACGTAAGTATCCGTTTTTTTTTTTTTTTTTTTTGGAGTTGTGAATCAAGATTCATTATCTCCTACCCAATCAATGTAAGAAATGTTATTAATCCAACTAAGGTAAGTACAACTGAGGTAAACTGGCAGGTAGATACTGAGCATCTGTAGAAAATGTCTGTAAGGGCCTATATACACGGTCTTTTCCCATTTTTGGTACTCTTCAGCTAACCCCTGTTTACCTCTATTTTTCCCTTTTTTTTGATACATGTTACGTCACATGATCAACACATTACTTTACTCGTCTCTCTCTTTATAAAATGAAAGTAAATGGCCGGCAAGCGGCGGGGCACAAACAGATCTAGAGAGCCTAATTTGCACGAAGGCCCCCATTGTCATGTTGTTGTCAGTGAAATTTGTAAACTTGTGCCATTGTCGCAGCAAGCGCCGAGGCCTGAGCTGGCATGAGCTAGGCCATGTGACGGAGTTGTTGAATAAGGAATTAAGATTTATCGAGCCCAACTCCAGCCGACTACAATTTTTGAACCAGCTGCGAAGCTGCTCAGAGTTACAGCCGATAACGGTACCGAGGGCGCGACCGAAGATTTTCCCTTTTGGGATGTTTTCAAAGAATTGTCGATAGCTCGGTCAGTTATAAATGAATTCAGACGGGACCAATCCAGATCTTCCAGGCTAATACACGAGGAGTTATTCACCTGGAAAAATATATTGGATGATCTAGGTCGGGCAAGAATCGGGGATATCGTCCCCATATCATGTCTAAACAAGCTGCTTTTAGTGAATGGAATACTTACACATGTTTAGAAACAATCATGGAGCCAGAAGTCTCCAAAGTCTAGTCAGGCCCCTTGTGATTGGCTTGCAGGTGGTCGACGATGACCTCGACTCCGGGAATATTGCGAGAATTGAACCAACCAGCGGATTTTATGTACTTCTGCCTCCTTAAAATCCTTCCCAATGGATTCATGACAGTCCCGCAAACATTACAGCTCATTTGAGAATGATATGAGCATGCTAGACCCGATCTTTACCCAGATCACCTCCAAAATGTGGATGACCTGAGGGGCTGCACACCGTCCGTCGACGGGGGCGGCCGTAAATCTATCGGCACGAGGCGGGTACGGCCCGTCACAGCGACGGCTGTTTCTTTCTCTCTGGCGGTGAAACGGTGCACCTGCGTACAGCTGTGACCTAACTGACTGACTCAAGGGATGCTATGAACACCACTCAAACAACCAACACACACACACCACACAACCAATACACAGTGCCAATGATTTGAGTTCAGGTCTACGCCGAAATATACAACTAAGATTGAATCCTCTCAGGTAAAGTTGAAGAAACCGTTTGTAGGGAGTCTTATTAGGACGTCCTCGGAACTACAGATAGTTTAGAACTACCTAAAGATAGGCCTCGGAGATACCAGGATATGGTTTTAAAGGGTGTAAATGAGTCTGAGGACACCAACTGTATGGGCTCGGCTCGACAATACTCGCTGCACAGCCGTCTGCAGTTCGAGGGGACAATGATCAGGCAACTGTATGCTCTGATAGGACAATACTCGATGCACAACCGTCTGCAAGCGAGGGGACAATGACTAGGCAACTGTATGCGCTAGTAGGACAATACTCGCTGCACAACCGTCTGCAGTTCGAGGGGACAATGATCAGGCAACTGTATGCACTGATAGGACAATACTTGGTGCACAACTGTCTGCAACCAAGGGGACAATGACTAGGCAACTTGTGTGCACTAGTAGGAGTGGCTTAGATGAACCTTAAAGCTTAGATGTAACCAACAATCGAACTTTCTTGTTAATGAATCTACAACAACAGATGTGCTTATTACAACAAATCTCCACGGACGATACAGAGTCACAAATGCCTTGGGAATAAGCTTTCGACGTGAGTCTAGGCGAACTGGGCTGTAATGTGCTGCTTGAACATCGCGTTCTGGCTGGTCTTTTATACTAATTTGGCTACTGTGTGACAGTCCGAGGATATGTGACAGGAACAGAGAAATTGAAAATGAAAAAGAGTAATTGGTAAATGAAAAAGAGTAATTTGAAACTGAACACAGAAATGCGACGATGCCGCTCTATTTTGGTGAGGTCCGGCCGCAGACAACTGGTGCCTGGCACCTCTTTTGGTGTATATTTAGTGAGTCCTCGGACGGCCGTGCTTTGCCGTCCGCGCCCTCGTGCTTGCTCTGCCTCGGCATGGCTGTAAATAGCTCATGCTACGTCATTATCCTGGCCGACGGAGACGGCTCGGCCGTGGGTACCCACTCTGTGAAGTTGTTTCAGCTGTGTCCGAGCTGAACTGTTCACCCATTGCCTGTTTAGGACTTTCATTGTACTTGTTAGGTTCCTCGAACGCGACGCGCACGTCACATGGGCTCTATGATGATCTAGGCTCAGCTCGGCTGCTTCCGAGCATCGGTATTTGTCAGGCGCACAAGTCCTCAAACTATAATTAGTTCATCCGTGCTGTTGTTTCAAGTCTTGGGTTTGCCCTCGGACCGAGTTAGAGTCCTCGGACCTGTCCTACCGGTACTTTGTGACCGACATAGTAGTCCTCGGGCGATGCTTTGCCCTAATGTGAGTCTATTGGGAGTCCTCGGACTGTCCCTGGTCCTGCAGTCAAGTTCGCGCTCGTGCCAGTCCTGTCCAGGATGGCCCAATAGCAGTCCTCGGACTGGTCCTGTCTCTGCGTCTGGTATACTGTGTTCCAACTAGTAGTCTTAGGCTTTTGTGTTTAATCTCCTGGGTATGGTAACTAGCTTTTGCAGCGCAATCCGCCCTCAGATATGAGTTATGGACTGAATCTGACGAACTTCGAGGCATCCTTAAGCTTACTATACTGATCCTCGATATTTGAAGGACCAAGTCGTAGTATAACCTTGATGCCTATACAGTTCTCTCGCGTCCTTGCTACGTAGTCAGCAGTGCGGAGCTCGCTCTCACTCTAATTGGTATGCCACCAGGCAGGGGACTTCTTGTATTTATCAAGAAATCGCAAAAATGCGAGATTTCACGGCCAGGCTAATATCAGTCGTATCAGCAGGCTGCAACTTTATAACCAACTTCAATATGAGCCCAGACACTTGAGGGTTGGAACTGTCAGGGGTTGTAGAAGAAATCCAAGTCGAATGTGATTAACAAGAGAGGAAGCCAACTTTAATCTTTATTTCGTGGAACCATGCATGAATTGTTACAATTGTGATGCTATTTGAACTCAGTGATAAGAAAAATGTGAATTAGCCCAATGTGAAAATTTCGGGTGAGCAACGGGTCTAGTTGGTCCCGGCCATTGTTTGCTTGGTGGTTTCGCAAATGAAGTAGAAGTGCTGCAGAAGTCAGTATTGAGAGCTGACGATGAAATTAAGAAAAGGATCAACCTGAACAATGGGTATTCATGGCTCCTAGGACTCGAGCACCGGAGCAGAGAGATTGAAGCAGGGAGAGCTTGAAGGGATAAGATCAGATACTTCCAAATGAAACGAGCAATGAATCGGTAACCCAAAATTGTAATAGAACGGTTAAGCTTCTGGGCGACGAATCTGTGGAGACCGTGGGAGCGCGATGTAAGAAGTTGGATTGATTAGAAACACAACCAAAAATGGCTGTAGCTATCAAGGACTGGAAGAGAGAGAGCAAGCTGGAGTACGCTCGAAGGAGATAAAGCCAAATAGCCCCCAACAAATTGGGCTCTAAATCTTAAGTATACAAGCGGTTGCTCGGCCACTTCGCGGCCTCGCACCCTCATCTGTTAGGCTCCGCTCGGGTGGGTTTGGTCGGGAATGGATCCCAAATTACCTGCTCGGCAGGCTGCGCGATCTGTCAAAAAAATTGACAGAACCAAATGTTCGGAGCCAAAGTTCCTAGAGCGGAGTTTAAAGGCTTCGGACATGCTTAATTCACAAACAGAAACATAAGTTTCGGTTTTGTGCTCTGTGTACCAAGAATGTCGCCAAAATGAACACGTGAACTGCTGTGGCATGTGACTTGCATTTCTCGTGACTGCTGTCATTTCTGCTTACGAGACTGCTTCCTCGTCTGTTGAATTCAGGTTTTGGGTGGTCGACTACGTATCAGGCTGACACCGGAGCCTTTTACATTGAAAAATATCACACCCAGATTTTTTTCAGACCTGACCTGACATCAATTGTGATTTACCGCCGATAACAGTACCGAGGGCGCAACCGAAGATGTTCCCTTTTGGGATGTTTTCAAAGAATTGTCGATAGCTCAGTCAGTTCTAAAGATATTCAGTTTTGAATTAGCTAGAGTTTCCAGGCTACCTGGGCGCACAATTAATGATAGAAAGAAACCGGCGAGAATATATTATATAATTTAGGGCTGCACACCGTCACCGTCTTTACGGTGTCATGGGTGCCGTTTACGGGTCGCCGTCCCGTGCCGTCGCGAAGATCCAGATACCAGTTTGCGGGATGGGTGCGGCTGACCCGTCTTCTTCACCCGTCTATCTAAATCTTAAATCTTTTGATGGCCGTCCACGGGTTTCGACATTTTTTGGCGTCAAAGGTTGTTTTTTGGGCAGTATCTGGAATATTTCACTAATTATATATACAGGGATGTGCAATGAAGATACCATACGCTTGGCTTAATTCCCGCAAGCCAGAATCGTATAAATCAAGTGAGTGGCAGTGTTGAGGCAGATGTTCAATTTCGGGGTGGTCATCAAAATTCAACACTTTTCTGTCCCAACATGTGTTCAACCAGTTGAAACCCGATGCTTCGGAAGCCACACCTCTCAAATGAGCTCAGGATTTCTCACTTACATGAAACGCAGTCAAAATACTGGATAAGAAAATACCCAAGAGCCGTCCCGTAATTTTGCGGTCCGTCACCGTCTTTTTTTTGCCGTCCCGTACCGTCTGCACACCGCTGATACGACTGGTATTAGCCCAGCCATGAAATCTCACATTTTTGTGATTTCTTGTCAAATACAAGAAGTCCCCTGCCTGGTGGCATACCAATTAGAGTGAGAGCGAGCTCCGCACTGCTGACTACGTAGCAAGGACGCGAGAGAACTGTATAGGCATCAAGGTTATACTACGACTTGGTCCTTCAAATATCGAGGATCAGTATAGTAAGCTTAAGGATGCCTCGAAGTTCGTCAGATTCAGTCCATAACTCATATCTGAGGGCGGATTGCGCTGCAAAAGCTAGTTACCATACCCAGGAGATTAAACACAAAAGCCTAAGACTACTAGTTGGAACACAGTATACCAGACGCAGAGACAGGACCAGTCCGAGGACTGCTATTGGGCCATCCTGGACAGGACTGGCACGAGCGCGAACTAGACTGCAGGACCAGGGACAGTCCGAGGACTCCCAATAGACTCACATTAGGGCAAAGCATCGCCCGAGGACTACTATGTCGGTCACAAAGTACCGGTAGGACAGGTCCGAGGACTCTAACTCGGTCCGAGGGCAAACCCAAGACTTGAAACAACAGCACGGATGAACTAATTATAGTTTGAGGACTTGTGCGCCTGACAAATACCGATGCTCGGAAGCAGCCGAGCTGAGCCTAGATCATCATAGAGCCCATGTGACGTGCGCGTCGCGTTCGAGGAACCTAACAAGTACAATGAAAGTCCTAAACAGGCAATGGGTGAACAGTTCAGCTCGGACACAGCTGAAACAACTTCACAGAGTGGGTACCCACGGCCGAGCCGTCTCCGTCGGCCAGGATAATGACGTAGCATGAGCTATTTACAGCCATGCCGAGGCAGAGCAAGCACGAGGGCGCGGACGGCAAAGCACGGCCGTCCGAGGACTCACTAAATATACACCAAAAGAGGTGCCAGGCACCAGTTGTCTGCGGCCGGACCTCACCAAAATAGAGCGGCATCGTCGCATTTCTGTGTTCAGTTTCAAATTACTCTTTTTCATTTACCAATTACTCTTTTTCATTTTCAATTTCTCTGTTCCTGTCACATATCCTCGGACTGTCACACAGTAGCCAAATTAGTATAAAAGACCAGCCAGAACGCGATGTTCAAGCAGCACATTACAGCCCAGTTCGCCTAGACTCACGTCGAAAGCTTATTCCCAAGGCATTTGTGACTCTGTATCGTCCGTGGAGATTTGTTGTAATAAGCACATCTGTTGTTGTAGATTCATTAACAAGAAAGTTCGATTGTTGGTTACATCTAAGCTTTAAGGTTCATCTAAGCCACTCCTACTAGTGCACACAAGTTGCCTAGTCATTGTCCCCTTGGTTGCAGACAGTTGTGCACCAAGTATTGTCCTATCAGTGCATACAGTTGCCTGATCATTGTCCCCTCGAACTGCAGACGGTTGTGCAGCGAGTATTGTCCTACTAGCGCATACAGTTGCCTAGTCATTGTCCCCTCGCTTGCAGACGGTTGTGCATCGAGTATTGTCCTATCAGAGCATACAGTTGCCTGATCATTGTCCCCTCGAACTGCAGACGGCTGTGCAGCGAGTATTGTCGAGCCGAGCCCATACAGTTGGTGTCCTCAGACTCATTTACACCCTTTAAAACCATATCCTGGTATCTCCGAGGCTTATCTTTAGGTAGTTCTAAACTATCTGTAGTTCTGAGGACGTCCTAATAAGACTCCCTACAAACGGTTTCTTCAACTTTACCTGAGAGGATTCAATCTTAGTTGTATATTTCGGCGTAGACCTGAACTCAAATCATTGGCACTGTGTATTGGTTGTGTGGTGTGTGTGTGTTGGTTGTTTGAGTGGTGTTCATAGCATCCCTCGAGTCAGTCAGTTAGGTCACAGCCATACACAGGTGCACCGTTTCACCGCATAATTTATTGCCTCGTGATGTAATAAAAATTAAAGTTGTATCCTGCAATTACTGAACATGGTGTCTCGGGTGAAGTTGCTCCCACAAAGTTGCTGCACCGCCAACCTGTAATCTGCGAAGTTGCTTGCAAGTGAAGTTGTCCCATCGTAAAAGTTAGATGATAAAGTTGTGTCCTAGTGTTCAAGTTGCCTTCTTTTTGTCATTGCCGGCCAACATATTAGAAAACACTTTTTGCACACTATCATTGCCATAATATGTGCCATAAGTTTTTACACAATATATCGCCCATAAATACACTCTTCCCCGAGCTATGTAAACCTCACATCGCGTGTTCCTTAGCACTGATCTGACGAGAGGCTTCAAGCATCTATGCAGACTCCACTCTCTCAACAACACCGGTCTTCCCCTGCACAGCCGGGCTGTCTCTTTGCGCACTCTCATTCTTGACCACAGCTTGCTCCAACTCTTTCTTCTCCTCCTCCGTGGCGCCGTAGTAATGAATAGCCACTTTCTCACCGAATTGCGCGTTGATGTCCTCGAGACTGCGGCCTTTGGTCTCCTGTAGAGATGGAAGTCAGCACGCTGCGGCAGGTGAGAGAGTAGTGCGGGTCGGGTCGGGGCACTTACGGGACAGAAAAAGTACACGAAGAGGATATGGAAGAACGTCGGCACGATGAGCACAACGAAGAACTTCCAGGAAATGTTGTTCAAGGCGATGGGGCCGGCGACGAGAATGATGATGTCGGCGAGATAGAGACCCATCATGCTGAAGGCGGAGCCTTGGCTGCGGATATGGGTTGGGAAAATTCTGAAGAGCGGAAAGTCAGTATTTTCTGGATACTCATGCTTTCCAGAGCGGCGATATGCTTACTCGGCGACGTATAGGAACTGGCAAGCGTCCACGAAGGTACTCCAGAAAGGCGTAATGAATAAGAAGATGAACTGTATACAGTGTCAGCGTTGAGTCTTTCCAATCTAGCCCCGCGCAATGCTTACGAAGATAGCGGCATTCTGACCAGCACGATTGCTGGTACCCAAGAACTCGGCTTGCAGAGCAGTCTCGCAGATCAGGCAGACAAGGATGCCGCATAGACCCGCAAGAAGGAAAAGGCGTCGACCGACTTTTTCGACGAAAAACGCGCAAAGAATGTTGCCTGGGAAGGTCGATGTAACCCATAGAGCGCTGAGCAGAAGTGGCATGTAGCCGCCCATTCCGAGAGCACTATACAGGATGACACCATAGTTCGCAATCTGTGTGTGGTGTTGTCAGTATTGAGTGTAGAGATGCTTCGCTGAATGATTGCTTACGATCAAGACGCCGGTAAACTGGTTATTCCACATGAGCAGGAATCCGACGAGTGCACGGCGACGATTCGGCGCAGTCTTGAAGAGCTCGAATTTAGATGTAGTAGCCTTGATCTGGCGGTCAAGCTCGACCTGCTTCTTCATCTGGTAGAACTCCTTCCTGGCCATGGTATCGTAGGGATCTTCCTTGACTCTGTGGAGCTTGATGAGCACCTCGTGAGCCTCCTCTCCTCGGTTCTGCGCCATCAGCCAGCGTGGAGAGTATGGGAGCCAGGGAGAGCCAATAAGGAGCAGCAAAGCTGGGGCCATTTGGAAGGCGATCGGAAAGCGCCTGAAAGACATATAAGCAAATTTGGACGCAATGTCAGTTGTCACTGACATACCAGGGGAAGGACGACGGCGAGCCGCTGGCGGAGATAAAGTATACACCGAACCCGAGCCATGCAGACAGAGTGTAACCCATAGCGAACATGACTCCCTGCAGAATCGCTTAGTATTCGTGATGACTATGGAATGAATCACGCAGACTTACGTGCATAGAAACCATGAAGCCGCGAGACTCTGGTGTCGATACCTCGGCTTGGTAGATGGGAATGACTGTGACGAGAGCTCCGATACCCAGTCCGTTGATGATCCGACCAGCCATGAAGATACCATTGTTGACGGATCCTGCACAGATCGCCGTGCCGATGATCAAGATGATGGAGGCGAATTGGATGGTTCGCTTGCGACCAAATTTGTCGGCACTCCAGGAGCAGACTGCGGCACCAATGGCAGAACCGGCACAACTAACGCCATTGAAGGCACCAATGAACTCGGCAGTGCGGCTGTATCCAGGTTTTCCTTGGGGCGCGAGGTTTAGAGATGTATAAAAGCTCGGCTGGCCGATCGTTGAACTAGTCTCGAAGTCAGTTATTGCTTTGTGCGGACCATGATTCCAACGCACCCAATGATGGCCATGCCATAAGAGCAAGCCGTAGAGCCCAGTGCCACGAAGAGCACAACGAGCAAATTGAAGCCATTAGGAATGTATTTGCGAAGCATGACGGGCAGTTCGTCTAAGGCTTCAGAGTCTCAACAGCAGAGAAAGAAGGATGTCGATCAAAACGACCCGACAGGATGGGAAAAGCGAAAGCTTCAACGCAAGTATACATCTCTTGTACCCCATCTTTGAGGCGGACCCATATCCTCGGGTATCCAGATCCCGACAGCCGATGGCTTGCGGTGAGAACCTATCTTTCTCCACACTAACCCACGCCACGGGGGCTCTCATGCATGAGGTAAGTCACAAGGTTGGGGTATGACAGTCTCAAGGTTCACGAGACCAGTCATGGGGCGCGTTTTCTCGGGCCTGCCGTCCAATTTCGTGCTTGTTGTACGCCAATCAGGAAACCCCCCGTAGATTTTTTTTTGCAAATTTTCTGGGAATTTTTTTTTTAAAAATTTTCAATTTCATGAATGAGCAAAATTTCGCAAAAATATGTTACTGTTAGAGACCCCTTAGTTGGCCACCCTACTTAGTTGGCCACTTGACTCCTATAAGCCCAGGGCTTCATAATTATGACTGGGCATAATGTATAAACAGAATACGACCTCCAACGAATGTTCAGACCAAATTTCAGCCGAAAGTGATGGCTTGATCGGGAGCTACGGCATCACGGATCGGGATCCGAAGCGTGGAAACATCAATTTCTTATCAATCGGACCCCTCGCCTCATTTGGCGTCGCCATTTCTCCACCATTTCTTCCTCGATCCACAACTTTGGGGGCTCGTTCGGATCCCCCGATGCTGGCCTTCCATCTGAAGAGATACTGGACGGCAACTGACTGAACTATCACTCTTAACACACCCGGGAAAAGCACGACTTCATTTGTAGGTCAGTCATGCTGGCACCGTCGCGGTCCACGACACCGCTATGCCATCGGTCTGGAACCTTACACAGGACTTCTCAATATACAATCCTTCATTCCGAGACTCTTTTCGAGATTTTATCCAATGACCTCTGATTGCTCTGGAGGCCATTGTCCAAAATCACCCAATTTCAGTCGTGCTGATAGTCGGATTTTTTGGAGGAGATATCAGCAACTTGGAATGGAGTTGGGCATCCAGGTACGCCCAAATACTTCCCATTAAGTAGCCTGGATCCTAATTTGGCCCATCACGGCCTTTTTCTGAGTAGCAGAACACTCATTCATCCCGCGACCCCAATTTCGAGGTTTCCCGTCGATCGCAAGCATGTATTCTGCCCATTTCTATACCTCATATCTACACCATAACTGTTTTAAATAGTGAATATAACCTATATATATGATTCTGGGTGCAGGCCACCGCCATTTGAGAGCTCAATATGTTAGTTGGCAGGGTGGCCAACTAACCTGTTGTTTGGCTATGTTGGACTGCCGGTCAAAATAAATTCCTTACGCACTCAAATCTTCGAGTATTTTGGTGCTGGCGGACTCGAACTCTTTGTAGGATGCATGCCCTCACTTTGACATAGTTTGGTTCGCACTGGCACCGGTATAACACCAGGGCTGCGGCATAAATGCTTAAGTGGCCAACTAACTGGTCTCAAATAGTACCCCGGACAGAATTGTGGTAAATGTATCTCCAAATTGCGTGAATTTCCTGCAGCTTTTCTTGGAAATTGCTTCGGGTTTCCATTGGATATCACACTTGATCATACCAAAGAAGGCAGAAAAACAAATCTCATTGCAGTCAAATCTACACAACTACAAATGACACTACTACTGTGTAACATCTCGGTTCCAGCGCAGTTCCAACTACCTCCCAACGGAGGCAAATGGTTACAGTTGATCTACGCAAAACAAAGAGCGAGTCAGCTGCAATACAGGAATAGAAGAAAGAGAACGTACACAGGGTCTATTGGCAAGTAGAAAGAGGACGGAGTTGAGAAAACACCATCCTGTAAGAAGCCGCCACCGTCCTACACTCACGTTGGTCAATTCATACGTCGGCCGGAAGAGAAAATACATCTACCCTTGTTCTCGGCGGCCGCGATCGTGCGGAGACATGCACTGTCACCAGTGAACGGGGGAAAGTATTTGAGAGCATGCACGTACCTGGGGCAAAACTTATGTGTGCTGCTGGATCTTGGACCCGAACCAGACGGTACCCCCACAATGCGCAGAAAGCTGATGGCACGTAACTTGGGCCGGGTCGAAAATGCTATCAGCATTGGAATCAAGTTGGGCTAAGACATCGGTTGACTTCCCATAAGAATAGATAGTTTTTTCGGAATAGATCTACATTTTCTTCCTTCCTTTTGGGGCACCTGTCAGGACCCCATTGGGCTTGGATCTGGGAATTTTCGTGTCGAGACCCTGGTTCAAACCTTAAAAGTGAAATAATCTGTCCAGGGGGTCCCTACCCCCTGGACAGATTATCTTAGTTGCATATGAGCCTGAATACCGTACCATTTCGTTCATATCGACAGGGGGTGTGACGCATGACCCTTTCAACCAATTCGACAATTCGCCAGCGCCGAAAATTTTACGTGACACCTCAAAAAAATTTGACTTTTGCGACACAAAATTTCGAAAATTTTGCCTTTTTTGCATTCCCGGGGCGATTTTGGGAGCTTGGTCACGCTCGGGACATTCGACAAACGCCTGCGTAACGCGTGACCGCGACCAAAATTCGACATCGACAGGGGGGTGCGTGACGCGTGACTGTCGATTTGAACGAAATGGTACGGTAGATGGATTTGGACCCTTCGCCGCACGGCTGTCACTCCACACGAGCAGTCACGGGCGACTACTCTGTGACCGACGCGTCCAATCCTCGTGAGGGATGTGTCCTCAGCAATGCTACCAACCAGTTGGTAACTCGGCCGTTCGGCTGGCTTGATGGACCACCACGCGTCGGACGCGTTAGGTCACAGTGACAGTGACAGTCACTGTAACTGTAAGTCTGTAACACCCTCTTGAGTCTTCGCTTTATCTACCTTATCTTGGCCCCACTCTTTGGTCACTGCTGGCGCTCCCAGGTCTCTTTTCTGGCGCTCTCGATCTCTTCGCTGACACCCTGGTTCGCAATTGCCCTCAGGCTTGTGGACTCGGGCACTTTGGGGATTTTCTCGCCACTACCCTGAAGTTTTGCACCAGTTGTGGTGTATGGCGAGAAATTCTCAAGTCTCAGCTCAAAATCTAAAGCAAATTCAGTGACGTCGGAACTTCAATAGGGTATAGGGTTGCTTTAAAAGAGAATCATGTGCAACATCACAGTGCGTAGCCATCTATGCCCTCATATTGCGAGTCTTACGGTGTCGATTGCCCTTACAACTACAGAGCTTAAACGAATCCCTGACCCCGGAGGATTTTTCTCCCAATACTTATATAATGGTGCTCACATTGTCAGGACTCCCTGTTCAAGGTTCGCTCTCCCTTGTTCACCACGCTCTTTTCAATCTTCGCATTTCTCAATCGCTCCAACCAGTGTCAGATCCTATCGCTCCCCCATTCACCCAGCCCCCGCCCGAGTACAACATCTTCTACCGACGCAAACGGCCAGTGGACTCCTGCCCCTCAATTGTATGTATCTTGCACTGTCGTCATGATTTCAACTGACCCAAATATCCTAGCTGCCACCGCCGACACCTCTGCAACCATCCTTCGAACCCAGAGGTGCCCCAACCACCATGGGGCAGGCCCCGTCCCAGGTACGTTCTGTAATATATATGTTTTAGTCTCTCGTTCACTGGCTGTTCTATCAAGTACAAATTCCCGGTCGCCCCTCCTGTCCAGGCCTTCCCGCCCAACCTCATCGTCGATCGATTCTTACCTTCTCCCGCTCCCTCAGAGCGATGACCGCGACCTTCACGATCCATACGCCATGGCCATGGCCAGCCTCCGCCCTGCTGCCAAGGTCGGCGGTGTCTGTCAGAAGGACAAGGGGATGAAATAGTAGGAAGTTATCTTAAGTTTGGGGTGATTCCATCCCATTTGGAACTGATCAGTTCCATACAGGACATTCAGGGGCAATCAGGTTTCCACTGGGATATTGTTACGGGCGCCAGCATTGATGTGGCATCGTCGCCGGCTTGGGACGCCTATATCAAGCGGGCACCTGACGCAAAGCCATCTAGAAACCGCGGCTGGCGCTATCGAGACCCAAGGTCATTTCTTCCTGTGGTTCTGTGGACCTTAATTTCAGCCCTGTACACCCCGTGGGGTGATTATTTTGTGAAGGGGCACAATTCGGCTGCCGCATGGATTTTTTTCGCTGCCCCGTCACGTTGCACCCCAGAAACAAGGTCTTGCCCGTCCCTTTTCACCCAAATTGCTATTCTAAGCTTGCCTGGTATGATAACCTCTTCTCCTCCTCAAAATCTCATCCGGTGCCCCCCAAATTGAACCCAGGTCGCGTGAATCTCTAGCCGGGGCATAAAACCTACTAAAATTGAACCTTCACTCGCGCAGATAGAAAATGTGATCACTGACCATCCTACAAAATCAGATATGCATTCCTGTGGAAATTCCCTCCCGAATGGTACCCGAATCGTCGTTCCGCGGTCTATATTGCGCGTGAAACATATGAGTTTCTCGGCGGCGGGCAGGGGGCAGCCCCCCGACGCGCTCGGTATCCCATCATTTCCGGTGCTTTAAATCGATAGGTTCCGTCACCAAAAACATCGCCCGGAGCCCCTGAGTGGCGTTGAGTTTGCAGAGCTCTATTTCGGCACCGACGAGCTCGCGCAGTGGGTCGCAATGGAGACTCAACTCCCCCCCGAGCTCTTGTTGGATTGCGAGCAGTTGAAGCAAGGCAGAGCCCACAGAGAAGACTCGCCTCCGGCGCTCGAGCGGCTGCACTCCCAGCACCTCCCTAGCCAGCAGCTCTCGCAATGGCGCCTCCATGAGAGCCTTGAGCTCCGGCGTGGGACATAAGCGAAGACTGCTAAGCCAAAGTCCACATTCGGTGTCGCGAGCGGTCGACGGTTTGGAGGTGAAATACTGGTTGTAAGACTTTACTACCGGATGGGTCGCATGGAATCCCGCGAGGACCACAGACAGCCGGCTAACAGATGCTTTGAATATTTCAACCAGGGGGTGATCATGAGGCGCTTCCATTTCGGGTTTCAAGTAGCCTGGCAGATGAATCTTCCCAATCTTGGGCATTAAATTAGTCTTGTTCCATAGAACGTTCAAATGCGATGCGTACCTGGTTGGATCTCAGTACGACATCGGCGATTGCTTCGCAGAGTTCCTTCTATCCCTAGTACGTTTGAGGAATCAGGAGGGGTAAGTCTGTTTCCGGGTCCTGGTGAAACAACCAATCGACGCAATCAAGCCATCTGAACTTGAACGAGGCACACCGACCAATTGAGGAGGAGGCGGAGATGGTATGTAGTTGGCGACTCCAGGGTATGGCAACGACCACGCTTGACCTGGGGGTGGGAAATGCGGGTGGAGCGTCTCTAAAGGCATCATTCCAGGGGGGTAGAGTGGAGGATTCAAGTATGGTGGCGGGGGGAAATGCGGATACGGATGGAAATACGGGGGCATTGGTGCGGGAACATGTGAATGCTGTAGGGCGAGTACCAGTACGGGGCCCACTCAGGAGGAATATTATAACCGGGATGGGGCGCTTTGAGAGATTGAATCTCCGGGTTAACAACTTGGAACAATTCACGTACTGGGAACTACGCCCAAACTGTTAGGTACGATTCAGGCTGACCCCGATCCATACGCTGCGTGGTCTTGAAGTTAATCAATCGTGAATGAGAGGGTAAAGGGAAATAGGTGTATCACGGGGAGGCAAGTTGTGAGGCTGGGAGGGTAAAGCGGCCGCATCGGGTCGATTCCCAGGAATCGGCGGAGGGCCAGGTCTGGGAGGGTCGGGTGGAGGACCATTTCTCTCCCGCTCCGGTGGCTCCGAGCGGAATCCAAGAAACTTTTTGAGAGAATGAAACATGTGAGCAAACTGCGATGTGCAAGTCAAGCGGGAGAACAAAATAGCACGCACCCCCACGCACGCTTCCCGTTGAAAAATCATGTTCTCGATTCCCCGCGCGTCCTTCAGCCTTATGCACGTCGCTTGGAATCAGACCCAAGTAACGGCCTCTGGTCCCCTGGACAAAATACTTGCTTCGCACTGAAGAATGACTCTGCTAAATTACATTGTTTGCATCTCCGAAGATGACGGCCTGATAAGCATACAGAAGACCTCTGCAAATGATTCCTCATGAAGTCTCGCATAATGAAGACACCTCCCGTCCAACTCGGGATCAAGGCGTTGTCTGTCCGACTTCACTTTTTTATTTGGCGGGATGTCGTTCGTCCCCGAGGCAAGCGTCTAATGTTGGAAATATTCAATCTTGGGTGAATGTTCTGGAACCTTAGCTAATCACGGATATATAAGTAGTGTACTGGCGCTTGTATACTTACATACGTGTTCGCAGAGCTCAGTGAAACACGAAATCTCTGGTTGCTAATTCCCTGGTCTTAAGTCAACCCAACCTCGGATTATTCTAACATCTAACCCTTCCGCGCCAGTACCATTGCTACCCCAGGCCTGTCCCCAGAGACATGACGCCCACCGTCAACTCGGCATGTCCCAGCTCATCGTAAACCATATGCATCAAAGTTCCAGCTTGCTAGGAATCGCCGGATAGCACACGGCATACATCTACTCATGCTAGAACAGCTTCTCCTTATATATGAGCCCGAAAGACACCTGTGCGAGTCGAGGGCAGGACATGAGTCGGGTATGTCCAAATTTGTGATTTGAACTCCAGCCAGCTAGCGAGGCCAAATTTCAAGTCGTCCGCCTCGAACATAGCCTCGGCGGGAAAAGGTAATAGGCTTTCCCGCCGAGAATTTCAGTTCATTCATTCAATCACTGTCTCTCTGTAGCAGACGAGCTTGGATTTGATTGAAATTTGCGTACGCGAAGGCTCCGATTTACGAAACTTTCTCAGCTACTTACATAATGATTTTCTACATCCGAGGTGGAATCATTCCAATTACATCTGTACATTCATGTAGTACTCTGGGTCGAGGTATCCACCTCGGAATCACCAACATGAATATCATCTGGCCCTGAATCAGCATGGGTGTCGTTGACAACTCGCCGACGTACCCATCGGTTCTAAGCAAGTATTGCTTCCATCCGTTGCGACGATGTGTAACTTCTGGAACATAATTTTCTCACTTCAAAAGTGGCCTTCAGAGTCTTGCGAGCCTGAGCATCGTCAAATCATGGAAAATATGAAGTGTTATCGACCGATGGATAATTTGGAGTGTGAGGAGACGCGAATGCGAATCGAGCTGAATCGATCAACTGGTTGCACATATCGATAGCTTCGTCGTCAGGATTACTATTAGAGACCCCTTAGTTGGCCACCCTACTTAGTTGGCCACTTGACTCCTATAAGCCCAGGGCTTCATAATTATGACTGGGCATAATGTATAAACAGAATACGACCTCCAACGAATGTTCAGACCAAATTTCAGCCGAAAGTGATGGGTTGATCGGGAGCTACGGCATCGCGGATCGGGATCCGAAGCGTGGGGACATCAATTTCTTATCAATCGGACCCCTCGCCTCATTTGTCTTCGCCATTTCTCCACCATTTCTTCCTCGGTCCACGACTTTGGGGGCTCGTTCGGATCCCCCAATGCTGGCCTTCCATCTGAAGAGATACTGGACGGCAACTGACTGAACTATCACTCTTAACACACCCGGGAAAAGCACGACTTCATTTGTAGGTCAGTCATGCCGCCGCCGCCATCAGACTTTTGACAAATAACTTGTGACCTTGTACAAGGCCAAACAAGGTCACAAGCTTCACTAAAAACGTCGCAAGCTCGCAAGGTCACAAACTATGTCCCAATTTCCACAAGGTCAAAATTTTCTTCAAAAATTTTTTTTTTCAAGGATCGTCATGGCATCAATTGTCGATTTCACGAAGGGTGTTTTTTCACTTCTGACCCTTTTCGACCTTGTGAGCTTGTCAGCAAGCTCACAAGCCCAAAAAGGTCACAAGTTTTTTGTCAAAAGTCTGATCAGTGCTGGCACCGTCGCGGTCCACGACACCGCTATGCCATCGGTCTGGAACCTTACACAGAACTTCTCAATATACAATCCTTCATTCCGAGACCCTTTTCAAGATTTTATCCAATGACCTCTGATTGCTCTGGAGGCCATTGTCCAAAATCACCCAATTTCAGTCGTGCTGATAGTCAGATTTTTTGGAGGAGATATCAGCAACTTGGAATGGAGTTGGGCATCCAGGTACGTCCAAATACTTCCCATTAAGTAGCCTGGATCCTAATTTGGCCCATCACGGCCTTTTTCTGAGTAGCAGAACACTCATTCATCCCGCGACCCCAATTTCGAGGTTTCCCGTCGATCGCAGGCGTGTGTTCTGCCCATTTCTATACCTCATATCTACACCATAACTGTTTTAAATAGTGAATATAACCTGTAGATATGATTCGGGGTGCAAGCCACCGCCATTTGAAAGCTCAATACATTAGTTGGCGGGGTGGCCAACAGTTGTGTACTTTTTGCCCCACAACTTTGACTTGACGTGATTTGGCCGCTCGGCACCCTGCTAAAGATTTGAGGCTCCGCTCTTCAATTAAGACTTCCCTGATTATATGTTCAGGTCAGAGGCGAGACCTAACCCAGAGTTGTAGAGGGAAGAGGAAACATATTCCCTGGATACTACTGGAAGTACACGACAGGTTTTTTAGCTACTAAGTATGTAGGCGTTAATTGTGCCTCGGCAGGACTTCAAGTGGAGAGTCTGAACGCGAAATGGACATGTCAACGGGATCTGCCGCGTGGATGGGGAGGTTCTCAGCCCGTAATATGAGAAGCATACGGTTGTGGTGGATGTTTTCAGGAAAGTGGGATCGTGTACAACGATGCCACTCAATTGAAGTCCATGCCACCGGCGACCAGCTAAAACGAGGGTTGAATCAGGACCCCCAACCCAGCGACGGAAGGGTACCGGGAGGAGGAGGAGGGGTACGAGCCGGTGTGCGGTGAAACACTGTGTATGTAACCGCGTATGAAATCTAATGCAATATAATGACCTCGAGAGATCACTAATAACACCAATAACACAACACAATCCACTCAATACAACGCGCAAGTTCGGGGTTCCAACCAAGTATTAGGTTGCTGCAATTTGGTACGATACGGTCAAAGTAGTAAGACTTTGTGCTGCGGTGGGACGGTGAACGGCTTTATACCAATCTAAATGCTTTTATGGGCGGTCTAACGGCTTCGGAAAGCTTGGTTTTTATCACAAGGTTGGTGGAATGACTTCCTGGGAGTTGGTAATTCGCTTTTATAACGCTGTCTGGTGTATTTCCGGTGTTTACAAGCTATAGCTAGAGTTGACTTTTATGTCTACAATGCCCGATAATCGCTGATCCTTAATATTCCGCTGTTCGCTGCAATAACCCTTATCAATTCTCGCTGCATACGGTCTTTGGACTATGTCCGGTTCAATGATTCTCAAGTAAACAACGGAATATCAAGCGGAAAAACAATTATTATTTCTCAGTCGTACTCCGAACGAATTCAAGTCTTTCCTAATATCGTGCAGGCTGTAATAGCTATACTTGTGATAGGAGAGGGGTGAATCCACTGGCGAACTACTGCTATTCTACTGCTATTTATACAAACCCAAGATTTTATATACGGACGCTTACAAACAAACAAACAATAAAATGAGTCATGCCCTATGACCAGGGCTGTGGAGCTGTATATGATTTATGGTCACGAAAACAGGCTGTAAAAGGTTAGTTTCAAATACATTGGTATATTTCCTGCATAAACGATCGGTCGCGATCGAAAGACCCGACATATTCGTGATGCCATCAGCTTCCTTGGTTCCTGTCCTGGCCTAGACCCCGCCTAAGCTTGGTCATTGCCGCTTCATCTCTATTCCTGGCCGACGCGCAACACCCTCTGCCCGTCCCGTGCCTTTTTGGTTGTTCTGTATTTCACAGAGTGATCGAGCTTGATCGTAGAAGCCCTCAACCGCTGTCAAACGTGGGATCCCATCGATCACCCGCGGAACCGGTTATAGTTCCGGTCCGGTGAGTCATCAACGCTTTTACGGCCGCCGCCGGGATCTCCCGCCGCTTGTACTATCGTCCGTCGAATGTAATCTAATCTTCAATAGTGATCCCCCAGTGTCGCATAGTCGTAGTCTAGACGGCTTTTATATATCCTGACTTTGAACAGCGCACAGAGTACTCCAATTCCGTTTGAGAATGGTAAAGTGACCCTTTAGCTATAAGTTTGTTGCTTACCCAGACTTAAGCCCATTGTGGTGACCGTTATCTGGGACAAGCTACTCGATGTAGCATGCGCTTATATCCTTAACTGGTTGCTCGGATCTCACACCAGCCGTCTGAGATGGTGTAATAGCTTAGTTTATAGCCGCTAGCAGCGACTAAGTGATGTAAAATTGAAAGATTTCACGTGTGTTCACTTAGCCAGCTTATCAGCGGCGATGAGGAACACGTCGGACGGTGGCGACAAGTGGTGGTACGGAGGAAAGAGGTGTTTCGAATGGAAGGTCGGAGATTCAAGATTAGTTCACGGCGCCGAGATGCCACTCACGTGTGCTGGAAAGTCGTGGGGCGAAAAGTCAAAAACTGTGGCCAACTAACACTGCGGGCAATTTCCATAACGGTCAAAATCCAACCGCCACTGTGACGGTTGGCTACCGGTTGCGCACCGGTAGCCCTTTCTCGGCAGGACGGCAGAAGCTCGGCTAGCATGATGCGGGATGACGTCTCTCGAAATAACCCCGAAGTATCACGTGCTGATGAGTGCTGATCCACGCATGCGTGCCTATAATTTTCAAGTACAGAATGTTTGTAAAATTCATGCCTCAAAACAACATGACCTTGGTTTTCTTGTTACTCATTTGTCTAAATTCTTGTCAGCCGTAGTATAACAGCTGCTAGAAAATGAAGGACAGTACACAACAAATAAGAAGACAAGTGCTGATGGGCATATCACATGGGTATTATCCGAAGTGTAATCATAATCTATAAGAAGGGAATGTGTTCACTATTTCTCCCATGCCTTTCTGTGTATGCACCTCATAACGAACCGACGGCAACGTGTCAATGAGCCCCGCAATACTCACGCGCATCTACAGCCCACCATCATAATCACAATGGTGGCTGTAGGGACCAGCAATGGGAGTGGCAATGACACGGGCCTTGTCGGGCGGGGGCACGCGGAGGGCCATGCCTATCGGGAATGACTCGTCAACGACGCCCTCCGCAGCGGCGGAGTACATGAGCGAAACGAGGAGGTCGACCGTCTCGGGGTTGTGGATGATCTCGCACTGAAGTGGGGTCAGCGCGGGAACAGAAGGATAGAAGAAGGAAAATAGAAAATGTTAATGAGGAACTGATTGAAGTGGAAAAGGAACAAGACTCATCTCGAGCTATGCGCCGCGGTTCTGCGCATAGTATTGATATGTGCGGAGCAACAAGTCGCACACGTACGGCTTGAGCGCTTTGAACTCGGCTGAGCTCTCCAGCTGGGTCGTACTTTTGTTGGTTTACACTCATAAGTCCAGTTCTTAACATTGCCTTCCAAGGGTTGAGTTGAAGAAAGACTCAGAGAGGACTAGTGACGAGTGAAGAAGCGATACTACACGTGGAGATTTCACGGATCAAGCTGAAGATCAGATGCTGTCTCTCAAGCCGCCCGTGCCGTGATGGGCAACCGGTGCGCAACCGGTAGCCAACCGTCACAGTGGCGGTTGGATTTTGACCGTTATGGTAATTGCCCGCAGTGTAACCTGTTGTTTGGCTATGTTGGACTGCCGGTCAAAATAAATTCCTTACGCACTCAAATCTTCGAGTATTTCGGTGCTGGCGGACTCGAACTCTTCGTAGGATGCATGCCCTCATTCTGAAATAGTTTGGCTCGCACCGGCACCGGTATAACACCAGGGCTGCGGCATAAATGCTTAAGTGGCCAACTAACTGGTCTCAAATAGTAGGCCAGTTGTTATTGAGCAAGGCGTCGAAGCCGCGGGCGAACCGAATATGTGTCGGGTGTATTGCTCCGTTGGGCACAAAATCTCCAATCTTGAGCAGTGTTTCTTTCGCCTTGAATGGTAGCTGGGTGGACAACGCCCCTTCAATAAATTGAGTGAGGATATGAAGTCGGCCTTCGTCATGCCTGTTCCACGCGAGATATTCCAACGTCAACTGATTTTGTGCCCAGTTCCCGGTAAAGAACTCCGGGGGAAATTCAGTTGCTGTCGCTGCCGGTAGAATAGGATGTCTTGTAGCCTGCATCCAATCTTCTGCAGTTGCTATGGCGGCCATCGTAAAGACTGCCCTCAACACCGCCCATTCCGCCATGGCAATTACGGATGGCGAAAAAGCTGGAGTTTCTGTCCTTGAAACGGTAAGAATTTCCTCTAAAATGGACAAGTCTCTGAAATGATCCGAATGATAGAATAATGTCCAGAGGGCGGTTAAGACTTCCTCGATTGATGGGCTGCTGCGGATGGTGCGCGGTATGCATTTCCATGATTCCGTGGGAGCGCCGCCAAGGTAAGCTGGATAGCGGTGGGGGACTGCCGCTGATTCAAATATTGAATTAAGCCCTGGGGTAATGGGGGAGGTAATTCAGTTTGCCCTGGGTTCCAGTACGATATTAGTGTTTCGATAATATTGTTCTCGAGCCAGGCGATGTCTCCCTGTGCGGGGTCATTCAGTCGACCCATCTGGGTCCCTGTAATCAGGTCTAATACGTCACCCAGGTCCTTCACCAGCGCTGCGGAAAATGGAGTTTTTGGAGGGGACAGGACTCTGCGGGTCGCCGAGAACTGGTGCGGAGGCGCCTTCAACCGTGCAGATTCAGCCAGATACTGCATCAAAATCTGAAGGGGCTCGGTGAGGGATAGACCAGTGATTATGTCAGCCAGCCGTGCGGAAATGGCGGCGAGTGACTCGGGTGATGCTGTATCTGGGACCCAAGAAGGGATCTCTTGGGCCAAATGTAGCTCGTAGGATTCCAGCTTCACAAGACACTCCAGAACGGGAGAGATAGTGGGGATCGAACTCATGGCCATTCCCGAATTCAAAGCAGCGAGGTGGTCCAACGCCTCAGTGATAAGACCCTGAGCAGCGCAGAAGTTTGCCCACTGGGAAATTGCAACGACAGATATCCCATAGTGCAAGATCTCTGTGTCTTCCTCCTCAAAGAAGTACAGCTCGGAGCGTGGCGGCTTGGGGAAGATTTTCGGTGAAGTTGATGGGGTTGCCAGCATCCCCATCGCCCATATTGCCTTGCAGCAAGAAATCTCGCGACGTTTTCGGACCTCCGGAGTAAGAAGACCACTCACGCAGGTCTTCGAGAAACTCCGTATCCGACCGAGCAACGCGACGTCGGGATGGTCAATCAGTCCTCGAATATGGTCGTCGTATACGTAGCGTCTTTCGCCAGGACCCCATAAAACATCCGGAATGGCCTCGATAAATGGTTCGAGTTCTGCATCACCAGTCAACGACTTCACCGTCCAAAACAGGGTTTTTGTATCCCGATGCGACCGCGCTCGCGAATGCACTGTGGCTTCATGGAACATTGCTTCGACCATTGTCTTCCCCTCCGCTGGAAGACCCGCCCTCGGACCACCGAAGCGGAGTAGACCACGTCGAACTTGGCGAATGATCCGCCACAGAGCCCTGGATAGGGGTGTATGATATGGGCAGTCGAGATACACCACCGGGAAGATGGTGAATAGGGAGTAAACACCCGTCACGATCGCCAACAGGATGCCAGCAACGACAGTGAGAGCTGTATTGACGGGAATCAGGAATGCGACAAGGCCGGCAAAGAAGAAGAGCAATGAGGTGTGTAGGAGGGGGATGATTTCGACAACAGTGTGCATGCCGAACCGTCTGAGCCCGTAATACAGATACGAGAAGACACGGGCGCGGATGATTGGAGCCGACTGCGTGTCGGCCTTGTGCAAAAAATCGCGTGCCCATTGCTCGAGAAGAGTCGCGATAAGGGCGCAAGCCAAACTCAGCCCAAGACTGATAAACCACAGAATATTGCAGACGAAGGAGGTCGCTGACGGCGTGAAGGGGGTCGCAGGTGCGATGGTGAGAATTGTCCCTGTCGTCGCGGCCGCGAGCTGGTTCAATATCTAAGCCAATAGGATAACCGTGGTGTCTCCGGTGTCGGGAAGCATGGTCTTGTAGCTTTCAATCAGGAACGCAGTCAAACTTGCGGAGAAAAGACCCGCCTTGAGTGAGGCCACTGATCAGAGTGAGAATTGATGAATAGCCTCGCAACGTACAAAGATGGGCATTCCCTCCATATCGTTTTTCCAGCTCTCCACAAGGCTCTTGTCGTATTTTTCTGCTTCGGAGATATATACCGCCCATAGCTTCGCGGCCGCAGCCTCGTGGCTAGGGTCGGGAGCTTGGACTGGTCAACCCTTCGCTCACGATAGTGGCAAATAGGACTTACGGAGGTCTTGGAGCTTGCCTTTCTCTGTCTCGTGCATCGTACAGTGGGCGAGGTGGTGATGGGATGAGAAGAACCTCACGGCGATCAGGTGTTGATGTTTCGTTGATATGGAAATTCCGGGCGCTAATCAGCTCCTCTGGGCGCCAATTGGACCGCAAAGATCGGTTTTGAACAGAGTATTGGCCACTCGCACACAACAAACTGGGTTAGGTTGGAAATTGCCTCACTCACCTGTGTAAGACGCAGCATGCATGTTATCTGTTGAATTGACGTTCATTGACCTGTCACTAAATGTTCCCTGCAACTCCGGCGACATAAGAACTCGGTGAATTTCTTCCTTTCCGGTGTAGCGGCTTATATAAATCACGGACTCACAGACATAATCAGGGTCACCGCCCACGCCGCTCATGCTGTTTCTGGGCTTAGTTCTCATCGATGTGCGCTTTCCTGCCGAGGGAGTCCTCAGCCCAATACTGAGTCCTGACGAGTCATTTCCCACCGCCAGAGACAACAGCATAGTTCCGACGGAGGGCTCATCCGTATTGACAACCGGGGCCATCGGCAGCATAACCACGATAGAATCTGGAACGGAACCTTCGCAGTATACGCGGCGGCAGAAATCGGTGAAATGAATGGAGTTTCCATCAGGGAGAGAATGGCGGTGGAAACCGGGATGAACAGAAAAGTAGATCCGATTCAATGACATTAGTGTCTACCTTTAATAAATACACAAGTCCTGGAGGGATGATCAGGCTGAGGATGGCGCAGGCGTTGACAGAACGCACTATCAATCCCGCCATTTCCGAGACACATCGCCGGGGGCAGACGAAGAATCGAGCCAGAAATACAAGCCTCCGCGGCGCAATGCGGCCACACGCCCCGCGTGCCGGCTCCAAAAGCCCCGTGCAGATCTCGCACCCGTCGCAAGGCCGACGCGCTCAAAGGCGAGTCTGTGGTGGCAGGGGAGCACCTGCCGCTGGCGAAGCTCCACCATATCCATGAACGCGGTGTCGTTGAACACGCCGCGGATCTCGAGCACGAGCGTTCTCAGGCTCGGTGCGAAGCAGGCGCCGGAGGCGCAAGTGGCTGTTAAGTTTGACACGAGCTCGTGGAGGACGTCCGTGTCGGCGGTCCGAACGCGGAGGCGCAGGGTGTTCAGGGCGCCACTCTCTTCGATGAGGGCTGTCAAGGTGGCGGTGGTTAGGATGCCGGAACGAAGGGAGACGGAGGAAAGCGGCGGGTTATCGCGCCGGGTGAGCATGAGCAGAGGGAGGAGGGCGTCTTCGACGGGATCCCGCTTGTCCATGACGATCTCCTCCAGGGCGGGCAGGGACAGGTACCCGAGGAAGGCGGTTTCCGACACGTATAGCTTGCGCAGGTGATCCATTCGCCAGTCCGCTGTGTAATCTGCGTCGGACTGGAGAGACGCCAGGAAAGTGAGGTCTGCTTCGACGAGATTTAGACAGAAGTCGAAAATGTTGAGATGGTCCTCGACGCTCCCGGCGTTCTGGTATCTCGTCAATTGGTGCCAAGGAAGGACCAGCGTGCTCGCGGGGTCGCATATTCCGACTACACGAAGGGCGCGGAGGCGGGGGGCGACAGAAAACGCGACCAGCCGGTCGTCCTCTTCGAAGGCGGTATTCGCGTAGTCCGTCCACACGCTCCGGACCTCCAGCATTTCGAGACTCCCAACACGGCCCTTCAACGCTTCAAGATCCTCGTTGTGCCTTTGCCAGTTGATGCAAATGGTGGCATCGACCCAACGTTCCGAGGATCGAAAGAGTGCTGCAAGCGTCCGCGGTGTCTCGGAGGAATACCCGCCAACATTTCCGACGCAGACATGCAACCGGGCTTCTTTGGATCGCAAGAGTTGAGTATTCAGCGGTGAAGCACCAAATGTGGGACCGGAGGTGACGAGCCATGACCACAATGTCGGATCAGATAACGCGATTCCCCGCCAGTGGCTGCAAATTTGTCCAAGCAGCCATGGACTTTGGGATCGGGTTACGCGGGACAAAGCAAGGATGGATTCCCCCAGCCCGGTCGCGGAATTAGGAATCATCGCATAGGTGAAGAATTTCGGGTCGACCAAGGGCAGTGTCAGAAAGAAAATAACCCCGAGGACTTCAGCTGGGAGCCGATGAATTGGGGGGATGGCACGGATCTCCTCCATACTATCTGCGTAGGCCTCAGTCAACTGATATACAGAATTGAGAGGTCGCACGTGGTTACCGTCGGCAAGGGGGATTGCGGGGAGGAGTTAGCCGTCCCTGGTGAGTTCACCCTTGTGAGAATCGGGGTAGCTGGGGACTATGGATCCAATGGATGTTGCTCGCAGAGTACGGTTCTGTCGTTCGTGGAAGGAAGGAAATCGCAATCCGTGACACGAGATCTGACGTTATCTCCTGTGACGCTCTGGTCAGCCGATGGATCCGATGGGTGCTGTAACTCCGAATATAGCCGAAATGACCGAAATTCCATAAAAATATTAACCTTTGCCAAGTTCGCGAGAAGAGACCTGCAGGATTAACCGAGTCAAGGATTAACATGCTGATAATTAGTTCCTCGGCACTGAAGTCGCGGCTCAGTTCGGGGACCTACTGAACGGCCCGGCGCTTTGCATGCTGTATCCGCACATATGTATGAGTCACATCAAAGCAGGGTCGAATCAACTCGTACTGCTAGGGAAACCAGAGAAAATTGGACGCGCCTCAGTGTGAAAGAAATAAGAAGGATGCCTCGATATCGACACTCGAACACACTGCCGATTATGGAATCCGCGATGGTCCAGGAGGTAAATTGAATATCACAGTCGTCCAACACAGGTCGGGTGTTGGCTTGACCCGAACTATGAAGAAGGAGCACCGCCATGGAGGAGTATTTATATCATGAAGCGAATGGAGGCCGCAGCCTGAAATTTCATCGAAATTCGGCACGCCATCAAAGTTGATCCAGGGTCCCCCAATGGATTTTATCCCGGACTCGGATGCTCTCTGGTACTTTCCTAGCTCCTCACTACCATTGCATATCGTACACATATCTCCCGATTTAGTTCCCCCCAATCAATTGAGGCCAAATCCGGGTAGCCGAGTTGTGTCAAGTCCAATGCGGGCGGGCACTGTTTCAGCGGTGGGCACTCGACAGTACTGTTATCAATAGTGCTGTTCAAAGTTGGCCCTATTTGACTTCCTGTTTGCGCTCCTGATTGCTTCCTTTTTGTACTTTTGGCAGTAAAATGGGCAAAAAGGGACGAAGTAGGAACTCAACCAGGAGCTAAAAAGGAGCATGTTTGAAACCCTAGGGCTGGGATTTTTGAACCAGGAAGCAAGTAGGAGAGTGTTCCTACTTGAAGCGACACTTCGGCATGTGTCGGCGACCTCTCGACAAGTTCAAACTCAGCTCAGTGACATCAGGCGGCTCACGCGCCGTCACTGCTCTGCGTGTACGTGTCCCGCACAGTGCAGCGGCGGCCGCCTTCGGTCAAAGCGAACATAGAGTCATAGATGCAATGTGTTCCCTACTACCCTGCGAGAGGCTGAATTGCGGGGTCGCGGGGTATCGTGTTATCGAACTGGGACTAGGTCTCGGCATAGCTCGGCATACATCAATGTTCTGACTCAAGTCTGAAGAGAATACAGAGCGGTAGGTCAAAAAGTTAGGGTGCACAATCCATGGAGTGTGCCGTGCGGCGAGAGAATAGGAACTCTCGGAGCAAAGGCTCAAAGGCAGGGTGTGCCGAAGCGGAGATTGATTGGGGTTGAGTAGGAAACCGAGCAGGAAAACGCAAAAAGGGACCAAGTAGGGACAACTTTGCAAAAAGGGACACGTGTATCTCCTGGTTGCAAAATCTTCCCTACTTGATCCCTTTTTGTGTCTCCTGGTTGTTCTCCTGGAAGCAAACAGGAAACGAACCAGGAGCGCAAACAGGAGCTAAAAAGGGAAACTTTGAACGGCACTAATGCAATTAGCTGGCAGCACTGGCTGTAGATTCATTGTGTAGCATTCAACTGTTGTTCTTCAGACGTTCGGTGTCTTCCTCGATGAGCAAGGGTGGGTTGATTGCGGGCTCAGGGTAGGGTTGTTGACAGTTATCGATGGGAAGAGAAAAAAGTTGAAAACGACTAGATGAAGACCTGACCGATCCCCCCGTGGGCTCTGTGTCTTCCCGTAGTCCCCGCGGACTTCCCCAGAAGGTCATCTAGGCAAAAATGGAAGATCCCTGCCCCCGAGAGGCTCGAACTCTCGATCTCACGATGGCCAATGATGGATTTTTACTGCCGAAGCTCCAAACGCTGGGCCCGGAATAACAGTCGTGCGCCTTAACCAACTGGGCCAGGGGGCAGATGCCGAATTGCGACGGGTAGGAGTGTTTGCAGAGGACGTGGCAGATTATGAGTTCGGCAAATCCGAGATCAGTTGATATTCTGTTGCGCCTTGTCAACTTCACATCGGCAGTGCTTTCGCCCATCCCGGTACATGAGACGTATATCCACCGCTTGGATTCATCCTGGACAGGTGCTTGGGGCGAACATTGTGTCCACCACAAAAGCGGAACAGTCGATGAAGAGGCATGAATTGTCTGAACACTGAGCATTCGCCGGTGGCCTCGAATATCAATTATATACGCTTTTAACTAGATACTTGGTCAATAATAACTGGACCATCCTCCTGTGTAAATTTTAGATCGCAGCTGCAGCTGGTAGGAAGTTGGTTATAAAGATTCAATGATACATTACAAGTGGGAACAATTATACCGAGACAAATACAATAGGCTGCGACACGCTAATCTCGTCGATCTGCAGCTCATCTGGCTCACGAGACAAGATTGCTTTTATGTTGAGGAGGCTCCGTGAGGCCACGGTCGAATACACCCTGGACCATCCACAAGATTAATTGAGTGAGTGGTATGCAAGACGATCAATCGGTACTCACACTAGGGCAGGGCTGAATAGATTAAATAGATTACATAAGGATCAGCTGTGTTGGAGGACTTCAGGTGGATAGCACTCACACGAGGAGCACTTGCTTCAAAGTCTCCCTCCGCATGGTCCATATCAAGAGTTCTGAACCCGCTGCGCCTAATTGTAGGCTTCGTTAAATGATCAGTGATACAAAGAGGCAGGAAACACCCACCAAACACGAGCAAGAACCACACGACGCCGTCGCGGAGAAAGAGCTTCCAGATGGGCATGGCACGGTGGTAGGTCTGGTACAATGTCCACCCGCACTTATACAGTGTCATAGCAAACATGATGAAGGTCTTGGAAGTGGCCGGGAGCGTCAGGCCTGCATTCAACGGAGGTGAACGAGGGACGCACGACAAGAAGCGGAGCAGCGGCGTAGAGAGTGAGGAACCTCGGGACATCTAGACAAATTATGAGCTACGTTCTCCTCTGAGGCAGTCAAACACACTGTAGGCATAACATCCTTTGATGATCGACCTGCGGCCGTGAGACAACGATGGTAGTGCGAGGAGAAAATATAGCGTACCCCAGGTGGACGTATTCTAAGCGGAATAAGTACGAAGCCCAACGAATAGAGGGAAAAACAGGTGACCTTGCATTTGCGCAAACGCGAAAATATCGACGACGATCCTAAGCCCGTTGCGGTGAGGATCACTGGTGCGGTCTGAGAACACTTACATGATGACGACCTCAGCTGTGCGACGTTAGCCGCGATACGGGGTACACAGGTGCCGGAGCGCGTACAGATTCCGAGGAACGCAAAGAACCACACCATCCATCTCTGTCTCCCATATAAGATCCAAACCCTTCAAACGGAGTGAGTATCTTGGCATTGAGAGGTCCGGGATTTGGCATACCTGAGCATGAGAACGAAGTCCACAGTCGCTACCAGGATTGTTGATGACGATCCTTGTACCTGAGCAAAGACATCAGCGTTTGAGACCTCTAAACCTATAAAATCAACGGTACGGACCTTCAACCAGCTTATGCAACTTTGAACCCGTTCAATCTAGGATCTCCCATCACAAATGAAAGACCTACGCCTGGTATTGTGGTATTAGTGAGATACTCGAATTGGGAGTGTCCGAATACGCACATGTGATGAACTGATATCCCTGACGATGACTTACGAGCCCGATTCGTCAATGGGGGGAGGAGGGGATGCTCTTGGTATGCGTACCACTTGCGTTCAAGCTGGGGAAAACCACGAATTAGCCGGCGACCAAGGGCCCAATTCAGGATTCCCACCTCACGGTGATGAGACTGAAGTAGCGATTCCACAGCTGCGTCCAATAAGTCGAAGACTTCAGGGGAGATCGAAATCACGCACGTAAATAATTTTGGCAATCCCCCAACGGCTTTTCCACATTAATTCGACCTGTAGGGGGGGAAATCAGTCCGTGACATTCATGAATTGAAATACACCGACCTCTTCGGGAATGCAAACGATGTGGTCATATCTGCGAACAGCGGCGTAAATGCACGACAGGTCAGTCTCGGCTGGGTACTACACCCACGCGAGGATGCATACAGCGGCTACTGAGGAAGCCATGAGCGGCAGGCGCTTAGGCGACAGGAAGTACACAGCACTCGCCTGCGAGATATCCAGTGACTCTCGAATCTGCGACCAGCTGCAGCAACTCCACGTCAGTGACGTTGTCGCTGGTCATTCCAGGCGGGACTGAGGTGAAGCTCGAGCAAGACGAGATGGTGGGAGCAGAGAAACCACGGAATTTCACAGTTCGCGCATAATAACCTGGCGGGGCTGTGCGCCATCAAATAGAACCGCGGATGTCGGCGCCCATCTCGCGAGCGGGAGGGAAATTACTAAAAGGAGTGGCAGGTATGTGGCAGGACCCACCTCGCCGGCCAGTAGTGCAGCCCAACGCACAGCCAAAGAAAGATGACAGCGGGGTTCCCGGTTTAAGATACTTTTTCAGTGCTAAAAGCACTGCCATCGCTGACATGAATCCCAGTATGACCGTGGGTACGGTTCATAGTTTGTCGGCCACGAGCAGAACCGGGGCTCGAAGAATTCTCTTCTCGCTAGAAACTCGAAAGCTCGGGGAAAGCCAATGAAAAGCCTGAGAACTGGCGCGGGGGTTCTTGTGGGAAAACGCGAGATGAACAAGACGATGAGTCGATAACCGCGGCAGCACTTGAGATCGACCAGATGTACCGGGCTGAATGGCAGCAAGAGCGGCTGTAGTAAGTCTTAGAGGCGCGCTAAGTGAAAAAGGCCCACGTGGCCTCGGCGTAACTCGGGTAGGCCCTATGACGATGACGGGGATCATGAAAAAAAAATTCCTTTGTTCTAACTTCGTACTCGTTTCTTATAATCATTCGTAGATATGGGTAACGAAGAGCTCGCGAGGAATCCGCATCCAACCCCGCGCCTGGTCCGCCGGCCAGACGAAGAAGGCTGGTTACTGGGGACGGAAGCCCGATCGAAGCCAGAAAGCTTCAGCGTCCACGACTGCGTATGTTCTCTACAGGTCGAGAATCATATCTTTCAGGTATGGATCCTCGAAGTTTGAAACCCCTCATCGGGATTTATCTCCTTGTCCTGAAGGTCCACCTTTTTCTTCTGCTGCGAGACAAGGATTCAGTATTCCACGATATACTTGCAATGCCAGCCGGCGCCGGCGTGCCCCAGGGACTCGATCCCTCCAATCCTATCGTGCTGGCTGGAGATACACTCGTCCAGATCCGTGCATGTCGCAAAGTGGCCTATGCCAGGCGTATCTCCCTCTCATTCTTCAGTATCTTGTCGCTGATCATCCATCACAGTCCCCTCCAAACCCAAATCGAAGCATACCGTCCCGGCGACGTGGTTTTCCTTAGCGAATGTGGCTTGTTTGCCCATAAATATGCGATGTCGACGTTCGTCGAATTGGCACTTCGCGGTATTCAAACCATCATCGTCCAACACCCAGAGTCGTTCCGTTCCCTTTCTGTCGATCTCACTGCCCCTCTTCTGCGACTGACGCGGATATGCGGACCTGAAGAGTACAAGAAAGACAGCAGCCCAGAATTTGTCAATCGCGACGCTATTCGGAAATCTTGGATCGCCCAACTCGAGGCCCAACCTTCATTTCCCCACATGACGGAAGTTCTGGACATCGCCAGACAATGCAACTGTAGATCCCTCCTTGGCGACATGTATTATTTGTTTCTCTGCGAGATATCTCGGGCTCCCCACGAGCCTGGCAATCATAGTGGGGCATCATCATTTCCGTATCCTGCCCTCCAGATCGTCACTGGGCCAGGATTATGACGGGATACTGGTCCTTCACTGAATTCTGGCAGAAAATATCTGTGAATGTTCCACCACCTCCGAAGAAAGCGGGCTGCGCCTTCCACGAAACTGTCTGTGCGCTAGCATGGTCAAGCTGCTGGAGGGAAGCTGCCGACGCCCCCGAAGTCCGCGCAATAAAAAGTGGGGAGATTTCAAGATAACTAGCCGCCTTCCGTACAGCCCTAGATAAATACAGGGATCATACCACCTGCCGTTATTCGACCCAGAGGTCTATGCTAAGGCAATCAGTCTATTCCCCCGTCCACCCCGTCTCAAAGTACATAGACCAGGTGAAGGTGTCGCTTGCAGGCCATTTCATGGGTCCCCTTCCCCAGTGTAAGTGCACCCGATTCTTACGTCCTTTATTTCCTCTAAGTATTTGACACTCGACTCTTGTAGCGCCAAATCCCGCGCAGCAATTCATCTTCGTTAACTTTTTTTGTATTCATCTATCTGGCACTTTACCTTTGTAGTCGACACCGAAGACCTCAGAGTACCTTCCACCCTTCGTTCATTTTCCGCGCGCAAAGCCACTCCAACAGGCTGTCAGTGTGAACGATGAATTCGTCATGTACATCGACGAACTGTCCTGTGTATGGCTCGCGGACACGAGGCAGCGATTTGGGAATATATGCAAGCTGGGGGAGCGAGGGTCATATCTCGTGAAAGGTACACAAATTAAATGTAACTTGGTTCTTCTGGTGACGAGCAGCATCCTCAGACGCCCATGGTGTCTTGCACAACTCATTTGGCCTTGGGAGGCCATTTAAGGACAGGGAATTACACGTTGTTCGCCAGGAGGGTGAGGACAAACCACCTGTTCGTAATACCTGGAAGCAGTTGCTTGATGAATGGGACGCGACGGACCCTAAAACAAAGTTTATCGTTACGTTACCTCAAGCTCCAGATTCCAGAGTACCACCACCGGCTGGGACGTCTCAGGGATTCATCGACAACAACACACTTCATTCACGCCCCGTCGCAACGGGTCTGCCTCCATATCCCACTCCAACTGTCACACCCCAGCCGCCTACCGCACTCTCCGCCTCAGTGTCTGGTGCTGGCGAGACCTCGCCTCTAACAGAGATTAAACTGCCCTCTCCTAAGTCATCCCTTCCTACACCGCCCGAATCACCGTCACTCTCTGCGCAACCCGCCGGGCAGGCGCCAGTCAGCGCAGCATCACAGAAGCCGTCCACAATGCCACACCCACCTCCCGTATCCTCGCCGTCCCACCTTTCCGCATCGGCAGCGCTTAAACAATCCTCAGAATTCTCGACTGGGCTTGCGTCATCACAGACTCCAGTACGATCGACCGCAAACATGTCATCGCGAACCACGCACGCCGCGCACTCGCCTTCGGGGTCCGCGGCAACCTCCGCCGTTCTAAGCCCACCCGTCACCATGGCGACTCACCTCCCTTCGCCCTCGTTATTCCCTCTCGCATCGCCCGACACACCGCCGGTGGCTGTGCAAATCCCCACCGAGAAACAGGACTGGTTTCGCAGACTACTGAGATACGATGGGTGTAGTCTGTTGTAGTCGATCCAGGCCAGAGATTAATCAGATAACATCCGTTCGTTCGAGTGAGTGGAACACACATTTCATTAATCTGCACTCGAATCTAAAAATTATGAAGCCAAAGAGTTATGTCCATTGGACGTCGGATTGAGTTCTGGCGTCACGAAAGTTTGACGACACCACGAGGCTGGGAAGATGGCTCCAACGATGTGAGGTTTCCCGCTACGCGATGCCTAGTGTCGTTCACGATGGCTTGAGAGGAACCCACTCTCATCAAGCGCTGAGGTAATCTCGGAGATTTGAGGTCGGGAATAGCTTCGGGCGTTTAAAATGAGAATCAGGATAGAGTTTGGCAAGTGCTTTAGATTCACCGCATTATAATTAGCTTGTCTCAGCGAAAATATCATTCGGGCCTGCGATGAAAAACTCCGGCCAGCTTTCAATGTCTGGATACAAACCCGCGGTGTCGTCTCAGAATCCAGTAGTGGAGGCATGGAGACGAGCAGGGCTCGAGTCTGGATTCCGCATTGAGATGGACCCTGCCGAACGCAATGTCGGCGCCTAGACGACGCCTGGAATCTGGAGAAGCGCGTATGCGCAAGGTGCTCGACCAACCGGGGTTCTCTTGAAATGGAGACCCTGCCGAACGCAATGTCAACGCCTAGACGACGTCTAGAATCTGGAGAAGCGCGTATGCACAAGGTGCTCGACCAAACGGGGTTCTCTTAAGTTCCTTCCGCGCTAACAGATAGTATGTAATGTGGCGCACGAATGCTACATGCGGCTTGATCATTGTTGGAAGTGGAACCCCGCCACGGCGATGAAGTGAGATGAAAGCTCAGAAAGCGTCAGGAGTGCGAAATAAAGGGACGATGCCTGTAAACTGCTCGCGAGGAATGGTCTGTCCTTCATAGCCAGTGTATTCTCACAGGCACTGAACGGTTCCTTGCAGCTGGCGTGGTGGTGGTCGGAGCCTGAGGTCAAGGTGACATGTACGTTGCATGTACGTACTTCCCGCGCAGATCCGTTCTGATCGCCGCCGTCCCGTGTCACGCTCTCTGTGACTAGCGCTCTGCTGGACCCTTCGTTGACCCTTCGCCTAATCTCTCGGACCACTCAGACTCAGGCTTGCGACTGTCAGGCGCTTGGGGCCTGACCGATTTGATTTCTATAGATTATGGCTCGGCGGACTCAGACTGGCCGCGTCCAAGCTGCGTCGGCGGCGAAGCCGTGCCAAGCCGCGTCATCGTTTTCACTGCATTAGCGAGGGGATACTCCATGGGATAATCTGAGCCTAAAAACAGGTCCTCCCTGGGCCCCCTGTCACTACCCAATAGGTCGGTCCGGGATAAGGACCTAAGGTGAATCAAGCTCCGGAAATTTGGTGTTTTGGGTCCGCAGTGTAAGACAGTTTCATGGGCTCGCGTAAAAATAAACATTTGGCCATAGCTAAGTTACATTTTACCCCTCAGCGGCACTTGACACCCTAAAACAATGGAAATAATGCATTCCATAGCTCTATCAGTCTCACGCCGCCGGAACGAGCCAGATGGACCGGAACTGCTGGATCGCCGCCTCGAGCTTGACGGGGTCGATGACTGGGTCCGTAACCTGTTTGTTGGAGGCGGCCCCAGTCGAGGTGACGACGAGTGGCTTGAGGTCGATGCTGAGCGGCAGAATCTCGCTGCAATCGGTGAGGTCTGTTACGTCCAGTCCCAGGAGACTCATTTTCTGGTGCGCGGCGGCGTAGGCTTCGCTCCTACGTATCGGTGTCAGTCAGACACTGGACGTTGGGAGTGGGGGACGACGCACCAGCTGTCTTGCTTCCCGATGAAATGGCCGAAGTCGGAGCTTGTGGATGCATTCCCGGCGAAGTTAACGTCGCTGTCTAGCTTGAAGGTTCCTAGATCAATCTCAACGGAGTGCTCGAGTCAAAAAGGGCGGGGCTATCTACCAGGACTCGTTGTAGCTGCCGCAGTTTCTGAATCTGCAATCGCGGTACGTATTAGCCAGTAACCTATCCAAAGTGGAGATGCTTACAGAAGCGAACATCCCAGATATCGACAGTGGTGTCAAAAGTCGCGTTGGCCTTTGCAGGATTGACGAAGCGCTGCTTTCCCGCAGTGTGCGCGCCGACGAGGGCCATGAGCTCGCGGATGCTGAAGCCCATGTCGGCGAAACGGTCCGTCAGGACTTTAACAGGACTCTCAGGATTGGGAAGCAGTCCATCCGGACTTCGGGTCCAGAACATTTAGAATACCGAAATACCGGGTGGGGGGATATGCTTACGCGATGTTCTTAGGAGCCGGACGGCCAACGAACGCGTTGATAACCGGTCCACCCGGGCATGCCAACTATGGAAAGCGGACTCAAAACAGTGAGTTTAACATTCGGAAAACAGGACGCACAACAGCGAGGACACCAGCGAGCTACCACAGGGAAACTATCAACACGCGATAAGACCTCACGAATAAATGTACTGACATGCAAGACATCGCCCGGGGCAACACCGAATTGCGCAGGGAGGGGCTTGAGCAGGCGGACGATGTTCTGTAGGCCGTTGTTGTCTGGACGCAGAACTTCGTTGGGATCCACGAGCATGGAGCCGTCCGCGCCACCGTTCGGCAGACCCTGTGATTGCAAAGCGAGGGAGAAAGTGCCTGCGTCGTGGAACGCCAGTCGGACTGCAGCTCGGGCGTTATCGCCGCAGCGACCTGAGACGTGGATCAGCACTCGACTAGCCAAACTCCTGTGAGCTGCACCGACCCTGAAAGATGCCCCCCATTATTGCATCGCGGATCCCGTACCAGGGAACACAGACGGGATTCTGGGCATTTTCAACCGTTGGGATTCCGCTGCCGGTAGGGGCTTCACCGCCGCTGAGTGGGGCAGCCTGGGGTACGGCGTGTACGGGCATCCCGAGGAGAACGATTGAAAGGAGCGAGAGCATCGGTACTGAGGAGGCCAGCATGGTTCCGCGGTTGGAAGAGGAAGAGAAATTCTTCAAACTGAATCTCCGGGGGCTGAGAGATGCAGTTTTATAGATTTAAGAAGAACGTTATCCGATGTCAGGAACGTAACCATTCTGGTTCCGAGTAGTGCGCATGTACAAGGCAGACTCTCATCATTCAGAAGTGGCCAGTTTTATTTAGACCGTCCCTGAAAATAGGTGAAACCCTTTTTGTTGTCGCTCTATGCGAGTACGGCAGTGGCTAAGAATCGAAATTAGCGATATACGCAGGCGCCAGGACAATCTGGGGGAAACTAAGAGGGCGGGAGGGAAGGAGACACATTCGTTTAACAATCTCACCACCGCAGGATACACATCCAGAGCCATTCGGCGGGTTGGTAAACATTTCAATGAACCTCAAAAGATGAAATGCCATTCAACGAAGTCAATTGTGGAACATCAACATGGAAGTTGTGCTAGACAGTTATTGATTGAGCCATGCTGCCATGTCTATCGGCTCTGGGCCGCGAGCCCCGGGCATGGTAACACCTTCCGTATCCGCTCTCCTGGCTCGTGAGGGCTTCTCCGGCCAATTAACGAACCACTTCGACAATTCCTCTGTTACCGGGTATATGAGAAGACGGGGCGCCGTACGCTCGACTAGCTCGGCAGGACAAACAGTCTATTCCCGAGCAAATCTAAGATTTATCGTCCCGAGGGGGTGGTACCAAACGCGTCTTTCCCTGGCAGGACCCAGTCCGCCGAATTGTGGACAGCACCGCCCTCGATTTCATGCTTCCGTATTTATATAGGCGAATCCATGTCACTCTGGATTATTGGTAGTCTCGTATCCAGAAGTTATAGGGCGCCCGTTCGCTGCGCTCGGCAGTGAATCAGAGAGATGCCGCAAGGGGAACACCGGATCCTCGGAAATTGTTCCAAGGCAGTTTTTGATGAAAATTTGATCGCGATTCACTGCCCACTTGACGGGAGTTTACAGGGTGATGTAAGTACTTGTGCGTTGGAGTTTTTTTGATTGATGTGAGTTCGTTTTTTTTTACCTCTGATTGACGGCGAGTCTCCCTCCGCTCCACCACACAGCACCACTACGCGGTGTTGTGACTCCACCACGGCTCCAATGTATCCAACACATTTTATATGCGCGATTCAACATGAATTTTGCTTTTCTTTTTTCTCTTTCGAACGCGATATGCAATCTATCAACCAAAATTCGTCTCATTATCGGCAGCACACTCGACGACAGGACGGGTGGACCGTCCTTGCTCCCGCGCGCCCCGAACTCCTTCCTCCGTATACCCCAGAGGCCGCCCCCCAAGTTACAACCCGCCTCTGCCGCCGCTACCTTGGTGTCGTGAAATGTCCTTCGTATTGCCTCGAGCCATGAGGAGCCGTCCCATTGCGTCACATAGAGTGTGTGGAGTAGCGCACAGCCGTGGAATGACAGGTGGAGCCAGAAGAGACCCAGCGGCAAACAACGGTAAGCAAAAACGAGCGAACACCAGCCCATCAAAACCGGGATACTATTTTTGAAACAGCTCTGATTGCTCCGAAGCGCTTCCGAGGCAATGGCATACCAGCGGCGACTGAGTCACTGACATGACAGTAAGCCTGAGTAAGCTGCTCGCGGCTGCAAACTCTTCAGCAAAATGGGGTCCAAGAAAAGCAGAGAAGAGCCAAGAAGCAACCAAGAAGAGCGTGTAACGCGCGGTCCGCCAAGTGTATCATGATTGCTCTCGGCTAAATCGGCATTCGGGACGAACTAAGTAATACCGTGACAGCGAATGCAAATTCTCATTAATATTGGTGCACACTGCACAATATATCTTGAGGCAATTGAGGTTCGTATGCAAAGTATATTGCGCCGACCATCCATCGTGCGAATAGTAACTCCGCAATCTACATATGAGTACATCAGGGGCTTGGACCAACGACCCGAAACGGTGGTTCCATCTCCCTCGTTTTGGGCATTGCCAGGCCTATATCACTTAAGAAGCAGAGGGAAAGATAGGCGAAGGAGCCGACAGCAAGCACGCTGGGGAGCTTAACGACACACTTTGGTAATTAAATTGGTCCCGCACGAGATGCGGAGTTCTACATTCCCTTGCGATTGATTGAAGATGATCGGTACTCAGCCTCGAGGCGGTAGGGGGATGGGGTGGAATATCAAGTTAATACTGTGCGTACTCGACGCCCAAAATAGTTCCGTCGAACAAATGGTATCAATCATGAGAGTTTCCTAGAATAGACTAGGACCATCCAGATCAAGGTACGTTCATCCCCAAGCCCCGGGGCGTTAGGCTATGACATGCAAAGTCCAGCGAGAAGTCCAAAAAGGGAGATCGCTATATTAGATCTCCCTCTCTGCGGCTCGATAGAAACTTGGTGAAGGAGGGCCGTGGTGTTACCCGGTAAAACTCCCACTTGTCTACATTTTTTACAAAAAATATTTTGACCGTTAGTCGACAGACTGTGTTTGCACAGTTTAAATTCCAGCCCGTGAGCAGGCACATAGGAAGCTACTGTATTTTTTGTTCAGTTCAACAGTCACGCGTCAACGAGCTGAAAGATCTTTGGTCTATGGACTCATCCGTGTGCAGAGATTGTGGAGACGATTGTGCTGTCAATCAAACAATATATTGAATAATGCGGGTGAAATCTCGGTCGCTTTGAGGACCGACAGAAAACTGCATTAGCCTGTGAGGAATGCAGTGAGCGCAGATTCCCAATGGAGTAGGAGTCTCGCGACGAGTCGGCGAAGCTGTATCCGGGAGGGAGACTCACGTGAATCCACGAACGCGCGGTATGATAATGCGCAGGACGTCTCGGTGTAATTGTGGGTCGGCTTGCATGTAAGGCGCCATGATATCCGCATGATTGCGAAGGTAAAGTGAAAATGAATCAGACGCCCAGCGCCCTTTAGATTTCATCACGTCCAAGAGAATGCCGCGGAGCAGGTACTCCAGGGTTGATTCGATGCGTATACCGTGGGCTCGGAGCCAGTCTAGTTTGGCGGCTTTGAGCGCAGCGGTGAGACGTGTGGTGATGGCTAGTTTGGTCAAGACGCGGTTTCCGTTCTTGTATCGATACGCGAATAGTGCACCGTCCCGAGGCGGGTCGTTAATCACGAAGTAATTCGCGAGAGCGGCTTCAGCCTCAGTCGGACCGTGCTGGCGCGCCCAGTACACATCTTCTCCGTGGAGTGAAGATTTGGTACGGGGTAATTTGATGTTTGTTTGGCGAAGGCCGTTGCGGTCAGTGGCGACGGTTACAGTGGAACGGGTAATGTTGATCGTGGGATCGAAGGATTTTAAAATCTTGGTCGTGAATTCGCCGCCTCGGGATGTGAAATAAAAGAGTGTGGTTAGTCCGCTCAAACAGGAAGCGTCGAGCGCGTTAGCAAGGTTGAAATGTGGGCGGAGCAACTTTCCGTCTAGACGACGCGGATGTGAGAACATCAGCCGCCTTGAGGAGTCTTTTGATCTCGGCGTCGTTCATGTTCCGTGCGACGCCATGCAGGACGTGTCAAGCGCGGATACCGCTCATGTAATTTGAGACGGTCCCTCCGGCGTAGAAACCAGCTAGAGTGGGCGGATAGGCGGCTATGAGGGGTGGACTGGCCGGTGCCCGCTGGCGCTCGGGGATGTGCTTCGAGTCGCAAAAAACATGGTACGACAAGAGCCCGGATCCGTATACGTCGATGTCCCCGTCCGCCCGCGCACTTAACAAAATCACTACGTTCCGCAGCCTCCTAAACTCAGCATGAGTAAGGCCCGTTTAGACATAGCTCAACAGAGGTCTGTGTTTAGCTGTGTAGTGAGGGTCTGTTTAGCTCTTTCTAGCTCAGTCTAGCTGCGGTTAGCTCCATCTAGTTCAGTCTAGTTCAGTCTAGGTCAGTCTAGGTCAGTCTAGTCGTACCTCATCACCTACACAATTTGAGGGAAAGGGCTCAGCCAGGCATTCCATTCACACTCGTGACTGCCTCTAGCTGTCATTTCATGAGCGATCACACATCATGTGATATCAACAAGGTTCGATCTGTCCATCTATGACTCTGATACGTTCTCGTGTCCGTCTACGGGATAATTAATATTGGTTTAGAATGCAAATTTTACTCAAGTTACACTAGTACTCGTATAAACATGCCAACCTCCACCACTGGCATAATCCGGAATAGCTGATATTCCGAAATCGCTACGTCTTAATCTAGATTCAATCTGTCAGTCTGAAACTGGTTCTCGATGTGATATCTCCCATCTATCGTTTGTCAAGGGGATAATGGGCACCATACTGCGGTGCCACTGATATTCTCAAATCGCTACACGGGTATGTGAGTTCAATCTGTCAATCTGGAACTGTTTCTCGAGGTGATATTTCCCATCCGTTTTTTGCCAAGGGGATAATTGGCTTCAATCGTGATGGAGGCTATTCAATTGTTCAAGTGGGGGCGACGACTCGAGAGTCGAGTGGCAAATCAATCACGGAGACATGGCCCTGCATGCACAAGACTTGGCGATGAAAGCTTAAAGCTGATATTTCAAAAATAGTTTGATTCCGACAGCGACCGGTGACTTCAGACTCAGCGGAATGCCCACTGAGGGTTTAATCTGCACCAGAAACGTGTCGAAGAGGTCTGCGGAGGTCAGTAGAGGTCTGGCTAGGTGTTGAAACTGGGTCCTACTCAGCTAAACTGGGTCCTACTCAGCTAAACTCAGCTAAGCTCGGCTAAACTCGGGTAAACAGAGACAGACAGAGTCTGTCTAGCCGATCCATCGTTGCCAAACTTGGACCGCCATCAGCTAAACTGTGAGAACCGAATCCCAAAGAGGAAGACGGGAGGATGGAATTGGACGCCGAAATAATCGGGAAGAGGATAGCGAGGAAATCAAGGATGGGATTCAATCTCAACTACTGACAAAGTTGATTGAACGAGGTATCCTAGAGATTCGAGCCTGTATTTATACAAAAAGGAATTTGAAATAAAGACGAAAAGGGCATGTGAGACACATGGATCGAAATGATAAACAAGAGGATTGGAACAATAAGGACAATAAGAATTTGGAACAAGAGGATAATAAGAGAATGAAGATCGAAGTGAGACTTGATGAGGAATGGAGAATAAATGAGTAGAAGGGAGGATCGTGGGAGCGAGGGATTTCTCACATAAACACAGAATCCGGTTTCATCCGTCTAGTCGACTAAAAATGATCTGTTGGGTGAGCCAACGTTGCTAGACAGACCTAGCCTGACCTGAGTTTAGGAGGCTGCGGAACGTAGTGAATGTTGCTGATGCGCAACAGGTCAATGTCTGATAGTGGCATCGCGGCGCCGGTGGTATCTGCCGCTCGGCGCTCACTCTCGGGCCGCCAAAGGCGAAGCCAGTCTGTCGCTGCGCAGTGGGGGCGGAGGGGAGAATGAAGGAGTTTGAGATGGCGCCGATACGGGTAGGGACGTGATCTTTCCGGAAGGCCGCTATTCCCACCAGCTGAGTTGGCTGTTGAAGAGTTCGTGAGCGTACGCATCGAAGCGGCTATTTACGCCGGCACGGTAAATCGCGTCGGTGTAGTGGCGTTTGGGCAGGGGAGCCGTCGGCATGGCTGTGCCGACGCGCGGCATTGTCGGCGTGGGTATAGGGCACATCGAAATCGATGATATAGGGAGACAAGGCATGTGGGCGGGAGGAGTAATGATCGAGATGCGAATTTCCCGCGAGATGGAGCGTCGACTGGGTTAGCTCCTGTTCAGACGTATCTTTGACCGAACTATTGAATGAAAGAAGACGTGATTGGCATTGATTAAATACCTCGAGTGGATTGTGAGATTTGCTTGTGCACGGATATCCTGGATCCGGCGGGAAATGAAGTTGACTTCGTGGTTGCGGCTCCTACCGTTCCACCAGCCTTCAACAACTCCTGTGTTGTCGCCAAAGACTTTGAGATGTTGGTGGGCAGAAAATGACTCGGATAGAACGATTGAGAGCGAGAGGAGCTCGAAGCCAACAGCTTCTGCCCAACCGATGTCACGCTCGTTGGATTTCCACCCGGGGAGTAGGCGCCAAGCACGCCATCTGCCCCGGATGACAATTGCAACACCCGTACCGGAGCTTGCGTCAGAAAAAGCGGAGGTGGCAAATACTTCGCAGGGCCCTGGAATTCGCCGGGAGATGATGGGTCGCGAGAGAACCCGCTCCCACCACGAGAGATCATCGATTGTACCTCGAGGAGGGGTACGCGGCATGTGAGGACTATCACCGAAGATCCCCAGCATGGTTTCTAGGTTGGTGAGGTAAGCGTGGCCCTCTGGCCCAACGATGAGAGACGTGTGGCGAAGCTTTCCCTACAACTTCTGGACGTCTTCGAGGGTGTGCGTCCGAGAAGCTCTCCAAGTTGAGATTGCGGCGAGGTATTTTTCCTGCTTCTTCGGGTTGAGCGCAACAATTTTCTGATCAAGGTGCCAGATGAAACCGGTAAATGATACCTCGCTTGCAAAAGGGTAATCCTTCGATAGCTCCCAAGGATAACCGAGGGCGTTGGAGATCCCGTCGATGTCGGACATTCTGTACGTAAAAAGACGATCATGTGGCGAGCGGGGGGAACGGGTGGAAAGGTCAAGGATGGGGAAAGCCATGTCTTCGTCGAATTCCTCGATGCGATCATCTGGCAAAATATCGCCTCCACACCGGAAGCGGTCGCCTGTCTGGCGGCGGTCTCCTCTGGCTTCAATGCGAATATTACACTCGAGCCGGCGGCGGCTAAATTCTGCCAAAAACTCACGCCGGATGCGCAGAAAGCCATGGTCGTCGACCCATTTTGACAGCGGCCCGATACCTTTGGCGCGAAAGATGTCTGCTCCGGCGTCCGCGACCGAGCCGAAGACGCCGCAGCCCGAAGATGCTCCGAATGAGACGGAGGAATCCAAATCGAAGCTGTTCTCGGACGTACGGATAACGGCGGCTGTGAGCGAAATGGAGAGGAATACGTCTGTATGGTAGCAGACATGACTTTATGTCAACCCGCAGTTTTGGCTTGAGAGCTTTTAGACTCGAGATTTAGCAGGAACATAGGGTAGGTTTATAGGTAAAATTTTCGTTTCAGAAAAATCGGAGATCCCTCTGCTTATGTAATCAAAAGCGCGAAATCCCGACCGGAAAAATCAAAAGTTTGTGGGCAAATATATCGATTTGGAGGACTGATTTTGATGCAGCTCCACATAGGACAGCTCTTCCAGGCTCTTCTGAGGTTGTTAATGAGATGGCAGGCTAATGGGAGGCAAATCTGAGCCTTGGGGCGATAATTGATCGTATCACACAGCCACCGGAAGTCCGGCCCGGGATCAAAAGCGCGAAATCCAAGTGATAAAAACATGAAATGATATTTTCAAAGTTGTGTTACGGCAGATCGTTAGAGGGTGTTATTCTGCTGCCATTTATACAGTTTGCTTGACTGTTGGGTGAAAACTGGGGTGACAGTAGTGATTACCAAATTGGGACTCAGACTTGTCACGAAGTGATGTCTGCTACCATACGCTTCAGCGACGTCCCGGCAGGCGGCATCTGATCCGGGCGGGAGGCGCCAAACAGACGGTGAGAAAGCTGTAAAGGTTCCCCACGTACACGGGAAGATGTCGGAGTCGATGTGGGAATTAATGGAGGAGTGAATATATGATAGGGCGCTGGGAAAGGAAAAAAATATGTATGAGGCGAAGGCGATTAGGGTTATTAGGTTTGGGCGTGAGGAAAAGTGGAGATGACTGGAATGGTCCAATGAGCGATTCGACGTCCGACTGGGAGAGCGGCCCGAGGTAAAGATTACTCTCCCTCTCGTGATCAACGATTCGCTTGAACTCGGCTGGATGCGCGAGCATAGTCGCGCTATTGAATGGGGCATAAGTAGTGGAAATGGAGGGGAAGCCGACGTTGAAGCCGAAATTAAGTGAGTTGGGTATATGGGGGTAGCGAGCAAGTAGGCCGGTGCCGATGAGAAGCTGGCTCCAAGCGTTGGCGTTGAGAGGAGCGACAGGATTAGAGCTTCTGTGCCAGAGAGCATGCCTGAGCTCCGTGAGCCGGGCTTCCGCAGCCAGAGCACTCGTGACGGCTGGAGTGGTTGAGGTTGCAACTGCTCGATTTCTGCCAGAAGAGGCAAATGATGTCGTCGTTCGGATTGATGAGATGTCCCTTGGCATTACGGCGCGCGCGGCTGGCGGTGGAACCGTTCCAGAGAACCGTCGCGTTGCACTGCCCGACGTTGTCGCGGTAACGGCCGAGGCAGACGGCGCAAGGGGCAACACCATCGCTCGCCCTTGCGCCCTGCCGAAAAGACGGATGATTTGGGACTGAATTGCGGCGCGGGGGCGATGCGGAGCGCAACCTCGTGGAAACGTCCCGTAGCTGCTTGGGCATGTCATTGCGCCCGCGCTGTTGGCTCTGGTTGTTGGATGCTCCGGATTTAATTGACTCCGTGACTTGGTCGAGCTATGGTATGTGGCAATGGTGATTTACGGTGCGTGGGTCGCATGAAGCGTGGTCACGGTGCGTGGAGTGAAAATAAGAAGATGGATCGCGGTGCGTGGATCGCATGAAGCGTGGTCGCGGTGCATGATAAATGAATGGTAAATTAAAGGATAGAACAGAAGTAGGGAGGTGGGAGGGGATGGAAAGGGGGATACAGTAGATTAGCAAAGGCGAGAACGGTACCGGGGAAACACGCACGTAGGCTAACTTCTCGGAGTGCGGTACTTGTCGAAGATTCCCTCCAGGAGTTTGGAATTGATGTTGGCGATACTGTACGTCGAGTCATTGCCTTTGATTCCCTCTGTCCAGTTTTGGCAGACACGAGCCATATAGATGATCAAAACCCTCTCGCTGTATTGGCGCCGGCGGAAAGGGTCAACCGGCTTCCTCCATGGCATCCAGAAGACCGGTCTTGGCAATTGAGAACTGGACCCAGGTCAGATTCTCATCACGAACGACTCGCTTGAATGTCCGGAAAGCTGAGAGAGGTTGAAGTGCGAGTCCGGTGTCTGTTTGGGTGAGGCCATAAGCCTCGTCCGCCTGCGCGCGCGATGAATCAGCGTCGTTGCACCCTTCGAGCGTGAAATACCACAGTTCGCAGTATTCAAATTTCTCGAGCTTGTGTTTAGCGAAATTCGAGGGTCTGGGAAGTAGGAAATCGGGGACCGATTGGTTTGCGTTGAGAGTAGCAAGTTTGGGCTTTTTCTTGTCAGCCTCCTTGCGAGCGGCGGCTTCCTCGGTCTCGCGGGTTAGGCGCTCCTGCTCGGCGGCACCGTCGGCTACAGCGGCTGCGGCTGCTTCGGCATCGGCATCGGCCTGAAGCTGGGTCACTCACGCGGCCTTGCGGGTATCCAACTCTGTGTTCCAAACTGCCACTAGTTGGGCGGCAGCATCAGCGTCGGAGATGGTGGGGGTATAGGACACAAGGGCGGTCCGAATGAACTGGAAGGCCGGGGAGGAGTAGTCCGGACAAGTCTCCAGAGTGGGATCGAGTGTGATACGGGCAGACATAGGGGCTAATCTGAGTGGTAGGGAAGGACACGGAAGGAGTGTAGGGGAAAACAGTGAATGGTTATGTGAGTGACAAAAGCGATAGTGCTGGCTTGAGGCCACAGGTGGATGCGAAAGTGGCCAAAGTCAGTGGTAGCCGGAAGAAGAGACACTCAGGGGCTACGACACTGCCTTCGATCCATAGACCCAATTCTGGGGTTGAGATTCTTTCTTCAAGCAACCACAGAATATCATTAAGCCGACTTGGCCGATCGATTAATCTGTTTGGCGAACACGGCCAACCTTGCTTACTCTGCCACCCCCTAACTCCTGGCATCAACTACTAGTCCTCGCGCAGGCTAATCCTCGCTAATCGCCGCCTCAAACTCAAACCATTCATCACCTAATCCTTAGGCTCAATCCCTGAAGATTAGGGATTGGAAGAACCATGGCGCCGTTATCCTATACCGCTGCAATTGTTACGATCCGCGCTCAGGCTGTGTTTGGGCTGGCAAACATCTTTTTTATCCTCTCCATCCCCAGCTCATCTCCTCTCTCCTCTCGATTATGTCTAGGACTCGAACCACATCACTCTTTTTCAGCGGAGACCGCGAGGGGTGTTGGTTTTCCGTGCTGGTACCCAAGCTGAGTTCCTTCCTTCCATTTCTTCCCCTTCTTCCTTATTCCCAATGCTCACCATCATTTGATAATTGCATCGATTTACCCTCCCGATCCGCACCCACCATTCGCATACTGACCACTGTTTCGACACAGACACGGCGCTATTTGAGTGTGAATTTGACAATATCTTTGAACTATACGCCGATCCTGAGTCGATCCAGCTGAGTCCTCCCGCTTCTCAATTGTCAAATCGCATACAAAGCCCCCTCTATTCAGATTCTACCCCTGAGATTGTTAATGTGACAAACAAGCCACTTACACGCCCTGTTTCCATCGCCGATTCCGATATTTGATATTTAAACCACTCAATTTTTCCTCAAGGAAATGCATGCAGAGAACTATTGCTCCGAGTTGAACCAAGTCTCTAAGCTCGAAGTGTATGATCTCGAGTGCATCTACGACGCATACATTCCAGAATCTGAACTGAGTTAGTCCTCGTCATGCGACCTTCCTTCGTCCGAATTTGACTCCGAGTCCATCACTGATTGGTTTAGAACGAGGGAGCATCCGACGAGCTCGATCCTGTGATACGACCGTCACTGAGCAGTGCAACCTTGATTTTTAGGCTTTCTGCCAACGACAATCCAGACGAGGATCTGCGCACCATTTCCAACATTACCCCTAGTATTCGAGCAAAACTGAGCCTTTTAAACAAACTGAGTCCCAGCCTTTCTTATCGCGCACACCTTATGTCCACGATTTCGTTCCAGAGTTAGTTGAGTTGAGTATAGATGTTTTGGTCGAGCCAACCGATGATCCACCGAGCTATGAAGCCTCGCTTCCAATACCTAATTGGAGTTTCACATACGCGCGCCCGCGCATCAGAACTGAGTTCCCAACACTGCGGTGATCAATAAAAATTACCTCTGGAAAATTAGCTTAGAACTATGGTGTTCTTTTCCTAGTAAAACTTTTACCTGGGTAAAATCAAGGGTAAGATTCTGTCTTTTTCATGGACTCTTACATGGGGAATCAAAGAGGATCTTTCTTCGGAAAAACCTGAAGGTAAAAGACCATCTTTTCCCATATTTTTTCCATTGGAAAAAGCCCATCTTTTATCTTAGGGAAAAGAGGAAAACAAAGGAACACCCTTTGTTCATGACTTTTTCCTTGGGAGAAATCCGGTCTTTGTCTTCCCGAAAAACTGTGGGAAAAGATGGCTTTTTCTCGGGAGCGTTCCTTTGAGAAAAATCTTGTTTGTTTCTTTGTGAAAATTCACAGGAAACAGCCTGAATTTTACCTTTGATTTTCTCCAGTTAAAAGTTGGGCAGGTAAATGAACAACATAGTTCTAGGCCCTTTTTCTTCAGGTAATTTTTTTTGATCACTGCAGTGCAACACAATTACTTTCCCTCCTCTTCTCCATCGCGATACATTGGTGTACTTTGCCTGTTTCTGTCGTTTCAATCCGATTTTTGTGATTCAAAACTGATTTGTTCATTTTGCAGGATTCTGAGGACAGAATCGAAGTACCCCCATCTGTGTAAAGTCGCTTGCTCGTCGCCTCCGGGCTTCGGACCGACTGCTCGTGCGGGACTGTGGTGCCCGTGTAGAAGCTTTATCGGTGTGAGTGTGGGAGTTTGGGATCATGATGTAAATACCACAGATAGAAATTGAATGGAATCGCCGCGACTCACCAAAAAGCGAACCGAGAATCAGGCATTCGAATTTCCCTGCATCGGAATTCTTGCTGTGATTCGCATTCAAGAACGTGAATATAGGTCTCGCAGAGTGCATTCCGTGACGGTTTCCACCTGATACATCATCAAGACTATCTATCCCGAGCCCCAACTGAAATTGTAAAGAGTCTTTGTAGTTCATTCCTGTGTGTGCTTGCGCCTTGAATCGCTTGGATCCGGCAGAGGATTAGTGCACACAAGTGCGGATTTGTACTATGCAGTAAATTACCTTTTTTGTTGGAGCATGTGCGCAGTCAGCCCCGGAGAGAGAAATCAGTTCCAGAGTACTGTAGGGTCCCAAAATTGATGTGGCATCCAATCCCCTGCGTGGGGACTCGAATGCTCCCTGTGGATTGCTTAGACCCGGGATGTAAATAAGATTCGAGCTTGTAAAAGCTTGAACTTGATAAGCACTGTGGACATAGTGAGTGATACTTATTGATTCTCCAGTGACGAGCTCTTCATAAAAAGCTCCACTATTTTGGGCTGGAGGTAGATCATGACTACTTCTTTACTGACAAGTCCGAGTCGACATATGTATTCACAGGGACATACATAACAGCAAGAGGCTCAGGATTCAACCACAAGACTTCAACAAGAATCTGATAGTCATTCAAAACAATTAATTGAGCTGTGAGGCAAGGCAGTACTAGTCCTCCCCAGTTACATAAGCTAGCCCTGGGACCCACTGCAGACCGAGTGCGATGGCATTCATTATATGCTGGGTCCGACTAAGCCCGACTAAGCCCAACTAGGGAAATCCCGTCCGCTGCGGCCCACCACCTTGTTTTCATAGCACACAGATAAGATTTTTTTTGGGAAAATTCAAGTCAGGACAAGGAGCGTTTGAAAAGAATTTGGAATTGGAAATTCTCGTGATCCCGGTGATTGCCGTGATCCCGGTTGCCGGCACAGGGACTTCCGATGGTTGGAGGCGCGATTTCTTTTGCTGGTAACAATTTGCAAAACAACGGCCATTCTCAGGGATCAATATCCATTCTCAGACACAGAGCTCCCTGGGTTTTCTCTGATACCTCAAACACTGGCAACACCGATTAAGCAGGAATTCCGGAGTTGAGACGGATCCTCCACGAATTCATAGGGTGAGTATGTATCATCACACTTCGGATGTGGTACGGGGTGCGATGGATGTAGCGTGTGCTGAATGATCCGGGAGAACCGTGGACAGGGAGATAGGACGCAGCAATGCGACTGCGAGGAACACGGTAGCCTGCAGCCTTCAAACGACCGCTAAGCATGTGCTGCCCAGAGTTGGGGAATGTCTGCAGAAGAGACGATAACATTGTTTCGAGCTCCGTGTTGGTGATGGTGGAAACTGCGGCGGATGTCAATGTGTATACACGGGAGGTAGAACTGTCAGCTTGGCGGCTGTCTGTGTATACAGGTGCACCAAATTGAGCAAGCCCATCTATATAAGAAAAGATGTGGTTTGGCTAGCTAAAAGTGGCGCCTGTGGGAATCGTCTGTTAACAATGTGGAGCCAGGTAGAGCACCTGAATTCATCCGGTCGACGGTTTGTCCCGATGTTGAATTGTTGAATATGGCTCCACGGCAATGTCCAGATGTTTGGTTGGCGGTGAATCGATCGAGCGAGGTTTGTCTCTGGCCACACAGATCGGACCGGCCATCCGAGCTCCATGCTGCCGTCAACTGCTCCAGTGGAAACAGAAGATGACGAGATGTTGAAGTTCCCCACCGAACGCTGAGTTCCAAAATGTTGAAATGTTGACTTCACTTCTTGGGTGGAATTACTTTCAACTGGTCGCATGAAGGCTGCAGTCAGAATATTTCGGCATAATTAACTTGCAATTACAGCAAGGTAAATCATTCCATTGGTGAGATGAAGGCAAGTTGACTGAAACATGAGTCAAATAAAATGTAATGCAAAACTCAACCTCTCAAGTTGCGCCCGGGGAGGAGTCTAGGAAGTCACTGGGTTGAAATACAGGCACAACCAAAGAGATATGCCATGAATTCAAGCCTTTTGAATGAATCTGACAACATGTCCAGGATGCCCAATGGGAAGGGAAGAGGAGAAATCTATTCACAATTTCAGCATGGGAGAAACAGGGAAGGATGAAGCTGTTCCAGCCATGAGGCGGCGAGGAGTGAACCGAAGGTTCACAACGAGCGGCGTATTTAACCATTAGAGATTGCGAGATCTGATTCGTACCTAACGTGATTATTCTGTAATTTTTGGCGCGGCCGTAGCGTAGCACGGGATAACTGCTAGTAGTCTAATACCTGCTGATGGATGGTTTGTGTCAAGACATTGAAGACATCCTGGGGATTCTGTGGGCCCGTGCAAGGCGAGGGCCTGAGAGAGGAATGCAGGGTTGATGTCCACACGGGAACACCTGCCTCGGCTGGTGCACGTGGTCAAAACAACACTTGGCCTTGTAGGAGGGTTTGACGACTGGTGACGTGGATCATTGAGCAAAGTGATCATGTCGCTGATGCTTCGGTCGAAAGTGGCGAATTCGACCGGCAGGTAGGCGGCTTGGTGGTGCAGAATAATTTTCGGAAGAAAATTTTGCCCTGAGAAAATAACTGACGAGCTGCGCTGCTGCAAAGAACTGCAGCACTCTGTTGACCTGGAAGCTGAGTTGTGTTTCGGCGCCGCGCTGCGTGCGCAGCGTGCAGATTAAATTGTGATGGAGGATGGTGTATGCCTGCCAGAGGTTCTCGAGGGCCTCGGACATGGTGGGGGGAGGGAAGACAGAATGAGCAGAAGTCAACTATGTGTCTATTGTTAGGGGGATCCCAGGCAACCGGGAGAAGTGTGTCATCACGCCGGCCACGGTCGGCCGTCGCTTTAATTAGGCCCAGGCGCGCCAAGCGGGGCGCAATCACGGGCTGATACTGTACGTCCCTGTATTGAAGCAACGGTCGCGGTCACGATGAGGGCCGTTGCGTTGCAAATTTTTGGGGCGGTCACGGTCAGGATGAGGACCGTTGCCTCAGAATTACCGTGACATGCATGAGAAAAATCCCCCCAAAAAATCTCAGCTGGAAAATTCGGTTAGGGTGCGAGGGTAAGGTCCAGTTAGCTGCGAAAGCTCATTCAAACTCAATATAGCAGGGTAATAATGGTTGAAGATGTATTTCACCGCACCTAATGGCTGCAAAATTTTGCAACGGTCACGCTCACGGTCCCATCTGTTGCCTGAAAAAAAGGCAACGGAAATGTCACGGTCCCCCAGCCGTTGCTTCACTACAGGGACGTACAGTATGAAAATTCTTCGAGCTCTTGGGGTGTGCGCGTTTCAACTTTTTTGCGTAATCTCCGCCGTGAGTTTTTAATTCTCAGAGTATTGGCCGGGATAGTTGAAGATCTCGAGGAGGCAAATCTTGCTCGGGAAAAGTTATTTTTGTGTTTCAGCTCGAGATCTCGAGAAATAGCGAGGAATCTCTCGAGATCTCGAGCGATCTCGATGAATCTATATTGGTCGCTATAGATCTCAAAGAATTGTGGCCTCCGGAGGTTAAAAAGGTGGGTTTTGTCCAGTAAGGTCTCCCGAAGAAACTGCATAGAGCACGGTAGATACTAGGATATACGCGCCGGGGAAAGCACATACCGCGTGATGGTGATTGATTGATTTGATCATTCATATACTAATGCCCTCTGGCCAGACCTGGATCCTCTGGGCCACGTGATTGATTGTGGCAGGACTTGGTACAGATTTTGGCCTAGACAAGAGGTAGCAGGTCGGGCAGATCCACACACAAGTGATCTCGCGTGGCATGCTGATTGTCGAATCACGAGACTTCCCATTTCGGTCAACTGGCCGCTACATAGAGGCGTTTATATTCGCGGATAGTGGCAGATACACCAGGTGTAAAATAGTACGATACTAATGGCTACGCAGTAAATCTAGGTAAATAGAAAAGGTCAATCTAGAGAAGAAAAATCAAGCCTCGGAGTTTTAGAGTCCCGACGGCTTGGAGTCCTGTTTTCTTGCGCTTGACGGCTCGGTGAGTTTGGGGAGGTTCAAAGGAAATTAAATCATATGCCGGACGGGCAGGATCATGTATCTGGAACGGGTATGGAAGTAACCAACTGGCGGGCCGGGGGGGGAGGGGGGGGGGGGAGTCACATGTGTTGATCTGTGTGCTGGTCTGCCCGATCTGCTACCTCTTGATTAGGAGTCCACAGTAATTCGATGGAAAGGGGGGTAAGTCAAGACAACAAGGGAGGACGCACGACAGGCCTCAATTCAACAGTACCTTGATCTAGATGGTCCTAGCTAGGAAACTCTCGTGATTGATACCATTTGTTCGACGGAACTATTTTGGGCGTCGAGTACGCACAGAATTAACTTGATATTCCACCCCATCCGCCGGCCGCCTCAATGCGTACCGATCATCTTCAATCAATCGCAAGGGAACGTAGAAGTCCATATCTCGTACGGGACTAGTCTCGTTCTCAACGTTATAGGGCATCGCTCGCCGCGCTCGCGGGGTACAAGGCTACAAGCGGGGGGATCAGTGGACCGGATGATACGTTTTGATGAAAAAAGATGGCGGGAACGTGCCCTACATATTACGTCTGGTGCAACTCGTGCAAATAGGATATGATCGCGTCGCGCTCTCCTACACTGGTGTCTCTTTGCTCCATCCCGCCGCTTTTCTGCCCTAAATAAAATTACATTGTGCTTCCCGGCGCGTTCCTCTCATTTTAGATCCCCTACGTACAGTAGCGGCAAAAATAAATGGCCGCGGGTACATGGCAGACTCTCATCATTCGGAAGTAGTCATCTTTATCTAGACCAGCCCTGAAAATAAGTGAGAATTTTTTTTGTTGTCACTCTATGCGATTACGGCAGTGGCTAAGAATCGAAATTCGCGATACGCAGAAGCCAGGACAGTCTGAGAGAAACTAAGAGGGCGGGAGGGAAGGAGACACATTCGTTTAACAGTTTCACTACCGCAGGATACACATCCAGAGACATTCGGCGGGTTGGTAAATATTTCAATGAACCTCCAGGGATCAAATGCCATTCAACGAAGTCAATTGTGGGAAGTTGTGCTAGACGGTTATTGACTGAGCCATGCTGTCTTGTCTTTCGGCTCTGGGACGCGAGCCCCGGGCATGGTAACGCCTTCCGTACTCCTGGCTCGTGGGGCTTCTCCAACCAATTGATGAGCCACTTCGACAATTCTTCTGTTACCGGGTATTTGAGAAGACGGGATGCCGTACGCTCGACTAGTTCGACAGGGTAGACAGAGAGCGCCTCTCTATTCCTGGGCAAATCCAAAATTTATCGTCCCGAGGGGCTTCCGGGGCAATGGCATACCAGCGGCGACTGAGTCACTGACATGACAGTCACTGCGTTCCCATCCCATGTAGACAGAGGGTCCGTCTACCCCCGTAGACGAAGGGTAAATGGAACCCTGTGCCTACCTGTGTCCACATCGTGTAGACGCAGTATGTCTACATTGGTCTACATAGCTCTACATTCGTTCACTCACCTACACCAACGTAGACACACGTAGACCGACGTAGCCGCACCTAGACGGATGTAGACACATGTACACGCACGTGAGCCAATTTGGGGATCCAGAATGGGCTGAGGAAACTCAAAGAGAATCAAGTTGAAGTGTGGCATTTCCCAAGATTTCAGGTAAATTTCGAGATTTCGCAGCGGTTGATCATCATTGATAGCTGTGCTTGGCAACGGCGTTCAATGATTTCGACTCGGACTTACGTAGCCGAAGGGTAGCCGACGGGTAGACGGACCGTGTCTACGGCATGTAGCCGGACGGTAGCCGGATGTAGATCAAGCTCGCCACAGGTCTCGGTGTACACATAGTCTGTAGCTGGACGTAGCTGCCGCATGTAGAACTACGTAGACAGAGATCGGTCTACGGAGGGTGGGAACGCAGTGAGTAAGCCAGAGTAAGCTGCTCGCGGCTGCAAGCTCTTCAGCAACATGGGGTATAAGAAGAGCAGAGAAGAGCCGAGAAGCAACCAAGAAGAGCGTGTAACGCACAATCCACCAAGTGTATCATGATTAATATTGCTCTCGGCTAAATCGGTATTCGGGACGAACTAAGTAATACCGGATGCAAATTCTCTCATTAATATTGGTGCACAATATATCTTGAGGCAATTGAGGTTCGCATGCAAAGTATATTGCGCCGAGCATCCACCGTGCGAGTAGTAACTCCGCAATCTACATATGAGTACGTCAGGGACTTGGACCAGAAACGGTGGTTCCACTGCTTCGTTCTCTCTACCTCGGATCACTGATGTCGGAACGCGGAGACCACACCCTAACATCTAGTACGGGACCAAAAGTCTGTCGTTAAGCTCCCCCTTCGCCTATCTTTCCCTCTGCTTGTTGCGTGATATAGGCCTGGCAATGCCCAACACGGGGCAGATGGAACCACCGCGGCGGCCGGCTCGAAGCCCAATAATCCAGAATGACATGGATCAGCCTATATAGATAATTAAGCATCGAATCAAGGGCGCGACTGTCCACAATCCGGCGGGTTGGGCCCTACCGGGGAACGACGCGTTCGGTACCATTCCCTCGGGACGATAAATCTTGGATTTGCTCAGGGATAGAGAGGCGCTCTCTGTCTACCCTGTCGAGGTAGTCGAGCATACGGCACCCCGTCTTCTCAAATATGTACCCGGTAGCAGAAGAATTGTCGAAGTGGCTCATTAATTGGCTGGAGAAGCCCCCACGAGCCAGGAGAGCGGATAATTACGGAAGGCGTTACCATGCCCGGGGCTCGCGTCCCAGAGCCGAAAGACAGGGAAGCATGGCTCAATCAATAACCGTCTAGCACGACTTCCATGTTGACGTTCCACAATTGACTTCGTTGAATGGCATTTGATCGCTTGAGGTTCGTTGAAATATTTACCAACTCGCCGAATGTCTCTGGATGTGTATCCTGCGGTAGTGAGACTGTTAAACGAATGTGTCTCCTTCCCTCCCGCCCTCTTAGTTTCTCTCAGACTGTCCTGGCTTCTGCGTATCGCGAATTTCGATTCTTAGCCACTGCCGTAATCGCATAGAGTGACACCAAAAAAAGTTCTCACTTATTTTTAGGACTCGTCTAAATAAAGCTGACCACTTCCGAATGATGAGAGTCCGCTATGTACATGCGCATTACTCGGAGCCAGAATGGTTACGTTCCTGACATCGGATAAAGCTCTTCCTAAACCTATAAAACCGCATCTCTCAGCCCCCGGAGATTCAGTTTGAGGGATTTCTCTTCCTCTTCCAACCGCGGAACCATGCTGGCCTTCTCAGTATCGATGCTCTCGAGAAAAGCTGTGGTTTGTCTAGACAAAAGTGGCGCCTGTGGGAATGAAGAAGCATTAGCTCCACAGTTCACTGTCGAGATGCTCAATTTGCGCAGAAAAATGAGGTAACTGCTCCACCGCCGTGTTCGAGTTCCACCGAAATGTTGAAGTACTATTTATAATGTCACAATAGTGAGTCGGCTGAGATCCGTTGACCGGAATCCTGGCAGCAAATTGGCATTTTAGAAGTGGAACTCGGAATTTATGATCATCGTCGTTATGCCGAAATCTGCCGGGCTCTGTTGCGGTGAGTCGGCTAGCCTACTTTGATGTCGGTATGGTCAGTTACTACCCGCGGCAAAGCGCGGCAAATCTCGGCATGCCTGAGCATCAGCAAACTGTGGAATTCGTGTTTCCTCAGCTTTGGAGAACGAAAAAAAGAACACCAAGACTTTAATTTGATGAAGGTTAGTCCTAGTGATCAGTACAGAGGTGGGTGCGGTCGGAATGAAGCCATTAGCGTAAGAGCCGCCAAACTCAAATAAAATATTCACAGATGATCAGTTTATAAATGCAGGTGCCTTGAACCAAATGAAGGCGCCGACAGAGGAAAACTCAGTTTTGGAGTTGAAATGATGAGGGAGGGTTTCGAAGTGGAAAGAGGCTGAAATGAAGGTGCATGGAGGCAGTATGTGGCCGTTCAACTGGGGTATGAAGACCACGGGCATTTTGCTGACTGGGTATCTGACTCTACCACTATATTTATGTAACTGGTTGAGCCACAGAAAGAGTGCATGCAGAGGAGTGTGTACTGTGGACCCGAAGGCACAGAGTGTATTTACCATTTGAATTTCAGTGGGACTAACTAGGCAATCCAGCCCAAAATCAGCAAGAGTTGAACAGCACCGATGATGTTGGTTGGAAGCACAAGTTGAATTGCCCCGGATCTGTCACTGGATCTGTCACAGTTAGAGCGAAGTTGAAAAATAATTGAAGAGTGCGACCTTTTGCAGGACCTTTTGCAAAACTTCTAACTTGCTCAAGATGCCCCCAGTTCAACTTGTTGTCTGGCCACATAGGAGTGCAGAAATAAAGGTTTATGCAGTACCTTACTTGCTGATATAAGTGTGTCGAGTAATCAGGTCCCAAATGCTAATGGAACACTTGCAAGGGAAAATCCCAGATTGACACAAAGAGACCGGTGAAGATCTCCTATAATGGCATGCAGATTCAGTGAAATGGACGACATGATCTGAAAATATGCTGAATATGAACATGCTGTCGATTCCGTGGCAAACCACGCTTAGCCTATTTCGTCGGTACGGCTTTCTGCTTCAATTCTGCCTTCCCAGAGATGCCCAGAAACAATAGAACTTTAGGAGTTGGCAGCGTCAGCTTGAAGTATTCACAAGAATACATTGTTTGAAGTATGTTTTTGAAACATCCTATAAGCAGCAAGTCCTAAACGATGCTCCAGCCCCAATCTATGGCACAACTAAAGACAGATGATTATGGCAAGCTGATGGTTGCACAAGGACTTGAAAAGCGGAAACTTAGTGGTGATAAAGGTGGCCTTCTGAAGGACGGAAAGTCACAGAAGGTTGGTATCTTTATGTTAAAAATGCAGAGCATAATACTCTTGAATTTACGGTGGTGAAGACATGGGTAACTGCTAGTATCTATATAAGAAAAGACGTGGTTTGTCTAGACAAAAGTGGCGCCTGTGGGAACTCTCAAGTAAGTGGACCGGCAATGCACCACAATGTGGAGCAGCCTTCATCGGTGCTCCACATCTCACTTCCCACTGATGGGATATTACTTTTTGTCGCTCTAGAATCTAGATAATCATTCTGCCCTGAATAATGAAGACGCCGAGGTACAAAACAAATCTCTCATAGTTCCATTCAATTATGGTCGGCAGATGGGTCGCGGTTGATTTTGGGAATTGATGTGGCCATTGTGTGCCCTTGGAGTGTGGCCGGCCACGGCAACTTCCGGCACATCCATTGGATACTGTTTGCTAGCAGTGGTCGCCCTCCTCAGGCCTCTGCACCAATACATGCTCAGGAAATCTAGCACAGTGCAAGGAGCATGGGAGAGCAATTTTCAAAAGGGAATTGACGAAACTGAACAAATATTTTTGACTACAATTGGCTGTATCCACTACTACGGCATAGAAAAAGAGTAGCGGTGAAACGGTGCACCTGTGTACGGCTGTGACCAACTGACTGACTCGAGGGATGCTATGAACACCACTCAAACAACCAACACACACACCACATAACCAATACACAGTGCTAATGATTTGAGTTCAGGTCTACGTCGAAATATATGACTAAGATTGAATCCTCTCTGGTAATGTTGAAGAAACTGTTCGTAGGGAGTCTTATTAGGACGTCCTCGGAACTACAGATAGTTTAGAACTACCTAAATATAGGCCTCGGAGATACCAGGGTATTGTTTTAAAGAATGTAGATGAGTCCGAGGACACCAACTGTATGGGCTCGGCTCGACAATACTCGCTGCACAGCCGTCTGCAGTTCGAGGGGACAATGATCAGGCAACTGTATGCTCTGATAGGACACTTGATGCACAACTGTCTGCAAGTGAGGGGACAATGACTAGGCAACTGTATGTGCTAGTAGGACAATACTCACTGTGCAACCTCTGCAGTTCGAGTGGACAATGATCAGGCAACTGTATGCACTGATAGGACAATACTTGGTGCACAACCATCTGCAACCAAGGGGACAATGACTAGGCAACTGTATGCACTAGTAGGAATGGCTTAGATGAACTTTAAAGCTTAGATGTAGCCAACAATCAAACTGTCTTGTTAATGAATCTACAACAACAGATGTGCTTATTACAACAAATCTCCGCGGACGATACAAAGTCACAAATGCCTTGGGAATAAGCTTTCGACGTGAGTCTAGGCGAACTGGGCTGTAATGTGCTGCCTGAACATCGCGTTCTGGCTGGTCTTTTATACTAATTTGGATACTACGTGACAGTCCGAGGATATGTGACAGGAACAGAGAAATTGGAAAATGAAAAAGAGTAATTGGAAACTGAAAAGGAAATGTGATGATGCCACTCTATTTTGGTGAGGTCCGGCTGCAGGCAACTGGTGCCTGGCACCTCTTTTGGTGTATATTTTAGCGAGTCCTCGGACGGCCGTGCTTTGCTGTCCGCGCCCTCGTGCTTGCCCTGCCTCAGCATGGCTGTAAATAGCTCATGCTACGTCATTATCCTGGCCGATGGAGATGGTTACGAGTACTTATGTAATTGTTCCTTTAATCAACGATACTGCGGTTTTCGCGACCTCCCGATTTATTAGTCACGAAAAATTTCCTACCAGTTCTTACTGAGGTTAGGGTTACAATCATAGTCTTTTTAGCCAGTTTCATTAGATCCATTGTTGACTTTTTAGTGGCTATACGCATATGGGTGGCCGTCGGTTCGAACCGGAGTCATTGCACCCTTTATGGGCACGGGCACCACCCAGGTGTATATGTATCATAGGGGTCTAAATAAGGGACATGTCCTGATATATCAATGCCTCTAACAATAGACGTGCATGATACCCACTTGGCACCTTTTAGGCCGCGCGGCGCATGCGCTCCTCCGCTCACTGTGGGGACTGGCAATGCAAAGGGTTTTGTAATGCTGCCAAACACCGAAATGGAGGCAAACATCTTGGGGTGTCAATAGAGCTCTATCCCCTCAGATTACGGGCTATGTTCATAGGAGAAAATTGTCCATAACATACACACCCATGTATTCTGCAAGCCAGATTTCCTCTTTTAAAGCATGTGGTGTTCCGAAGTTTTTGTTGCACCCAAAGCAGGGAATCTATTGAAATACTGCCTCGCAGAATACATGCACTCTTGTATTGTGGGAGATGCCAGCACCTATATATCATCTTCCGGTCAGTGTAGAAGCTCCCATCGACCTCCGGAGATAGCTCCCTCGAAAGAGCATCTGTCAATTACATAAGCTAATTGATCCTCCCACAAGTCGTGTCTCTCTCTCTCTGACCGCGCCCTCGTGGGCATGGCGGACCGGAAGCGTTGGAACCCGGGTAAACGGCGTGTGGGGTTCCAAAAGGCGCGTACCCAGACCAATATCAGACGTGTCCCGGCCCTCTACAGCTCGGATCACTCATCTGACAAGGAAAATCATTCTTCGAGCACATCTGGATCACCTGCGCGCTCTGCTCGCTCTACGCGCTCAGTATCATGTCCCACGCCTCGGCACAGGCCATGTTTCGTTCCCATCAGCTCCCAGGATGCCCAACTCGCGTATAGAGAGCGCAGCGCATATTACGAGCGGAGGTTTCGTAATGAACGCCGCAGAGAGAATCGGGCTGCCTCGAAGAACCAGGAACTACAGGAGAGCCTTGCAGAGCTCACTGCAGAGCTTTCTGGGGCTCGGGACACGTCCACCGCTTTCACTGATACTCTCCGCCATCGCCTCGATGAAACCGCAGCTGAATTGGCTTACACACGGAGGACTTTAGAGAAAAGCCATGAACGGAACATCGAGCTGACACGAGCTCGGGGTGCGCTCTCAAAAAAGGTTGCTCGAATTCCTCGCCGCATTGAGACCAGCGTCATAAAGCTTTCTTCCCGTTCATTGAAAGATCCTGAGATCCCAGTTCTCTTCATCAGGTACGCCAACCTGGTTATAGAAATCGAGAGCTTTCCCATCCACATCTTCACGTAGGTCTTCGATTCTCTAGCAAAGCGTTGAATCACATTGCGTTTGGGTCACCGTTGTAACGGGATGGCAGAATGGGCTTCAGAAGCATCTTCTGCTTGCGTGCTTGCCCCTGATTGTGTTTAGACAACAAACGGTGACTTGACGCACCGTGCCGCGATGATCCAGACTCATCGTGAGTCGAGGAGCTGGAGCTGGAGCTCGAGCTTGAATTCGACCCATCTGACGGGTCGGAGGGCGGCGGTTGGGCTTTAGCGGAGACTAATGAAGTACCACGCAGAGCTTTTTCAAAGAAATTTCCCGAGGCCAATCTGCCTGGAGTCACGGCCCGCAACTTGGGCGTCACCAGGGACCTTGAGTCCCGTTCTTCTCTCACCTTCGGTGAGCTCGTCTCTGCACGCTGCCTCTCAAGCTCGCTGATTGTCTGATACAGGTGAGCAATCTTTTCCTCGTCTGTGAGGTGTGTCTGGCCAGACATATTCACGTGATCCAGTTTCGACTCACGATCTGAGGCTTTCGAGCGCGGCTCAGGTTCGACTTTTTGAACCTTGAGCAAGTCCGTTTTAGGAACTGTTAGCTTCAGCTTTGAAGTGTTATCGTACTCAGGCGTGTTGCCGTATGATTTAAAAACTTTGGAAGGTGATCTGGCCTTCTTAGCTTTCGACTCTGGGATGTGGGGCGGAGAAACATCCACCAGCACTTCATGAGGCATCTTCACGCGCTCATGCTTGTCAACGCGGTGAATAGCCGCGAAGTTCCCAAGCGCAGCTTGCTCCACTTTCAAGTCTCTCTCCTCGAGGAAACTTACGTCTCCCCACTTGCCGGGATCAGCACTCTTCCGCTTGTTGTGGGATGGGCCTTCTTCGCGCGCGCAACCGCGGAACGTGAGAACACGACATCCTTGATGTCCTCAACTATGGCTCGTTGCGACAATGGCCAGTGGGTCTGACTTGCTCCGCATCGGAGCTGTGTTCTTCCTCAGGGGCACACTTTGGTCCCCTGAAGTTGACAGGCTCCTCGACGTCCGAGCTGTCAATGTTTTGGCCCCCATGGAGCACTTCGCTCGCAATCTTACGACGCGAGGCGGCCTCGAGCTGGGCGGCAACAGCATGGTAGCGACAAGCGAGGACACTCAGCTGCTCACGACTCAAATTTGCGGCAGTGCGCGCAACTGTGGACTCAGAGTCTGAAGCGTCAGACACCATACTGTGAGTGTAGTTGCTACGCGCAGAGACGCTATGCTCGCGGTGTGTACGCGAGGTTCTACGGGTCACCGGCGTCCAGCCTTGGGGATCAAACTGCTCCTCCCCGGAGGCAGTAGCAAACTCGTCTTGCGACGGAGTCTCGGCAAAATTATAAACAGCCGGTATCACAGGCCCGGAGGCACTGGGTAATCTCTCCACCGAGGTGGAAGAAGGTCTCGCTGCGTAAGCAACGGAAGGGGAAGGGGGGGAAGGGTCGGTCTCAATAGATCCAAACGAGATTCTTGCTCGAGAGGGGCTATGAAGAGGCAGTGGGGCATCGTGTGTGCCAGCGCAGGTGCCGGCATGGGTATGGGTCGGTTCGGGTTATTGTCCATAGTTAATCAGTTTAGATAGTGTTGGCAAGCAAAGTGGTAGACTCGGGGATAAGCCAGAGGGGAAACCAGCAGAGCAGCAACAGGAAGTTGTCGACACTCAAAAAGATGCGACGGAGAGCGGGCAGCTAGAGGGTCGTCAGCGAGTTCCGGCACACGAAGAGGGTTCAAACGCTAGGGGGTCGGTCAGCCCAGCAAGGTGAGTGGCGTAATGTTTCGATTGACTGGGGACTAACTACGGACATCCAAGGGTTACATACTACGGTAATTAGGGGTGTTAGGTGAAGGAAAGGGGAAATGTATCAAGGAGTATGCCAGTATCTTGGCGACAGCAGTCGCGTCGAATCGGGGTCAAAGAAATAAATGAATGTGTCGGGATGAGGGATTAGATAAGATACCATTCGTTACAATGGAATGGCTCCGACTTGGTTTGGATGCTTGGCATAAATATCCCACTTGTCGAGATGATTTGTACCATCTTTGACTATTTTTCTCATGCAGGAGAATGGTAGATGGAATCAATTATGCCATGTTTCAATTCATACCCCTTGTTTTCACAGGGAGAAAATTCTTACGAAAACTTATATAATCCTTTTTTTTATAACTCGCAGGTGGAAAAAAATGCACGTGTGGCTCGTTTTTCAACAACGCCCAATAGTGGCTGTGTTAAATACCCATTTAAGCACCGCCACTATCTAAGTCACTTATTTACTGACTGCTTAATGGCTATGCGTCGGCTTTATCTCGGTGTTTTCGGCATTCGGAAAAATGGTGTGACTCCACATTTTAAAGGGAGGGAAGCAAGATTCGACGGAGCGCCGGTCTATCGCGGGAATATGGGGTCTAAATACATTGTAGTGCACATCTAGAATTGTTAGGTAAAATCCAGTTTGAGGGGACCGGGAATTTCCGGTCATCTGCACCGATCGACTAGTTAATTACAAACCCGGCGCCGCAACTTGCCCCTTTCTGCCCCTTCCCTCCCACCACCATGTTACTACACCATCTCATCTCATACACTGTTTTCTGGCTCCTTTTCCTTTTCATTGCTAGATAATTTACATAACATTTTCAACCAATTCGACACTTCGACAACCCCTCGAAGTGACCGTGACATGGGGCGAAAGCTCGACAGTGAGGGTCAAAATTTTCGACAAAATTCACTCTCCCTCTTTCGAGTGTTTAAGGACCTCAGCGGTGGTTTTGGTGATTTCTCGCCTGAAAATAGTCATTTTTGAGCCATTTTCACCAGAAAAGTAATTCGACAATTGGCCCCGTGACACTTGCCAAATTTCACATTTGACAGCCCCTCCGGTGGCACGTGAGTGACGAATTGAACGAAAAAATGCAGTATAGTGTAGCGGCCTTGAGTTGGTCTGGAAATTTTCCTTTTAAAAAGTACATAAGTGCGAGTTCTGCCGGGCAACGCCACGGCCCTCCTCCACCAAGTTCAGCTGTTGGTATCCACTCCGTGAAGTTGCTTTAGCTGTGTCTGAGCTGAAGTATTCTCTCATTGCCTGTTCAGGTCTTTCATTGTACTTGTTAGGGCCCTCAGCCGCGACGTGCATGTCACATGGGCTCTATGATGGTCTAGGCTCAGCTCGGCTTCTTTCGAGCATTGGTATTTGTCAGGTGCACCAGTCCTCGAACTTATAAATAGTTCAGCCGTGCTGTCGTTTCAAGTCTTGGGTCGCCATCGGACTGAGTTAGAGTCCTCAGACCTGTATCTTCCAGTACTGTGTGGCCGACATAGTAGTCCTCGGGCGATGCTTTGCCCTAATGTAAGTCTATTGGGAGTCCTCGGACTGTCCCTGATCCTGCAGTCTAGTCCGTGCTCGCTCCAGTCTTATCCAGGATGGCTTAACAGCAGTCCTCGGACTGGTTCTGTCTCTGCATCTGGTGTACTGTGTCCCGACTCGTAGTCTTAGGCTTTTGTGTTTAATCTCCTGGGTATGGTAACTAGTTTTTGCAGTACAATCTGCCCTCAGATATGAGTTATGGACTGAATCTGATGAACTTCGAGGCATCCTTAACCTTACTATACTGATCCTCAATAATTGAAGGACCAAGTCGTAGTATAACCTTAATGCCTATACGGCTCTCTCGCGTCCTTGCTACACAGTCAGCAGTGCGGAGCTCGCTCTGACTCTAATTGGTATCCCACCAGGCAGGGGACTTCTTGTATTTATCAAGAAATCACAAAAATGCAAGATTTCACGGCTAGGCTAATACCAGTTGTATCAGTGGGAGCGGTGGGGGTGTTTGTGGTGTTGTGATAAGAACCGCGGTGAAACGGTGCACCTGCGTACGGCTGTGACCTAACTGACTGACTCGAGGGATGCTATGAACACCACTCAAACAACCAACACACACACACCACACAACCAATACACAGTGCCAATGATTTGAGTTCAGGTCTACGCCGAAATATACGACTAAGATTGAATCCTCTCAGGTAATGTTGAAGAAACCGTTCGTAGGGAGTCTTATTAGGACGTCCTCGGAACTACAGATAGTTTAGAACTACCTAAAGATAGGCCTCGGAGATACCAGGATATGGTTTTAAAGGGTGTAAATGAGTCTGAGGACACCAACTGTATGGGCTCGGCTCGACAATACTCGCTGCACAGCCGTCTGCAGTTCGAGGGGACAATGATCAGGCAACTGTATGCTCTGATAGGACAATACTCGATGCACAACCGTCTGCAAGCGAGGGGACAATGACTAGGCAACTGTATGTGCTAGTAGGACAATACTCGCTGCACAACCGTCTGCAGTTCGAGGGGACAATGATCAGGCAACTGTATGCACTGATAGGACAATACTTGGTGCACAACCGTCTGCAACCAAGGGGACAATGACTAGGCAACTGTATGCACTAGTAGGAGTGGCTTAGATGAACCTTAAAGCTTAGATGTAGCCAACAATCGAACTTTCTTGTTAATGAATCTACAACAACAGATGTGTTTATTACAACAAATCTCCGCGGACAATACAGAGTCACAAATGCCTTGGGAATAAGCTTTCGACGTGAGTCTAGGCGAACTGGGCTGTAATGTGCTGCTTGAACATCGTGTTCTGGCTGGTCTTTTATACTAATTTACTACTATGTGACAGTCCGAGGATATGTGACAGGAACAGAGAAATTGAAAATGAAAAAGAGTAATTTGAAACTGAAAAAGGAAATGCGACGATGCCGCTCTATTTTGGTGAGGTCCGGCCGCAGACAACTGGTGCCTGGAACCTCTTTTGGTGTATATTTAGCGAGTCCTCGGACGGCCGTGCTTTGCCGTCCGCGCCCTCGCGCTTGCTCTGCCTCGGCATGGCTGTAAATAGCTCATGCTACGTCATTATCCTGGCCAACGGAGACGGCTCGGCCGTCGGTATCCACTCCGTGAAGTCGCTTTAGCTGTGGCAGAGCTGAAGTATTCAGCCGTTGCCTGTTTAGCATGTTCATTGTGCTTGTTTAGGGCCCTTGGACGCGACGTGCACGTCACATGGGCTCTATGATGATCTAGGCTCAGCTCGGCTGCTGCCGAGCATCGGTATTTGTCAGGCGCACAAGTCCTCGAACTATAATTAGTTCATCCGTGCTGTTGTTTCAAGTCTTGGGTTTGCCCTCGGACCGAGTTAGAGTCCTCGGACTTGTACCTTCCGGTACTTTGTGACCGACATAGTAGTCCTCGGGCGATGCTTTGCCCTAATGTAAGTCTATTGGGAGTCCTCGGACTGTCCCTGGTCCTGCAGTCTAGTTCGCGCTCGTGCCAGTCCTGTCCAGGATGGCCCAATAGCAGTCCTCGGACTGGTCCTGTCTCTGCGTCTGGTATACTGTGTTCCAACTAGTAGTCTTAGGCTTTTGTGTTTAATCTCCTGGGTATGGTAATTAGCTTTTGCAGTGCAATCCGCCCTCAGATATGAGTTATGGACTGAATCTGACGAACTTCGAGGCATCCTTAAGCTTACTATACTGATCCTCGATATTTGAAGAACCAAGTCGTAGTATAACCTTAATGCCTATACGGTTCTCTCGCGTCCTTGCTACGCAGTCAGCAGTGCGGAGCTCGCTCTGACTCTGATTGGTATGCCACCAGGCAGGGGACTTCTTGTATTTGACAAGAAATCGCAAAAATGCGAGATTTCACGGCTGGGCTAATACCAGTCGTATCAGCGGTGCTATGGGTGTGAATGGGATGATATTCAGTTGGTAGCTCAGTCGTCCTCTAGGGGGTGATACAGATGAAATCCGGTTGGAGGAAGTGGTGAATACGCATTCTGGTGGTTCCTGTTGGTTGGCGTTTGGGAAATCACGAGACAGTCAGTGCAAAATGGGGTCAAAGGTGAAATATACTCGTCAGGCTAGCTGTCTTCTAGCTTCCTGAACCCCTAAAGCCTTCTACTTCTCTCTAGGTCAACGCCTTTTCCCCGAATGCGCGAGGCGTGAGCTGAGATGTAGGAATCCGCCAAATGGGGGCTCCGTAGGTGACTTTAACGTTGTTGAGGGTTGGAATACAGCGAAGGGTGTCACTTGGTACATCTGTATGGTCGCAGATGATTTGCCTAAGTTGACGTCTTTACAAGGCTCCCACTACTGCACAATGGCGTGTCTGCGTAGGAAGATGGCACAAGTAGGATGTCCGATGATGGTGAGCGCAAGCTTCTGGGGGAGAGCTGCGGTGGGGAGGAAGGTAGAATGTCCGAAGACAAGCGTGAACTGAGGTGGTGATGATCAACTTTAGATTTGTGGGGTAAGGTACACTTGGGCGAGTGGGGGAGAACGGTGCCCCAAAATTGACTGACTACTGTGTCTAAAATATGTCCCCTTTTATACCATTTCTCGCTACACAGCCTCAAGGCACCCACTACATGTGCTACTTGCCTCGAGGCAGGCTCGTCCATGTGGTCGGTGTTGGCGTCTGGGCGAACGCGAGAGCAAAACCGAAGAATTACACAAACACAAGCTGCCAATTTGAATTTGAAGGTCAACTTGGTCAAACACGAGGGTCTAGATCGTAAGGAGTGGACACCCTGTTTCATGGTTCAGCCGTATATGGGGTGTGGGCTCCCGCGATGCGTCGGTGCCCTTGTTTCGGGGGTACAAAGTGGTGGGATGTGGTGTTTGACCAGAGTTCTCCTACAACTGGTGATGCTACGCTTGCGAGTGTCCGTGTGCATGGTGATTGTGGAATTTGAGGATGTGACCACTCTCTTTGGGGGATCGCCTTCTAACCAGTGGTCGGAGTCGTTTGGTGCGAGTGCCATGTCGATGTAGGGTTGCTTCCTGTTGGTCTGCGTCTCCATTGAAGGAGTTTCAGGACCTTGAAAGGTCTTGTCTGTGGTGTGTGCGAAGTGGGTATGGTGTGTTTGGTGAATTGCGGTGTTTTGCCGAATCGGGTTTCCTAGTGGTTCCGGATTGGGGAATCGCCAGTGTAACATTGCTCCTGCGCGAGGGCATACACAGAGCATATTCAGCCCTCACAGCGTGGAGGGGATGGGCGGGGTGGAAGAAAAAAGTGCAGACGATGGCAGTGGCATTATGGCATGGCACTTGATAAATATCTTAGTGCCGCAAATTAACAAGTGTGGGTGCCAAAAAACATCGGAAGTACACCAGTACCACGTTTGGAAGCGTGAGGATTTAATTGGGGTCAACCGGCGAGGGAAAGGGCCTTTTGCAGTGAGCAAACACTCGTGTTTGGTGGTAGTCGCGCGGTGGCACCATGAGTGGCTTCAAGTAACCCACAGTGGCGCGTGGCACAAAAACGTGAGCCAGAGTTAGGCGGTGGGATCATGAAGGGAGGCACGGTAGAGCTCTAGGGACCCTCATGCACCCAGAGCAAGGGCAGAGGCCAAGCCGGATAAGGCAGCATCTTTCGATCAAACCAAACACGACCTCATGTGCCTGCTCTTGTACCACCTTGTGTGCCGCCGGCTCACTCTCCCCCTTGGACTTGCACCTGTGCACCCTCCGACTCTGTTTCCGACCCCCATGCACCTGGATGTGACAGGTGCCCCTATACAGCCTCGACTCGGAGTGGCTAGGGCTTCACCTGCTGAGCGCTGTTCGCTGTACCCTCACAATTTACCCTCCCATGAAAATAGTCTTGTGATCCAGGTGGACACCGTTCATTTGCCACATACTATTCGGTGGCATCTGCCCCTACATTCACTACGTTCAGACCCCACCTATACTCAGCCATTTGTAGTTTGTTGTAGGTAACTTCAGCTTGGCATAGGCCACTACAAAGGGTTTGCCTAGGCGACTACGCTCAGGATGTTTGTAGGTGATTGTAACCCTTTTATAGCTGTGATCAGGTCACCTCAGCTGATGCTGTGTAGATCAGCATAGATCAGTGTAGCCGGAATCTTCGGTTGAATGTATACAGAGATGTTGGGAGACCTATTTCTTAACACTGTAGACTGTATTGGGTCTGCGTAGGCAACTACGAGTACCTACACTCACCTACATCAGCCTAGAAACACCCGCCCAGACCTAGCCAGACCAACCCAGACCTACCCCTAGCTACAAATACTATTTCTAGGTCACCTAGCCACAACAATCTGTGTAGGTCTGCGTGGTCATCTAGACTCAGTCTAAGTATAGGTGGGGTCTGAACGTAGTGATTCCCCATTGTGTATTTATTCCGCAGTTCCCTGAATTCTAACCAATTTATCAAGTAATTCATGATCCTTGCCACCGAATTGTATGCTCTCTAATAGTTGCTACTTGCGTTCCATGAACCTTCGTGCGTTGAAGAAATAGGTGTTGAAAAGCGTATTGAACGAACGGCCACACTGCTCTTTTTCAACCTTAATAAGCCTCAAGCTGCATCAGTAGGTGGGATTTTGAAATGTAAATCTGCGCTCTCTCTGGAATCAGGTGGTCTCTCCCTCTGGTATTCGATGCAGTGACGTGGAAAATCCGCTTTAAGATGTGAATCTGACCGATCAATTCTCTACTCTAGGTGAACTGGGTTGAGGGCCGTCCTCTGCTTCATCGGTGCTCCGGTCGTCGGGGGTGTAAATGCACCTTAAAGATACATGAACGCGCGCTAGATCTGGCAACACAGCACACTCGGGCGTAACGCCGGCTAGCCCAACTGAATGACCACCGGCGACGCGCCGTGGGGTTTTGGTTGGCTTCGAACTCCGACGACAACCTGGAGACACAAAATCGGTGGAAAATTAATAACATGACTAAAACAAGCAAAGCTGGGAGCGGAGTACATGGTTAAACACCGAAAAGTAGGAGATTCGAAGGACAAATCATCAGCTCCCTACATTCCACGCACATATATATCAATCGGAGGGGAGACATAATTGGGATGTACTTACACGCCGGAAACGTGAACAGCTGCTCGGCCACGTCCAGGAATTTCTGCATGGTGAGCTTCGGGGTGGAAATGTGAGTTCAAGACAACGGGTCTCTAAACAATGACGCACTGGCGTCGAGAATCCGAGGTTGCTGGGACTGGCACCGATCCGGGGCCAAGTCGTCACGATGGTGGAAGAGTTAGGCTCTATTATCCTGTATCAGCAGCGACTCATCAGTGCGCGCTGGAGGAAAGTTTCAGTGGGCACGGACCCCCAACCTGTATTCCCGGGAGAGATGATCCACACCGTAGGTTCATTAGAATACCCGAATAGCTGGTTGCAGAGTGGATTCCCGCCGCTGGCCGCTGTCGCATAGGAGAGGAAGGCTTTCGACGTGGGATTGAAGACGTTGAAAAGTTGATTTCCGACCGGGTCTGTCCCGACTCGTACAATCACCCACTGCAGTAGTATGATTGTCAAAAATGGAAAAGAAATTAGTTGATTGATGCGTACTTGCTGTGCCGTAGCGTTGACTCTGTGGTCTAAGCCCTGAACGGGCGAGTTCGGCTGGCCGTTGACGAGATCGAAGACGTTCCTTTGAAAGTCCACAATGTTGACAGGAACATTAGTAGGTACGGGCCCGACCTGGGCACGGGTAAGAAAGGGAAGAATAATCCAAGAGGCTAGGGCGAGCAGAATCATGCTGATATGAGATGAGGCGCGGTCTAGGATGTCGACAACTGAGACTGGATTTTAAACGGTTCCATCGCTGATTTGAGCAGGGAGGAACATGACCAAAGCCCAGCACTTATATTCTTGGGCTCATTCAAATGTCATAGTAATGTCTGATTCTAGGGTCAGGAACTTGGGCTCACAGGCTTCCTAAGCAAGATGGGCAGATGCGTATACTTAGCCTGCGGACACCAGACACATTTGTGCACTGAGAGGGCCTTTGGGCGGGGAACGCCATGAGAAGAAGATATGGTGTGCGGCTAGTAAGGGATCTGCCAGGGGGTTGCACTAAGACACATTGCAGTTCATCACCCAATGCTGATGAATTGCGCTGTTAAAATCGGGTTGGATGCCAGTGGAATGGCGAGAAACATGACCAGAGCCAAGCCCTTATATTCTTGGGTGTATTCAAATGTCATAGTAATGCCGAATTGGAGGGTCAGGAACTTGCTTCTTCAGGCAGATGGATAGGTACTCGGATCTTCCTCTCAAGTTTCAACGGTCATTTTCGGCCCGGCAGCGACATCAGATGACAAGTCCAATTCAAACCCAGGAATGACGAGGCGCAGGTTGTTTGCCACCTTCTGGTCCTTTTCTCCCATCATCTCGCCTCTCGTTTTTGCTCCTCTGAACCGGCCTCGTCCTTACATCCCAATTCTTCGGTCCTCCCGAGGCGGCGAGGCCCCAGCCATCCTCTGGCCACCTTTTGATCTTCCCCTGCTCCAATTTGTCGGCGTCGTGATTCAGCTAAAGGCCGGTTCTCCGCAAGGGGCGTTGTTAAGCACGCCTTTCACCGAGCCGTTCCAATCTTATCGTCAACATGGTCTGGGTCCCACCCCTCAAAATCTCCTCGTTTGATTTCTCCCTTCAAGCACGCGGAGACCATTGGTCCATCAAGATTTCAGACCGCCTCAGCCATTTTTAAACTTCTCCGATCCTGCCGCTCCGCCGAACCTAATCCTGGTATTGAAAGTGACGTCTGGGGTCTTCTACCTTTGCCGCGCAACCGCCGCAAACTTGATCTTCACGCGATCTTCGGTCGGATTGCTGCTGCGAGACTTGGAATGGCTCAATTACGGCTGGCTGCAGGCGCACTATCAAGCGCACCCCACTGATGAACTCCCCTCTCGTAGCAATCCGCTAGCACAGCCTTCTCGCCTTGCCTCCGACTTCGGTCCAGTGGCTGCAACGCAAGTCGTTATCATCTGCCGGCACGTCGCCGGCGTTGGAGAGGGAGGTCAGCTTCCAATGTCTCCCTCCTTTCGCCACAAAACTTTCCGCCGATCCCCGCTGCAAATGCCTCCAACGTTGTGGCCCCTTCCCTCGTAATTCTTCGATGTCCTCCGTCGGCAGTTCACCAGGCCTTTGAATTCTCTACTACTATATTTGGTTGCCTGTCCCTCTCCTCCTCTCCCGCTGTCACGCTCCCGCCCACCTCTCCAATGATGCAATGCCTATCTCATAATATTTTCCTCCCGTTCCGAGTGGTTGTCCTCGGAGGTCCATCAGCCAGATTTCCGCCTTGGATACAGCTCACAGGTCCTTGACATCGCCAATAGAAAGGCCAATAGCACTGCTGAGGAGCATCGAAACAATGGGAGAGCGCGTCGGGCACTTGATTGAGCCTCCTGTCTCGCCGATTGAGTTAGCTTGATATCGCTCTTCAAGAGGGAGCCGAGACGAAGAAAGTCAAGAAGGTGAAAGGTTTTAATGTGTCACAGGCTGGGGTGCTGGTTCAGTAGATGTAGCTGGGCGAGAAGAGCCATCGTAGGCGGAAGGAGTACTGTCACATTTCCTAATCGGGAACGGACTTCAATTTGGCCGACATGCCGAACTCTCGCTAAATAATCCCCGTCATTCCCCGTCAAGCCCCATCCCCCGGGTTTTCCCATATCCCATTTGTTCTCGAACATTCTAGAGATAGAATAAGCGAGATTATGGAATTTGATTCGCGAATCGTCGCCGGCAACCTCGGCTTGTGCAAGCCGAGAGTTGGCCGGCGCATTTTGGCGGAGAGAAAAAGTGATTACGCTAAAACTGCTGACGAAAATGTGATGCACGGCCAATTTTTGAAAATCAGGCTCTCTAAGACCCAGTAACTTACGTTACCGGGAATGAAATGTCAGACTCGTCTCCCCGATTCGAGGTGGCGATTCTTTCTTGGGCCCGGCGTTCGAGTGCGACTCTGCGGAATCTCACTGTTCTCTTTAGACGGGAGTGGAGACGCAAGGCGTGCAGAGCATTTATGCATTGAGCACCATTAGGTGAGCGTATTTGTGACCGCACTTGCATTACCTGAACGATACTATGATACAAGCTTCTGATTCGTCGAATGCTACCGCGGCCGGCACACCAGTTGGTATCGAGCAACCCAGGCCAATCTTCTACCGCTACAGATTCGAGCTCTCATAGTTATTTGGTTGCAGAGCTACCGGATAGCTCTACATCTCCGGTGAGCCCATTCCTGCCCGCGGGTGGGCGATTGCTTGACTGACATCCAGAGCACTACCAGGGAGGCATTTAGAACGATACGGTATAGCATGTGCCGAGCAAAGCTACGAACGTGAACCAACGCGGAACTTAGCACAATCTTCACCAATACTGAAGCCTCCGCTTCCCGCCTGACTCTCCGTGGCTAACGCAACAAACCAGATGATATACGCGCCTTACAGGGTGTTTTTAATTTGCACCGGACCACCAGATATGTCTTAGGGCTAAGGCTCTACACAGCGAATCCCTCATATTGATACTCGAATTGCAGACGTCGCCCGACGCCCCGGCGTGAAATTCCAAGTTCGAACTCTGAAATCCGCTCGGACCCGACACCTTCTAATTCGACTGCGTTGAGTTCCGAGTGTGCTGTGGACGATTGGTATGCTGAACAAGGACATTGCTCATGGGCCGCCGGCTACACTCCTTGTTGGCCTGAATTCGCTTCTACTCGGATGTTCAAATGCACACTTGAAGATCCCAATCTCTCTGAGACCAGTTCGGCTGGGCTTGCGTATTAGACGAGCGACATATCCAGCGCTCACATGCATCTCTGCGCGCTGAATTCAATTCTCCGCTCTGTTCAACCCAGCGGCGGGACGTCCTCTACTCCCAGCCATCCGCCGCCGGCGCATAAATACACATGCACGCCAATTCTGCCACTCGGGCGCTTTGAGGTGGTTGGAGTCGTCATTAATCTACCGGAACGATCAGACTCCCTGGCTCTGTGTTGTCAACGCCCACGATGATTCCACGAACCAGGCAAGTCCTCGATCGGGCGGACACTGATTCATCTCCACGTATCCGTTATTACCAAGTATAAGCAGACGGCTCTTCAAATAAAAATTCAGCAGCTCCGATTCCGAAGTGGGCTGGTATTGCGATACTGCGACTCGGACTTGAGACGTTCTGGATGCACGACATCAAGCTCGAGCCACAGAGGAGGGAGTCGAAGAACGGTGGGAGGTGTTTCGAGGTCTTGCAATCCACGTATCCTGCATTGTAGGGAGGCATGCACAGCGGTGGATGTTAACGCGACTGTAACGTCAGTCAAGCCCCGCTGATTCGAGTCCTATTAGAAGTATACGTAGTGTAGTAGTCGAACCACTGGCAGGACGCGCCGACGCGGTAGTTCTCACTTTCCCGCAGATCTAGACTCTAGTGCCACCGCTGAAGCGCATGATAGGAAGCTAACAGGGGTGCTCAATGGCAATTTGCGAGCGGGTCGACGAGTTCAAATACTCGGAGGAATGAGGAAGAGAAGACTCTTGGTTCGCATGCTAATAGAACATGAAGCGCATGAAAAAAGTCCTGGCAATTTCATTCATCAGTCGAACCCACGCCTGCCCAGAAACCTGTGTAGATTTGATGCTTAACAATCTAGGCTGATCTACTGTTGATCTAAGTACGAGAGCACGATGGGGCAGGCAAAGAAAAAAATGAGGGGCCATGGTATGCTCTCGTTAGTTAGTTAGTTAGAAGGGCAGCGTGGACAGAGCTTAATGAAAGCGGAGTAAAGATGGCAAAAATCGGTATATTCAAGTGCTAGAGACAGGCTGGAGCCATTGCGGAGGACGGTGGAGCGACGTGGTGTGAAGCGAGAAAAGCCCGTGAGGCGGTGCTTGTGGTGTGTGTTGTTTGGCTGCGGAGTGGATGACGTCAGATGGTCGCCCAATCGGGTTCTGGGTGCACAAACCACTTTCGATTCTTATACCCTCATACAGCCCCATTGAATTACTGGAACTCATGGCACTGGTGAATTTTCCTATATATACTTTCCATCGAGGTTGTGTATACTCGGAAAGGCATATTTCAGCATCGGACAGTTGGGTGGAGCCTGGAGGACTGAACATTTCGGTGGAGCAGTGGACAGGATGACATCATTCGGAGCTCACCGCGTGGTTTGTCCAGAGATAAAGGTGGCCAGCAGCCAATGAGATTGTGTGGTCAAAGACAAACCGCTTTCGATTCTTATATAGATATATAGATATAGATGCGATGAAGACTTTCCTCGAATTGGCTCTTCGCGGGATCAAATCCATCACCTCCCAGTACCGCTTCGCTTCGCTTTCTATCGATGCCACCGCCCCTATTCTGCGGCTTGCATGGCTGCGGGGCGCTCAACATTACAACCTAGGGCGCAGCGTGGAATTCTCCCTTCGGGATGCCATAAGGAGATCTTGGATCGCGCAACTCAAGGCGCGGCCATCATTTGAGACCATGAAGCAAGTCTTAGATCTCGCTGAAATGTACGAGTTTTGGGCCCTGCTCGCAGAGGTGTATCATTTGTACCTTCGCCACCTCGCCTCCATCCCCCGTGAACCGACATACCACCCCTGGGCGTCGGCATTCCCCGATCCATCGCTCTCAGAACTCCATCGCGGGCAGACCATGGCGGGCGCTTGGTCGCTCGCCGAATGCTGGCACCGCTTCTCCACAAATGTTCCCCCACTTCCAGAAACCGGGGACTGTGAAGGCCCGCGCCATACGACGGTGTGTGCTTCTGAGTGGGCCAGGCTCTGGATCACGACAGCCTGGGTCCCGGTGTGGTAAGGCAGAAGTGGGAGATGCCCGGTGTGTAGGTTCAATAATTGGGTCGGTGATCCAGGAAGCGTAGAGTAGAATCTAGAATGTGAATAGAAAATATGCCGCCGAGGTGTAGAGTGCGAAATGGGGTGAAACAGAAGCCGTCAATAGGATGCAAAAGTGCCGTTAAATGAGTGCGAGGGTGAATCAAGATGAACGGGTTTTTTGGTGGCCAAGAGCCCACTGACGGCGTTTCCGAGTGGAAGGGGCGAGGTGAGTCGATGCAACCTCTGGGCGCTTGCCCTGCACTGGCCGTTAAGATGGTGGTAAAAGCGTAAGATTCGATGATGTGGCGTTATTTGCGATACAAATAAATGAGGTAAGGTAAAATAGGGGTCAATGTAAAATCGAAGTGAAAACACAATATATGTGGATTTCCGCACGGCGGACCTCCGACCCTACCACACCGGAAGTCCGGGAGATCAAGTCGGTCGACATCTTCACAAAAATATCTGCCTTCCACAGCGCCATTCAAGGAGGCTATAATTCCGGATGCTACAGGGGGGCCTTCCGCGGTCTGCACCCTGTTGCGGGTTACCTACGCGGATTGCGGGAGTTGCTGGCAGATCCTTTTATGGGCCCCCTTCCCACTGTCTAGGTACGCCGGCTTTTCAAATGATTTTCGTCCGTTTGATAGCATCCTTTGACAGGGGCCCTTTCATCTCCCAAAACATCATCCTTCCACTTTAGACAATCGCCGGGCAGAAGTCTCGCACAACTTTTCTTAACCTCTTTGTTACCGTACTTCCCGAGTCCCAATCGAACCAGTTTGTTTGCGAGGGTTATTTCTGGCACACCGATCCTTTTGATTACTTACCCGAAGGCTTGACGTTGCGCGCGTCTGAGGCTTATTGGCCACCGTCCAATTGGTCCAACAAAGCCACAGCTTGGCGCAAATCTTCGTCGAGAGAGAAATCACATGTCTGAACCATCATGATCCCGCCAATATTAATGATCCCGTCACATTCTGTTGCGACCATCACGCACGAGCGCCTTCCCCACATGAACGCACATGCAGCGCTCGACGAGCTTGTGGAAAGCTCAGCGCTCACCAACAGTCCCCACCACGATTTACTCGAGTCCTTGGCAAGCGGTGGGCGGTCTTTTAAGCCCGTTGTGGCCAGAATATAACCCTCCTCTCTGTTCCTTCGATCGATGATGCTCTTTTCTTTTCGCGGGGTCGGCCTGTTTGTCGCGGTCGTCGCCACTGCCATTAACGCCAGTCCGAACACCGCCGCTAGCAACACCTATGCTACTCGCCGCGCCATCCCGGCCTGGACGGGCCCGCTCAGCACGCGCGGGCGGTATGTCGTGGACGCCAACGGTAACCGCTTCAAGCTCAAGGGCGGGAACTGGCACGGGGCCAGCGGCACCTGGACCGGGTCAGGCGACATCAACGACGACGCGAACCACCACGCGAATGAGAACGGGTACGCCCTCTGAGTCCTTTCTCGAGCTCCTCAAATTTACACTGTTCTTGTGCAGCCACACAATGCCTCTGGGGCTCCAATACGTCCCCATTGCGCAGATCCTCGACAGCTTCGAGGAGATGGGCATCAACACGATCCGCCTCCCGTTCTCCAACGCCATGATCCACGACACGACGCCGGTGCAGGACGCATGGGTCATCGCGAACCCGCAGTTCCGCGGCATGACGCCGCTGCAGGTGTACGACGCCGTAATCAAGGCGCTCACCGACCGTGGCTTCGCTGTAATCATCAACAACCACACGGCGAAGAGCATTTGGTGCTGCGGCGTCGCCGATGGGAATGAGCGCTGGAACGAATCGCAGGACTTCAATACCTGGGTCAATGACTGGTTGATGATGGTTGCACGGTACAAGGATAATAAGCGCGTCGTGGGCGCTGATCTGTACAACGAGGTGCGTTGACTGACATACCCTACCGCGTATTTACTGACGAGACGAAATCGTAGGTCCGCCGTGATATTCTGACGGACCCTAACTGGGGCTCTGGCGATAGCGCAGACTGGCAGAGTGCGTCGCAGCAAGTCGCGGACCGGATACTTGCCGAGGCGAACCCCGACATCCTGGTCATCGTCGAGGGCATCAACTGGACCGGTATCCCCGTCGACGGCTTTGCGCACGGGCGGCCTACGCTCACCCCCGTAGCAGGCCTTTCACACACGCTCGTTGCTTCACACAAGGTGCGTGAATTTACTCAGAACCTCCGCTTCTTTGACGATTAACCGCTCCGAGCACAGCTCGTCTATGCCGCACACTTCTACGGCTATACCGGGCCCAACCACAGCGGTGCAACAGGCATTGGCGAAACCAGCGATCCCCGATACCGCGACCTCAGCCGCGACGACCTGTTCTCCGTAATGCAAAGCACCGCCTCGTACGTCGCGCTCACCGAGAGCACGCACTACACCGCGCCCGTGTGGATGAGCGAGTTCGGCGTCGCAGGGCGCGGGAACTCCGGCTCCGAAGTGACGTGGTTCAACAACTTCGTCGACTACCTCGTGCAGACGGACGCGGACTTTGCCTTCTGGCCGCTCGTGGGCTACCTCACGAACGGCGTCGGTAACGGGTGGGCGCTGATGAACTGGGACGCCACCGGGAAGCGCACGGGGCTGTTCGACGGAGACGACTGGCGCGCGCCGACGTGGCAGAAACTCATCAACGCGCCCACCCTCTCAGGGCAGATTCGCAGTGTTCCCGAGTGGAAGATGCTGACGCTCGATCACGGCGATTTCGTGCAGTCGCTCTCTGTGCGGCGGAACAACGGCGACTTCGACAGCGGCGCGTCGAAGACGGTGTGCCCGGACGCCCTCCGGCTGCTCGGGCTCTCGCACGGCGGGACGCGCGCGCTGTGCACGGACGACGGGCTCGGCAGCGCGCTCTGGGCCGTGGATCGCGCGGTCGAGGTCGTCTTCGACGAGCGGCACGTCGGGGGCGACTGGGCGAGCGGCTACAACAAGTACACCTGTGCGCAGGGGTACTTCGTCACGGGCTATGCGCTCCGCGGGCAGAAAGTCTCGACGATCATGTGCGCGAAGGCGTCGCAGGCGTTGGGGACGGCGCGGCGCACGGTGTGGTTTGATAAGAGCGACAACCGCGCGAACACACTGGGCGGGGACTGGGCGCCGAGCCAGTTTAAGGGGCAGTGTGCCGGGAATGAGTACGTCGCTGGGGTGGCGTTCACGACGCGGCTGTTCAGCGATGGGTCTCCGGCGGCGATTCTGTGTGTCTCGTAGTTCTTTGTATGCATGTAATTTTGTCCCCCGCGTATACCATCAATTGTAAAACAGGCCCCCGGTCACTGCCTTTCGCGGAGGCCGGGTTAGAGCAAATCAGCCCCCCAAAACTATCCCTTCCCAAGTCCCCTGAATAGAGTAGCTCAGCTTAGACAGAACTGACCGTGGTCCCACATAGAGTAAATCGCGCGCGGGAGCGCGGATTTTTTTGGGGGTTCACTATGAGTGTGCCTGGGAGAAAGAAATCAGCCCCCTGGGAAGCGTCAGTTATTGGTTGAAATGGATGCCACGGCGGCAGTTTGGACTCAACCGGTCAACGAAGGCCCCGGGAGGAAAAATGGGACATTCTGCACCTAAATCTGGGTCCGAAATAGAGTAAAACAGCCTCCGAAATCTGAATTTCATAGATTAAATCAGCCATTTTCTCGCAAAAAAAATGGACCGCCGCGAAAGGTACAGTAGTGACCGGGGCCTTGTACAACAGTCAAATTCAGAAGCGAGAGAGAAGACTCAGAGAAGTCGGGCGGGGTTGTAAGAATGTGGTCCCCGCCAACTTTAACAATTGTGTGACAAATCGAGAGACGAGTTGGTCGTATTTCCAGGTGATCCGTACTTACGGTGACGGAAGAGTACTAGATAGTACTATTCTTAATGCCATCTCGTTCCACATAGTAGCGAGAGAGAAGCACGGCGGAATGAGTAACCGACTTGATCCGAAGGCCACGTGTGCGTCGACGTTCTTCGAATCAGTCACTCTCTTTGTCCCTTCCAAGTTCCAACAGCTCTTGAAATGGACCACAAGCCCACCCAAGTTTCTGAAAAGTGTAACCTCATCCATCCAACTCAACCCAAAAAACTGATCATAATCGACAGTCAATTCGCCCGACGCCGATGTCACCTTCAAATCCTCGGACGGCGTTCTATTCCACATCCATCGCAAGAATCTCGAGGTCTGCACCGAGGGTTTCCCCCCCAACGACATCTCGACCCAGGGCGAGATCGTCGATCTCATCGAAACCTCCGCCACGCTCGAGCTGCTCTTCCAATTCATGTATCCGCAGCGCCACCCCGCGCTGGACACCACCCCATTCGAGATCCTCGAGCCGCTGGTTGAAGCCGCGGAGAAGTACCAGGTCTTTCCCGCCATGAATATTTGCCACATCCACATGAGGTCCCATCGATTTCGTCGGACTCCTTCGTTGTACTGACATCAAGCGCGCAGAGATATGGTGCAAGACCACCCTGTCGCCGTTGCGGCGTACGCTGCCAAACACGACTACCCCTATTTGGTGTCTGAGGCTGCCCCGATGATGATAAGCATGCTGCTGGTGGATGTCATCGAGATGTTGCCACCGGATCTCGTCCTTCCCTGGGTTCTCTCAAATCTGATGGGATGCCGGGTCGAACTGACGCAAATTAACAGGTACGATATGCTCACAAATCGGCACTCGTCCTTGATACGATTGCCCTTGTCCTTCCCAGAGACGACATTTCGCATACAAGTGGTAGCAGGTGCAGCGATTGGACGAGGGTTGCCTTACCGCGTATGTCACGTTTGGGTGCTGGGATCCATTCCTTGCGATCTCTGGATAGAGCATTTGATAGCCCTGAAGTACCCCGCGCCCTTAAGGAGTGCTGCAAGGAAGACCTGATGAAATGGCGCAGGCGCATGGAGGCTGGGATTACGAGGATCCCGAAATTCAGTGCTTTCTTGTACTATCCCTGACTAGGAACCTGGCCACACTAGGAACCTGGCCACTTGCCAAATATATGTATGAATAGTATCAAATGTCGACAACTTTGACTTGGGGGAGGGACTACGACCCCTGACGCCCATCCATGCCAAATTTTGAGGTGGAATGTTGCGTTGATCGAAAGCTGTGCCTCGTTTGATCGCGGGCCGGAGGGTGAGAACACCATTTTCTTAATGCCGAGAGGCCATTTCATCTGTTTCCCCACCACTCCTAGGTCGATCAACAAGTTTTGGGGCTCGATCTAACCGCAAAGATCTCGCGCTTATCGCCTACATCAAGGGCTTCCGGAAATTCTCTTTTCCCCTTATAAAACTTCAAGGATAAACACGATGTACCCTCAAATACCTCACCGCCGCGACCTCCATATCAAACAACCCTTTGGCCCTACCGATCTAGAGCTTCGCAAGGTCTATTATGATGTATAAAGCTTCAGTTTCAAAGTTAGACCACTACTCTATCTGTTTTATATTTCTCTCAGCATCGACCATGCACCACATCAGCCGATTTTCTCTAGTACCAATGTCTAAATGCCGAGTTCTCGACAGTTCGACTGAGTGGAACTTGGGCCAAGTATGTCCATCTAATTATTATGAAGCTGTTTGAAGCTTATTTTGGGCAATTATGTCCTCTCACTGTTGGGCTGCAGTCGTTTGATCAGCGGTATGGATCCCGTCGCACGCGCTTGGCATCGGAAGCACTCAGTTCTACCATTTTTCTAGGTCCAACATACCTTTTCCATCTACAATAATTTACTCCCTGAACATCATAAAGCAGCATAACGGCATTAAATGAGCTGGCAATAATGAATTTGCATGGGTGGCCAGGTTCCCCATAATTGCCCTTTCGAGAGTTTCGCCCAAACTAAATTCACCGCACCTTCAAAATGTCCCCAAATGCACCCCAAATTAGCTCAACTTGTTCCCAGGATGCACGCCTGCCATCTACCACCTTCAGATGTTCAAAAAGTCTCTCGAGGGCGTTGTTAACGGGTCAAAATCCGAAAGGTGGCCAGGTTCCCAGCGCGTGATAGTAATAGTATGGGTTCTCTTTCAATTTCACGTAGCTTCTCGATCCATTCCGTTGTGGACTCGAATTCTTCTCGTTCCTAGGACACGGCTGACTTTGACTGATTCTGGAACGTATATGTAATGCTCTTTGCGTATTGACCTGAGGCTGACTTTAAATGAGCCATGAGTTGCTAATAGCACTCTATGTGGGTCAATATATGGTGTTCGCTCATGCTTGCTACTGAGAGTCAAGGTGTCTGCCTTCTCGGACGCCTAGATCTAATCTAATCATCGTGGTATCTAATCTGATCCGTCACATCTGACCACGTGGACGTGTTGATGGCACATCATTCACATCACCTGAGGACAACCCCCACCACGAATCCACTGTGCATGGCCAGAGGGCGATCCAACAAGCACCGGCTCTATATCAGCCTCCTCTATCGGCAGAATCAGGACAACTTCCATTGGGCAATAACCCTCGCGCCGAAGAATGAACGGACGAACACGAAAGACTCAGTCCGGTACGACGCCGCCAACACGATAAACGCGGCGTGGAACGGCATTATGCCCGTACCTTGGCGATATCGCTGTGACCCAGTGGACCCTCTGCTCGACATGAAGCTCGTCGGCCGCGTGCTGATAGCGAAACTGCCGTCTAAAACGTCCTTTGAGGATTGGGCGGTCACGATCGACCAGATATGCCGCGCGGTGCCACTCGTCCAGAACAATCCAGCGTGGACGTGCCGGATTTGGGCCATGCAGGCATTGGGTGCGCTCCGCGGGTTGGGCGGGGCCTTTGCGACGATTCCGAACGTCCAGGATGGGAACACCGAGGAGAGCGAGATCGTCGCGTTTGCGCAGATTGCGAAGGCACGGTTACTCGCAGGGCAAATTAAGCTCGGGGACATTCACGCGATCGGTTTGTTTGATATGCGGTGCGTAGCTTGCACTTTAGTTCGTTTGGGCACTTATCACGGCGGATTTTCAAGGCGGCAGTGGCGCTCTTGATTTTTTTGTGTATCCATCAGAGTAACTTATTCAATAACTTGGATACATCGCGATTACATGGTATCCCACGTGGGCTTGACATTTCTCCTGGGCCGTACTCCAGGCACGACAAGGTGACATCTGGCGTTGACACGGCAGATGACCTCCAGGATCCCTCTTTTCACTAACCACCGCCCGACTCCCTGATCCAATGCAAGGGAATTTCCGCTACAGGGTGCGTGACTCTCCGTCCTCCATACTCTACGCTGATCTCAAAAGAATTTATAGGCTGTTCCAGGCCTTTTCGATATCCGAATCCCGAATATTGGCTCGCAGGTCCCTCCTCGTCTCGGCCTCATCAATGACTCTGCGAACCGATGGATTAAATTGCGCACATTCATCGAGGAGCTCAATGCGACTGCGGGCTTCAATACGTCTTTCAAAGTCGTCTTCTTTATCCGGCATGGCGAGGCAATCCGTGAGTAACATGATTCGTTTTCAGTGCCCACCGCGAATCATGATGAACAGACGATCTCGGAAAGTCCAAGTACGGCCACGAAGCCTGGGATACGTTAGTAGAGTATCTAACTTTCACCCTTGATCGACTCAAGATATCGCAGTTATTGGTCATTACTTGATGGAGATGGCGAGCTAATTTGGGGACGTGAGTCTTTGGGATACAGCAAGTTTCAATGATTTGCTGATTTCGGAGCCAGGCGATCCGGCACTGACAGCCGCGGGAAGAGCGCACGCCACCGCGATCCACGAGACCTGGACGACGGAAGTCCAGGCCGGGCTGCTGCTACCGGAACGCCTGTACTGCAGCCCTTTAAGACGTGCTATGGAAACGAATCACATCATCTTTGGATCGCCTAGTACTCCCGGTCAATCAGCTGACAACAATTGTTGACGTATGTTGGGCTGCTACGCCGGCTCGTATTGAATTCAATTGACGACCTCGCGTTAGCGCTGCCGACGCCTTCGCGGGGGGCACACATGCGACCGCAGGCGCTCCCGCGCAGAGATTCTTACATCCTTTCCTGCATCCGAAGTCGAGGCTGCTTTCACAGAGCACGACGAGCTATGGCAACCTGATGGCGTCGATACCCCCGCCGGCGCGGCAGCGCAAGCCCAGATTATCCTGGACAATATCTTCAGCGATCCAGCCACTCGTACGTACGTCTCAGAATCACCGCCACGACGTTAAAACGATCAATCCATAGACATCTCAGTCACCGCTCACGGACGGATAATTGCGGCCTTCCTGCGAAACCTTGGCGTCTGCGCAGACGTATTGCCGACCGGCGGTGGGCGTCTCTCTTAATTAACCATCAGTGACTAAATTTAAATGGGCGACAGGTATATACCCCGTGCTCATTGAAGCTGTTGGCAGTGTTGCGGAGAGATCGGATGCTGTGGAGATTCCTTGAATCTTGCAATGCGTTCCGCTCTTATGATTCAGTTTGTGCCGCTACCGAGTCTGCTACCCAGCTTTTACTCTGCAACTCTTTCCCTCGCATTCTCGCCCAGTGCTGACTGGCAGTTTCATCTTCGTCAGGTCCCCAAATACCTCAAGTTTCGACTAAAATTAACCACCAGTTGATTACGGTGCGGACATTGTGATTCCGCGTTGATTCCGTGAATCCGCGCATGCTATGCACACGCAATATGCGGCCAGTGCACATCCCTGCACTGCCCGCGCGATGCCGAGGAAGTGCTCGCCTCCCGCCTCACGTTAGAATATGTCCCAACACCGGGCTACTGGTTCCACGCACTTCTTTGATGATCATCAAGGAGTCGTTTGATAATCGAATCGACACTAATCAGATCTTACTGTACTCCCTAGTTTCCTTCCTACACTACTTCCCTACCTATCGCGAGGCGGACGGTATGCGTCCTCGAACTCTCTCCTTCCGTTCGGACTTCTCCAGCTCTTGAATAGCTGGGTATCCTTGGCTCTCGCACAACAGTCCTTCTTCCCACCCGCCGTCCCGCTCGCACTCCGCTCCCCGACTTTCAACTGTTGGCTGGACACCCGCAGCGGGTCCAACCCCACGAACACCTGGCCCCAGCTGTGGAACGACAATCATGTGCGTCTACGCTTCTGCTACAATGGCCGTTCCAGTCCTCAGCTTCCGCAGATCCTGGGGTGGGCGGGGTACATCAAGGTGGATGGCTTGACATGGCAGTGGCTGGGGAACCCTGGTGGTAATGCGAGCACTTGGATTAGCACGGAGATCACACCCACAA